>LNAC01000156.1:1106055-1119938 GCA_002007465.1 Ailurus styani | reverse complement strand
CAGGCGCTGGGATTGGCAAGAGAGCAACAGGCTCCCTGGGGCTCGGGAGTGCCTGGGGTCATATGGCTTGTCAGAATCATAAAGATACCCGGGGACACATTGTCACTCGGGGTCATATAGCTGTCCAGGTCTTGCAGCCACCTGAGTTCATATGCACCCTCAAGGTCATATAGCTTCCCAAGGTCATAAGCCACTTGGAGTCATATGGTTTCCTAAAGTCATAGGGCTTCATGGGATGATACAATAGCAAGGAGTCCTATGGCTCTCTGGTCACAGGGCCTCCCAGGGTCATATGTCCACCCGGGGTCATAGAGATGCCTGGGTCATATGGCCACCTGGGGCCACAGTGCGACTTCGGAAGAGGTCCAGGCTGCTTCTAGGCCATTCTACTGCCGCTGTGTCCTGGGCGAGCCCCACCGCCTCCCAGCCTTCATTTCCTTATCTATGTGGTGGACAGGACATCTGTACCTGGAGGACGGGGCAGTGGTGTCCGGTGGGAGGAAAGGCACAGAGCTCACGCAGGCACCGAGGCCGCGCTCCGGGAGCAGCTGTGACACCCAGGAGATCACAGCCCTTATCTTCCCGGGCAGACCCCGAGGGTGTCCACCAGAGGGAGGCAGCTTCCCCACAGAATGGGGGAGGGCTTCTCGAGCAGCAGGTACTAGAAAAGGCCTGGCCGGCTTGTTGGGGAGCAGAGGAGTGAGGGAGGGCGGGGAAAGGCCTCCCGTGGGGGAGATGGGTGGAAGGGCCAGCAGAACCCCCTCCCCTGCCCATCTCCGGGGGTCTGGGGAGCAGGCCAGGTTAAGTCTCTGTGGTCCGCCTTTTTCTGTAGTTGTCTTATATCCTACAACTAAACTGTAGGGTAAATAAATAGAACAGTAGAAGAAGACACGGCTTCAGCCGGGCTGGAGGGTCTCAGATGCCCAGCTGTGGGAATCGGCCTCTTTCCCGAGGGGGCGGGACACTGACGAGGGCTGGAAGCCGCTGGCTGGGGGAGCCCAGGGAGGCGGTGGCTGTCCCATGGTCGTGAGGGGCGGAGGGCTGGGCTGGGCGCTCAGGACCGACCTTTGGGACTGGGTCTGCACCCCGCAGTGGGCGCCAACCATCTGAAATCCGCAGCACCGCTCCAGCCCCCACAGAACCTTTTCCCTCTCCCCTTCGCCCTCAGGGTTTTGTGCTTCTTAAAAAGAGGGCGCTGCCTACCCCCAAAGGAATCCACACCCTTACCCAGGAGGACAGGTAGTTGGGGATGGAGGAGCCCTCCTGAGGGTTCACAGAGCCTGCAAGCAGGCACGCACACGGTCACCCAGACACAGACAGACACCATGGCTACAACACCCGTCTCTCCATCCCTTCTTGGCCTGGGCTGAGCAATGACGGGTGACTGGGGCTTCCTCCTGTCTGAGTCCCTGCGGGAACTGCAGTTACTGGAGAAAGGGGCACCAGTGCCAACAGGCCTTCTTTAAAGGGGACCTAGGAGTCCTGGAGTGGGCACAGCTGGGCGCCAGCCTGCTCGGGTTCAAGTCCCAGCTTCACCCCTTCCTTGCGGGCTGCACACAGGGCCCCTCCCTCAGAAGGGCCCCGCATTTGGTTTAAAGTTCTGCCGTGGCCATTTTGCAATTACTAATAGCTGATAAACAAGGATCCCCATTTTTGCTTTTGACACTGGACCTAAAATTTACACAGCTGGCTGTCAACGAGTCTCTTTGCTTCTCCATGTCTTGGTTTCCTTATCTGCAAAATGGGCTCCTGAGTTCAGTGCTAATGCTTGCCGGGCTTGACTCAAGCGCCTGGGGGCACAATAGACAGGCACCCAACCCCAACTAAGCCCCGCCCACAGCACTCGAGGGCACTTCTGCTGGAAGAGGGAGCTGAGGCACAGGGATAGGAGGTGGCAGGTATCGGGCAAGTAGCCGAGCCGGGATTTTAACCCAGGCTGCCTAGCTCTGCGTCCTTGTGCCTTCTGCCCAAGGTCTCGTGCTTGCGAGGAGCTTCCGCACCAACAGAGTGGGGGCGAGCTGGGGCATCTGCTCTGACTGTGAGGGCACGTGCCAGGGCGGTGGGGGAGGGAGGGCCAGGCTCCCTGCAGCCCAACCGGGAACCAAATGAACAGGGTGACCTGAAGAGGAGGCAGGGAGCCAGCTGCCCTGGCAGGTGGCAGGGTGGGGCGTCTAGCAGAACTTCTCAGAATGAAGGGTGAAGGCAGGTGATGCGTGGGGCCACCCCACCCACGGCCCGAGGCCCAGGCCTCACCTGCTGACGTCAGTAAGGGCAGAGTGGGCCTCCGGGGTGCTCCAGGCCAGTGGCAGCCCTCAGCGGGGCCTCGACTCAGATCTCCCACGGGCTTGCTGCTTGGATGGCAGCCCCCCCCCCGCCCACCACCACCGCCCTCTGGGTCCACTCTCTGTCCTCCTGCCTTTGCTCACACTGTCCCTCTTGGCAGTGGTGCCATTTCCCCTCCATTGGTCTTCCCGTCCCAGGGGCACCTCCTCCAGGAAGCCCTTCCAGACCACACAAGTGCATGGTAATTCCTGCCTCCCCCAGCACACACCAAAAACAAAGCTGGGCTTTGATTGTGCCTTGAATCACCCTTTACAGAGCAATTGACACTTGACAAGGTATTTTCCTGTCCATGTGTCACTGAACCTCACAGGAACCCTATGCGGCCAGATGGGTTTCATCCCCATTTTGCAGCTGGGGAGCCCAGAGGCAAGGGGAGGATGGGAGCTCACGTAGGAGCTCACGTAGCCGTGCAGAGTCACCAATGGCTAACACTTACTGAGAACTTCCTGGGTGCCAAGAGCTGCTCTGTGTTTCCACTTGGTTATTTGTTTGCTCAGTAACCATTGACTGAGCACCTGCCCTGTGCCAGCCACTGTCGCAGATGCTGTGAAAAGAGACGAATGCAGTCCCTTCTCCTGCAAACTGCATCCTGGTGAGAGGACAGAGAGGCGGTAAGTCAGGTGGTAAGCTAGGCGGTGACAGATTCTTTGCAGAGCAGGAAGTGGGGAGAAGTGCTGGGCTGGGGGGACCTTGGGGGGTGTCAGGCAAGATCACTTGCGAGGGGGGCTTGCAGAAACCTGAAGGAGGGGAGGGGACAGCCCCAAAGATGTCCGTCCCAGAAGCCGGCCTGGTCTCCCCCCAGGGCCCGGCCATTGCCCCTCTGTCCTCCAGCCCCAAACACAGAGGGGCCTTCTCGGGCCCCTCACCACAGCTCTCCCTGGCCTGCCTGCTGGACCCCTGCGCTGGCCCCAGCCATCAGTCCTGCAGCCCTCTCAGCCACACAGGATGGCCTCTGGGGCGCGGGTTCCCTGGGCTGATCCCCGCACACGCCTGCACCTGGCACAGTGCAGGAAGGAGCAGTGAGTGAGAGAAGGTAGGGGCCGAGGGCCAAGGTCCTGGACCTGCTCACGGATGCCCCCTTTCCCGGGGTGCAGGGGTCAGGTGCATTAGAGGAGGTGACCCCCTCCGGGCCATGCAGGGAATAGCACACCCTCTAGAACTGAACTCAGATGGGCGGCTTCCTGGTTCTGTTGTCCTCCCGTCCATTCACACACCTGTGCATGCATTCAGCATTCATTCAGCACATTCAGCGTGTTCATTCAGCAAAGAGTTCGGATTGTCTACGTGGTGCCCAGGTCTCACGGAGTGGGAGGAGAGTCATTACTAGCCGTGAAGGCATGTCTAAGCTTCCTTAAGCCTCAGTTTTCCCACCTGTGAAATGGGGTGCTAGGATCTCACTGCCCAGGTTCTGGTGAGAAGCCCAGGAAAGCGTGGGAGGGGAGTCAGCTGTCATTCATCCTAGGAAGCCTCGCCGTGGCCCGGACACTGCTTGTACTGGGCTAGGCTTGGCGGACACAGCCTGTAATAGGTGCTTCACAAATTGTGGTTTCTTTAAAAAAAAAAAAAAAAAGTGGAAGGAAGCCATCCTGCATCCCAAACAATGAAGTGCTAAGGACTGGGGCTGTTGAAATTGGGCAGAGGCTGGGCTTTGAGTCAAGGTGTTAGGCGGCTGCCTGAGGCCGGGTAGGCATTGTCTGACCTTGCAGTGGGAGAGCCCAGGAGAAGTTGCTGGGGGTAACTGGAGTCCAGAGCCAAGAACGGCAGGCTGCTGAGAGGGCTGACCCCGTTTTCCGAGGCAGCCGTGCCAGGAGGTCTGTTTTCCATGGTGTTTACTGACTCCTCCAGCTCCAAGGAGCTCTGAGTGTTTGGGCCACGTGCCCAGGGTCATCCCCCCAACAGCATGCTGGAAGTGATGAGGGAGCAGTGGGCTGGCTGGGCCAGCTGGGAAGGGTGGAGGCCGCAGGTGACAGGACAGAAGTGCCCGGCTCAGCCCCTCCCTAATCTGTAGTCCCGGAAAACCACTCCCAGGCCCACCTCCGATTTGGGTTCAGAGCTGCAGGCCAGGGTGGAACGGAGCAGAGACCTCTTTCTTCAGGCTGCGTGGTAAGGAAGGGGTGGAGTAGATAGGTGTAAAGGGGTCATGACTAGTAAACAGGGTCAGGTTCAGTCATAGAGCAAATAAGGTCAGGGTTCAGTCAGCAACCTAGAACCAGTGATAAATTGAGCGTAGGATCAGTGCTTACTGTATAACCAAGGTCAGGATTCAGTGTCTGACCAAGACACTGGTTATGTATCTCCAAATCTCTAAGACACTGGTTCACATATCTCCAAATGTGAATGAGGATCAGGGCTCAGTACGTGACTAGGATTGAGGCTCTGTGTGTGATCAGGATCAGGGATCAGAATGTGGCCAGGATTGAGGCTCAGAGTGTGACCAAGATCAAGTCTCAGAGTGTGATCAGGGTCAGCATCAGTGTGTGACCAGCATTGGGGCTCTCTGTGTGATGGTGACCAGGGATCAGAGTGTGACCAGGGGTCAAGGCTCACTGTGTAACTAGGTTGAGGGATCCGTATGTGACTAAGATACGATCAGGATCAGGGCTCAGTATGTGACTAGGATCAGGATCAGGACTCAGCATGTGACTAGGGTCAGGGCTCAGAGTGTAATCAGAGTCAACATCAGTGTGTGACCAGGATCAGATTTCAGTGTGTGACCAGGATCAGGTTTCAGTATGTGATCAGGATTAGGGCTCAGTGTGTGACCAGGATTAAGGCTCAGTATGTAACTAGGATCAGGACTCTGTGTATAATCAGGGTCAAGTCGTGAGCAAGGTCAGAATTCATTCTGGGACTGGGGTCAGAGTTCAGTGTGTCACTAGGATTCAGAGTTCAGTATGGATCAGGGGTCCGTCTATGGTGGGATCAGGATTCAGCATGGGGCTGGTACTCTTAAGGCCAGTGAGGTGGCTACAAGCCTGCAGGGAGCTCAGGGCTGATGGGTCTCTCTTCTGTCGTTCAGCCCTATTCATCTTTCTCTCTTCATTTACGAATCATGCGCTCTGTGCCAGGCACGGTGCTAGGGGCTTCGGACTCAAGGCTCACTCAGCAGCAGTCCCGGCCCTGGAAGACCTTCCATCTTCCAGTTGGTTCAGTCAAGTCTCCACTGTACAAGATACTCCCCAGGAAGGACCAGGGACGTGCCTCCTCCCCAGGACTGGAGGTTTACTAGAGGAGGCTTTGAAGCTGGGTGGCTTTGAGGGAGTGGACGGGAGGGCGCTCCAGGCAGAAGGTGCTGCCTGAGCAGAGGCTTGGGGCCTGGGCGCTCAGAGCAAGGGAATGTGGTTGCCAAAGTGAGCACCTGGCCGGCATCCGGCCACACCACGTGCTGTGGACAAATGGCGTTCAGTTATCAGAAAGCACCTTTCGGGCTAGGCTCATGGGGAGAGGGAGCCAGGATTGCACCGGCCCAGAGATGGCCCCAGGCAGTCCCCCCAAGGTGACAGTGATTGCTTCGGTGAGCACTCCCTGCCCCTGAGGCCCCCACCCTGGGTGGGCCAGAATGCGGAAGACACCAGGATGGAATGAGTGCTGGAGGCTGACGAGCGTGGCTGATGGGAAGGGGGCTGACAGGCAGGGGAGGGCCGGGGGGAGGCTGGTGTGGCAGAGTGGGTGAGAGTGCAGACAGCCCCAGGAAGACCACAGTCACCAGGGGACCTACGGTGGGCACCTGGGACCTGGGTAGGACTCCGTGGCAGGGCTCCCAGCTGGTGACGCCACCGAGTGCTCGACCCACTGGCAGTCACTACAGCCTCCAGCCGCCCCCCTTCCCTGCAGCTTGCAGGTCTTTGCCTTGGGGACCCTCTGCTGTGCCATCTGTGCAGGGGTGTGCAGGACGGGGTCTCTTGCCTGCTGGGCCCAGGAGCTCTGACGTCCCAGAGGAGGGGGGGCCGAGGGGAGGGTGCAGGCAGGGCTGGGGAGGCCGTGGCTCAGGGGACGCCTGAGCCTGCAGATAGGGCAGGGAGGCCGGGGGTGCAGGCAGGGCTGGGGGTCCTCCGGGCCACGGCTGCATGGCCATAAGAGCTCATTTAATCCTCCGAGAACCCATTTTGTTGCAAGAACGCAGGTGACCATGATTCCCTTTGCTCAGAGGGGGAAACTGTGCCGCAGAGCGATACGGTGATGGCTGGAAAGCCATCCAGCCAGCGGGCAGAGCCAGGGCTGGGGTCTAGACTGAGGACCCCAGCGTCGGAGCCCAGCAGGTGTCAGAACCCAGGACACAGCCTGGCGCTGTGCCAGGAGCCCGATGTGGGGTGCCCCGTGTCTGAATTCAGCAGGGACCGGACAACTGGGGGCTGGCGGGTCCTGTCCCTGTGCTCTCTCAGGCCCCCCAGAGGACCTCGCTTGCTGCCCCCAGTCCTGCTTGGGGGCCTCACGCTGGTATGACCTGTCATTCTCATAGACACAGCGTCGCCGGAGCCTGAACTAACAGAGGGCACTTATCAAGCATTTGGTCTGTGCTCAGCCCTTTTCATCGCCTGCTCATCACCCTGTACCCGAGGACCACGTTCTGACCTGCACGGACTGATGCAGAAGGAAGGTGGAGGGCGGTGGGCCCGGCCTCCCTGCAGGGGACAGCAGAGTGCAGACCCCTTTGTTCATCCTCTGTTCATTGCCCCGGGCTTTCCTCAGGGCCAGGAGGAGGGTTCCCACCTCCTGCAGGGGTGGGGCGCGGGGATGGAACGAGGCCCACCCAGTTCCCGCCCAACCTGCTGGGTTGGTTTGGCTGTGCCAGTGCCCCACGCCTGGGGATCCCGCCCGCCGCCCTCTCCACCCCTCTCCCCCAGAGCAGGGACTTCCAGAGTCTGCTGTAGCCACGGCCACATTCCCGGCCCCGGTGGGTGCAGGGCCTTGGGACACCCTCCTCAGTGTCCAGAGGGCCCCGGGTTCGAGAAGCCATGCTAGGCTTCAAGCCCGCCGGCCGTGTGGGTGAGCGCAGGGGTGCAGTGACGGGCCCGGGGCCCGCGCAGCGGTACCGCACGCCGCACTGAGGCAGGTGCGCCACGGCGGGGGGCCCCACTTGGGATGCAGAAGCTCACGTCGCTGGTCAGGGGTTTGGTTTCCGCATCTGCCACTTTAGGCAATGAACGTGCCTCCGAGAAGCCTGGCGGGAGACTGGAGTGATGGCTCTGAGGGCTGGCCTCGCCCCTGGCCCCCATGGGGGGCTTTGCTCCCTATTTATAGGGGGTGGGGGTGGGCAAAGGGCATGGGCTGAAATCAGAGGGAGATGTTCATTCCCGTCCCTTCCGCATTCTGCGGGCTGTGCCGTCCGGCAACCTGCTTTCTCTCTCCAGCCTTGGTTTCCCCGCCGGAAGGGCCCGGGAGTGTTCAGCGCTCTGATTTCAGAGTCTGGTGGCTCGTCGGGGCGGGGCGGGGGCGCGGGGCCCGGACCCAACCTGGGGATCCACGCTCACACGCACGCCCTCGGCCCCCAGACCGGCAGGTAAACACACTCACACGCGCAAGCACGTGCATGTGCACGCCCACTCGCTGGCCCGGGCACCACGCACCCGCGCCCACACGTGCCCACAGAGGCGGCCTGGGCGCCACGCCCCTCGGGGAGCGCCCTCGCCTGCCCTCCCCTTGGCTCACACGCACAGGCTCTCCCGCCTCCCCCGCCGAGTCCCCAGGCCCGCCTCCGAGCTGCCCCGGCTTCCCTCTGCTCTGCTGTCGGCCCTCGTGCCCCTTTTCTGGGGGCCCGCTTCTGGAGCTCCTGTCTCCCGAGAGTCAGCCCGGGGCCCAGGGGTTCAGGCAGCTTCGGAGAAACAGCAGCTGGACAAGGCCCCTCCTTCCTGCTGGGGGTCCCCAGGAGCTGAGGGCACTGCCCATCCATTCTCCACCTGTGAGCCGTGCAGAGACCCCCCAGCAAGCTGCTGCTCGGTGTGCCTGGCGCCCTGTGGACCCCGGGGCCTGGCAGCAGCCCTGGGGGAGTCCTTGGGGGCCCCTCCTTTCGGGGCGCCAGGCTGCTCCTCTGCAGGGCGGTGCCCAGCCCCTTGCCCCTTCTGCCACCTGGAATCCTGGTTCTAACAGTCGCAGCTCCTGGGCCCCAGGACTCGAACGGAGGGTGTATGAGGCTGCTGACTGATGGGGACGTCTTCCCTCCCATCTGTGCACTAACCGTCCCGACCCCGCTTAGCTTCCCCCGTCAGAGGAGGCTGCGCGCGTTCAGGGCGGTGTGGCCGCAGACGCAAGGCGAAATCAGAGAGGAAGACAAACCATGGGGGACTGTTAACTCTGCAGGGGAGGGGTGTGGGGGGACGGGGTCACTGGGAGATGGCCTGAAGGAGGGCAGGGGATGAGATGAGCACTGGGTCTTGTAGGCAACTGAGGAATCACTGCACTCTATCTCCGAAACGATTCATACACTGTATGTTCATTAATTGAATTTAAATTAAAAAAAACAAACAAAAACAAAAAACCCACACAAAACCAGGAGAACAAAACAAAACAAAAAACTGAACCAAAACAAAAGAAATGCTTTCGCTGAGGGAAGATGGTGACAGAGACCAGGGATGAGTCCCAAACTCTTCATCTCCCCTCCCCCCCAGACATGGGCTCCTTCCAGAAGCTTCTCAGACTCCCTGAGGCTGATTGGAAATCTGAGCATTCTGCTCATTCTGCCCCGGGAGGGGGGGGTTGGGATGCCCTGCAGCTTCCCTCCCTCAGGAGCCACAGGGGTGTTTGGGGCAGTGCAGGGGCTCACTCCCCACTCCTGGGGGACAGGCCTGCTGCACTCAGAAGAAAAGCCCAGAGGAGATGACAGCAGCCCAGGGATGTGATCCCCAGGAGCACCTGGGACCCCACTTTCCAGAAGAGATGTGGAAGCGCCACGGCAGAGCCACCTGCCTCGGCCCCACGTTGGCTGCCACAGCCTGGTCGGAGCTTCACACAGCTGTGGCCTGCCTCACGTGGCACAGCGCGGGACGTGCCGCTGACCAGGATGCCTTCCCGTGGGCCCCACGGACCCTCCAACCCTTCCGGTAGGAGGAGCCCCACAGTGGGCTCCAGGAAGTGACAGACTCAAAGAGAAAGGCACCGGGGCCTTGTGTGAGCTCACGTGGGCTCTTGGTTCTCCGTGCCTCAGTCTCCTCATCTGTGAAATGGGGCAGGGTTGTGGTGTGCGAGCAAGGGGGCACCCAGAGCGTGTGCTGCTGCTTGTGTTATGAAGACCAGGGCTCAGGGAGGCCTCCTGGAGCGAGTGGTGTGTGAGCCAGGCGGTAAGGAAGGGCTGCCTTATTAATGGGCAAGGAAGAGCAGGTGCAAGGATATTGAGGCCTGGAGGTCTGCCCTAGGCCAGGCAGGCCCCAGGGAGGGCTGCAGCCCGAGGCGGGGGGTGGGCAGTGCAGGGGGCACTCGAGAGGCTGCTGTCCACGCGCAGCCACACTCCGGCTGTTGCATACGCTGGTTTCTTCTGGAATGCCACCCAGTCCTGGCCATGCTCTCCCCACCGTCCAAACTAAACAAAGACTCAAGCTGGATCACAAAGACCTTCCTTGCCGCCACCCAGACCAGCTCAAAATACGCTTTTGCCTAGAGAGCTCCCGAGGGAGGCCTCCCTGGGGGAGGTAACTCAGCAACTGGGGCCGGGGCACAAAGAAGGGCAGAGGAGGTGAGGACTTTTAGCCAGGCTCAAGGTCCAGGCCCCCCTCCCCACCCTGAGTCTGCTCTTCTCTGCAGGCAGTCAGGCCGCCCTCTCCCCCCAGGAGTTTCTAAGCATCGGAGAGAGGTGGGCAGAGGTCAGCAGAGCTGGAGGAAGACCCACAGAGGCATTTTCAGCTGGTCGCTCTGCACACAGCCACTTGGGGCGCTTACTGTGCAATTTCCTGTTCCAGGGGCACACTGAGGGAACCTGAGGCCTGCCTGGGTCGCTGCTGGGAAGACACGAGCATCCTGGCCCCAGGGTGGGGCAGTCGGGCAGGAAGGTGCCAAGACGGCTCTGCGGGCAGGGCGGGACCTGCGCCCATCTGTGGGAACTGCCACCCGGGACCTGGAGAAGAAACCGATACCGCCCTGGGCACCAAAGCCAATTAGTCGAGGAGGAGGAGGCTGTTGCAAGGGCCCCGATTTTGAAATTTGACTGCGACAACCACCCTGTTGGACTCAATTCACCCACAGCCGGGGATCCGCCTTCTCTGGAGCCCAGAGCCTCCCTCTCTGCGGGGGACCCTGCAGCCCCTTGAGCCCGGCGGGGTGCTGGCCCACTTCGCAGCCGCCAGGGCCTCCCTCGTCTGTGACATGGGGGGGGGGTGAGGCTCTCCTGGGAAGGTCATGAGTTGAATTGTACCTCCATCCCCAAACTCATACGCTGAGGTCCTAGCCCCCCAGACCCCAGGACGGGTCCTTTACGGAGGAGACGGTGCTGATGAGCTCATAGCGGTGGGCGCTAAACCACCATGACTGGTGTCCTCGGAAGACAGGGAATGTGGACGCGGGGATGCATGGAGAACACCGTGTGGACTTGGGGACGGCTGTGTGTCCACCAGCCTAGGAGAGGAACAGGTGCTCCCTCACAGCCCTCAGAAAGAGCCAGCCCTGCCGGCACCTTGACCTTGGACTTCCGGCCTCCAGACCGCAGAACAGTAAACGGTGGCTGTTGCGGCCGGCCCTTCTGTGTTGCTTGTTACAGCAGCCTGAGCAAACTAATACAGGGAGATGGTTCCCATCCTTTTGATCACTCTGTAGGAAGGGCCACTGCGAAGTCTGGCAGGCGTCGGCCTCCAAAGAAGTGTAGGTGATTACATGAATATTGAAAAGCACATCACACTCCTGAGACAACAAAACAACTGCCAAGACCCAGGGCTCAGCAGCTGGGGAAGCAGCCCTCACCGTTTCCCTCTGAGCCCTGGGGGGATGGGCCAGGGAGCACCGTGCAGCCCAGCAGCCAGGAGCAGCAACAGCAGCAGTTGGGAGGCACCAGGCAGGATCAGAGCTCAGCGCAAGGTTCCAGAAACATCTCTGAAATTCAGCAGCTCCGTTCAGAAAAGCGGCTGCCTCTGCGACCTCCATACTCTTCTGCTTCCAACCAGACTTCTTCGAGCCCAGGGCAGTGGGGTGCAGGGGTGGGGGGAGGTCAGAGAAGTGCTGAGGGAGAGGGAGCGGGGAGCAGGGATCGGTGGCTTAGGCAAGGTCTCCCAGGTGCAAGGGGATGGGAGCAGTCGGGGCAGAAGAATGGGGATGGGAGCAGTCAGGGCGAAGAAAGGTAGGGCTAGTGTGGCCAGCACCAGAAAGGACACGCTGCCATGACACGAGTCATGACAAAATCCCCTGAACACGAAGGACAAGCTTTGAGCAGGAGAGGGGCAGATCTGATTCAGCTTTGGAAAGCTCCCTCTGGCCACGGTGCAGTCCGTGCTCTCCAGGGGGAAACAATGTCAGCCACAGCAGTCACTCTAAAGTCTCTGGTAGTCTCATGTTATAAAAATGAGAAAGAAATTGATGCAAATTTTTTAAAGATTTGTTTTTTAGAAAGAGAGAGAGAGAGAGCAGGAAGAGCAGAGGGAGAGGAAGAGGGAGAATCTCAAGCAGACTCCCTGCTGAGCGTGGAGCATGATGCAGGGATCAATCTCAGGACCCTGAGATCATGACCTGATCAGAAATCGACAGTCAGATGCTTAACCGACCGTGCCACCCACGTGCCCCAGTGCAATTTATTTTAACAATATATTTTATTTAACTTGATATATCCAAAATATTATTCAAAATGTCACTAATACAAAGTTATTGAGCTAAATCGAGATACTCTACATCATCTTTCTCACCCTCGGACTTTGAGATGGGGTGCGTGTTTCATACAACGCCTTCCAGCTCGGACCAGCCACACTTCAGGAGCTCACAAGAGGTGAGCGGTCGCCGTTTCGGACAGTGCAAGTGTGGGGGCTGCGGTGGAGGTGGGGAGGCTGCTGGGAAGCCACCGTCTGTCCCGGGAGACCTGTGGTGGGCTCTGGGCTCCCCCTCCAGGTGCCAGCCCAGGTGGGGCAGCCAGGAGGGACTTGGAATGACTGGTCCCAGCTTGCCCAGAAGGCAGTGACACCGAGTGTCCGGTGGGCAGGTTGGTGTCAGCTCAGACGGCTAGTGTCCTCAGCCCTGAGGCCTCTGTCCACCCCCGACTCCAGAGTCCTGTGAGGCTTCCTGTCCCAGCTGGAGGGTGACCCAAGGCCTGACCCCGGAGGCCCCGGCGGATGAGTCCGGAAGGAAGGCCTCCTCCTTGATGCACTCGCCAGCAGGCGTCCGGCAGGGGCTTCCCCCGGGGAGTCCTCGGGAAGCACTTCACACGCTGGTGGGCGCGCGGCCAGGGGGCCCCCAGCAGCTGCAGGAGGCCAGCGCCTCAGGGGCGGGGAGGGCCGGTCCCTGGGTCGCACACGGGTCATACCCGGGTGGAGGAAGGTGCTGAGGAGGATGCCGGGGCTGCCTCACAAGATAGCTGGAGCTCTTCGGGAACAGGACCGCAAGCTGGCAGGCCTGCCTCCTCCCAGCCCGGACCCCCGTCCAGACTTGGGGCTGCAGAGAGTGAGTCTGGAGCACATCCCAGCCGCGTGGCCCAGGTGAGGCTCTCACCTCCCCGAGCCTCTGGCTGCTTCTCTGTAAAATTGGGGGAATTGAGACGCTGCTCTCATGGGCCCGGGTGGGAATGCGGTGGGCTCACGTGTGTCCCCACAAGAGAGGTAAGAGAGGTAAGTATGACTGTGTGCTGAGAAGTTTCTGGCTGTGGCTCCTCATTTCTGAGGCAGAGCCTCCTCTCCACCCTAATCTAGGAGTTAACTCACTCATGCTCCTTCAGAATGAGTACTCGGGGTCCCACAACTAGTCCACAACGCCTGACCTTGGGGTGTCCCTTTCTCTCCTTCCTCCCATCCTCCACGAGTATTTACTGAGCACCTACTACGTGCGGGGGCCCCTTGTGAGGCGCTGGGGATTTAGCTGGGAACGAAGGAGACAAAGTCTGCTTTCCTGGAGCAGATGCACAACGGTGGCTGTCCTCAGTCCTCAGACCTGGTTGGCATCAGGAGGGCAAAGAGCAGAGGGATGGGGGACAGAGGGCCAAGAGAGGCATGGGGAAGCAGGTGGAATTGGGAGGTGTTTGGGGGGGTACCGGGCAGTAGGTGCCAATGTCCTGTAGGATGCGGTGCTGGGACAGGAGGCGGGGGCAAGGGCAGGGACACGGCAGGCAGGCCTCCTGGGGTGGGCTGAGGACCTTGGTCTTCTGGGTCAGGAGCAATGGATGGGAGCCCGTGGAAGAGGACTAAGCCGGGCGCTGTGCTCTGGTCTGGAAGAGCAGCCTGGCTCCTGGGAGAGCTCGGACAGGAGCGGAGGGGCAGAAAAGAGAAGTGGGTAGCTGTGACACGCACGAGGAGCCACCGGCCAGGTCTTGTGACAGGTTGGCCGAGACGCGGGCGAGAGCGGGACTCCGCAGCCTCCTGCACGTGGAGGGCACTCTCCCGGGTGCTGCGGGCCGGCCGCCCCCTCCCGCCTCCTCCCGCCTCCTC
>LNAC01000156.1:1077334-1100823 GCA_002007465.1 Ailurus styani | reverse complement strand
AGGGGGGGGTGGCTTCTGGGGCCGCGGCCCGAGCTGGGTTCTAATCCCTGAGCCGCACGTTTGGAGCTGAGCAGCCAAATGAGGGCTTCCGTCCACAGGGGGTCAAGCCCACGGGGTGGTGGCTGTGCCTCTCCCCTACCCTCGGGAGCCCTGTGTGCAAGCTACGGTTCTGCCTGTTTTATAGAAGGGGAGACGCAGGCTCCCTGTGGTCCCTGCCAAGGCCCCGAGTGGTGTCTGAGCTACAGACTGACCAACCTCCAGCATCCCCCTCACCCCCGAGACCCTCCTCCTGCTCTCCTCCCCAGCAAACCTCACCCCTGCCACAGCTGAGCCCATCTTCTTGCCTTGGACCACGCTGGGCCTTCTGCTCACACAGCTCTTTGCCCTTCCAGCCCAGGGCGGGTCTGCAGGCCCAGGTCCCCGTCCCCGCCCCCCCAGCTGCAAGGCCCCTGAGGGGAGGGGACAAAGGGGCCTAGGGGCTGTCCAGGGCTGGGGAGTCTTACTTCCTCTCTCTCTCAGATTCCTTGTCTGGGACCCAGTCTCCTGGACCTTGGGGTCCCAAAGGTCGCCCTGGCTTGGGGGGCTGGGGGGGCTGGGGGGGCTGGGGGCGGTTCTCTCCTGGGCTCTTTGAAGATGAGGAAGCACAGCTGGTCCCTGAGGGCACCCCAGGCCCAGACGTCTGAGCCGAAGCTTCCCTTTGGGGGGGAATGGGCGTGAGTGGGAGGGGTGGGAGGGGGCTGGCGGGTGGCAGGCAGCCTCCAGGTTAGTGGCCAGCTTAGTGGCCCTTCCCCTGCTCAGCCCGTTTCCTGCTGCCTCCTCACAGGGCCTGAGCGAGATCGCAGGCGGCCCTGGGCTCTGAGCCCCTAGACTCTGAGGACGGCGCCCGGGGAAGCGGTGACGCAGGCAGCTGGTGGCTTCTCGGGCTCGCGGGACCGTGCTCCCAGGGCGAAGGGCCGCTCCCTGGAAGGCCAGGGGCCGGCAGCCGTTGGCAGGGGCCTCGGTGTTCTCATCCGTGAGTCAGCGGCCATGGGAACATTAATTTACTTGAGTGGTTGGCGTGGCCAAGGCCTTGGAACACAGGAAGGCTCTGCCAAGGCCGGGCCGAGGGCGCCGGGGTGGGTGCCGGAAGACACCCAGGACGCTCTGGGGCGGGCACCCTGTTGATGTCCCGCGGGTGTGCTGAGCGTGGCCCCAGAGAGCGGCGCTCAGGGAGCCTGCCACGCAGGCGGGGGGGAGCGTGAGTGGCTGTGAGGGGCCCCGGGGTGGGCGGGCAGCTTCCCGGCCTGCGTGGGCCCCGAGGGAGCCGGCGCTCTCCCTGGAAGGCGCAGAAGGCGCGGTGCGGTCCACGGCGCGGAGGGACGGAGGGACCCCGCGGGATGGCAAGGGTGGAGGTGACACGGATGGTGGCGGAGTCTACCAGCATCCTTTAGGATCTCCCTGGAAACCTCCAGAGCCCGCGTTGAGGGGCCCCGCGACAGCGCTCTTCCCTGGCGGCCCTGGTTCCCCTCCCTCGCCCTTAGCGAGCCCTGGGCTTGGCGGGGACAGTGTCGGCTGTCACACCCGGTACACACAGTACTTTTGGTTAATCCCTTCAACAATCCTGAGTGTGTGGGGGGTGGTAGCCCTGTTTCTCAGATAAGGACATTTTCATTTTTCTTTTTTTTTTTATTAAAGATTTTTATTTATTTATTTATTTGACACAGAGAGATCAGATCACAAGTAGGCAGAGAGGCAGGCAGAGAGGCAGGCAGAGAGAAAGAGGGAAGCAGGCTCCCCGCTGAGCAGAGAGCCCGATGCAGGCCTCGATCCCAGGACCCTGAGATCATGACCTGAGCCGAAGGCAGAGGCTTTAACCCACTGAGCCACCCAGGTGCCCCATTTTCATTTTTCTTGAGAAATATTTTTTGATTTTTATTTTTTAAGTCATCTCTACACCCAACATGGGGCTCAAACCCATGACCCCAAGATCAAGAGTCACACGTTTTACTGACTGAGCCAGCCATGCACCCCGAGAAGGACTTTCTCAATAGGTTTTTTTTTTTATTGAGACAAAATTCATGTAACCTAAAATTAACCGCACTAAAGTGAAAGTGAACAATTCTGTGGCAATGGGCGCACTCACCATGCCAGGCGACCACCCCTGCTGTCTCGTCGGAGAACATTTCCATCACCCCAAAAGGAAGCCCGGGTCCACCAAGCGACACCCCCGGCCCCGCAGCGCCCACGTGCTCCCCGTCTCTGGGGATGTAACTTCGTGTCCACGGGACCGCCCGCTCTGGGCCCACGCTGCCCGGGGCTCCTCGCGCTCAGCCCCGTGTCTGCCAGGTTCACCCACGTCGTCGTGGGCTCCCCGGGCTTCGTGCCTTCGCATGGTGGAGGGGTGCTCGGCTCCATCGTTGGGGGTCCACCCATCGTCTGGCGGACCTTGGGGCTCCCCCTGGCCGTGGCTGCCCGGCTGCCCCGAGTGGCCAGGTAAAGGTTCCGGAGCAGAGTGGAGGGGCTGGCCAGGAGCCCAGAGCCAATGTGGGTTTGAAGTCCTCTTTGTGGGGTCCTTGCTGTGCTCCCTCCTGCACCCTTCTCGGCTCTGGGCCGGCCCTCCCCTTGGGACTAGGGGCCTCACGTGGTGGCACCTGTCTCCCAGCAGGCTGGGCTGGGGGGGGGCGGGGTAGTCGGCCGGGATATGCCGGGGCCTGCAAGTGACCTTCCCTCCTGATGTTCCCAAATCGGCAAGTTCTACCATTCCAAGTTCTCAGAACCGTGGAGTCCGAAGATTCTCAGACACTAAGCTCCCAAGGCTCCGGGGGACAGAGTTCTGAGCAGGATCAAGGTCCGCACCCCGCAGTCCCCAACAGCAGACATCACTCATAGGGCCTCAGCAGCCTGAGGACCCCGGCAAGGGCCTGGGGCAGCTACCACGTGCGTGCGTGGTGAGGTCTGTTGGCCGCCACCTCGTGCCAACTGTCTATCTCCAGCCAACTCCTCCCTCTCGGCCTCTGGTTCTGCATCCATTCCCACACCCATAGACCTCTCCCTGCTCCTTCCGAGCTGGCCCTGGTGGGCCCCGATCATTCCTGCCACCCACCCCTGGCTCCAGCCCTGGCAAGGCCCCTGGACAGCCGGGAGGGGCCCTGGAGGGAGAGCCCTGTGGGGACATCCTGCAGGGAGGGACCCCAAGGGAGACCCTCCTGGGAGGGCCTGCAGGGTCTCAGACAAGGGCGAGGTGGCGGGGACTGGGCTTTCTGGAGAGGTAGGAGAGGCTGCCCAGACTGTCCGAGCTTCTTGAGCCCTTGGTAGGAGGACAGGGGCCCCTGTGGGCTCTCTGTGGTTCTGGGAAGCCCCCAGACAGCTGGGGTGCAGGACGTAAGGTGCTCTGTGCTCCAGGCCCTCCCCTCCTTGCCCTGGTTGGCCTCCCCTGTCAAGGCCCCTGGGTCAGTCGTCTGCATAGGTAATGAACCGAGGGGGCGAGGTGGGTGCCGGTGGCCCGCGGAGACCAGGGAGGAGCCGCCGGGCCCCCCGGGTCGCTATGGGAACAGAGAGGCTCCCTGGCAGGCCGGACAGCAGCAGGGTGGTTTCCGGGCAGGCAGCGATGAGATCATTCATGTTGGTAAATGCTTCTTGTCCCCTTCCCTTGACATCTTTTGGGCCTCGGTCCCACCTCATCTGGAAAAGGGGGCTCAGAACCAGTAGCGTATGCCCTGTGGGGTTCTCGGACTGGGCTCTTGGTGCCCGGGCTCCCTGGGGGAGGGAAGGCCCCAGTCTGCCCCATCAAGGGGGTCTGTGCTCCTCTTACTAGAAGACAGGCTCTGTTTCAGCTCCTCGTGCCCCCTACCCCTGTCCTCCCACTGTGGCCTGGGAGCGGGGAGTCCTCTGTGGGAAAGGACGAGCTCTGGGCCTGGAAATAGCCAAGTGTGGACAGAAATAACCCTGGCCTCAAAAAAGAGCATGGAAAATTAAATAGGGAACATTAGCATTTGCCTGGCACTTTCCACAGCCATCAGCTCACTGGGGCGGTGGTGTTTTCATCCTCACTTGATAGACAAGGGAATGGAGTTCCAGATAGAAGTGACCTGCCCGAGGTCCCTCTGCCATTCAACCAGGACTTTGACCCTTGGCCTGCACCTCCATACCTCTGAGCCTTGACCCCCACAGTGTGTGCCTCTAGAGATGCCCTCCCTTGTTTCTTTTAGAGGCAAACTCCTATTCATCCTTCAAAACCCAGTGAAACATCACCTCCTCTGCAAAGCCTTCCCCAGCCCTCTGGCAGGCTGCTGAGCCCTTGCAGGGGTCTCTGCTAGGACCCCGCCACGCTGGATTAGAGCAGTGGGCTCTCTGAGACAAGGACTATGCCTCATTGGTCCCCACAGCCTCAGATTTTATAATGAGCAGCAGAGCTGGGGCTCAGTGAATGCTTGCTGAGGGACTGATCCGTGGATGGTCCTCACTCCTGTGTGAAGGCCTGTTGAAGTTAGCAGGCCTCTCCAGGAATCCAGGCCCCAGGCAGGGCTGGCTGGAGTCGGCCTTGTGGCCTTGGCACTGAGGCCAAGCTGTCCTCCGCCGAGCTGCCTCAGTGAGGACCTCTGGGCGGTGGATGGCGGGCGGGTGGAGCTGGGGGCCGTGTCAGCCCAGCTGTCGACCTAGGGCCCACCGGCCGCTGTCTCCCTCTGTGTCCAATACCACAGGGTCTGCGGCTCTGCCTGAACGGACAGTCCCGGGACTGCCGAGTAACTGCTACCCTGCCCAGTCTCTCCCTGGCATCCATTTGTCTGTCTGTCCATCTGTCTCCTTGCTGCCTGGCTTTGGGGCAGGTGGCAGCTCTGTGGTTGGAAGCACATGGCCCTGCTCGTCAGGACATCTCAGCCCTCGGGTGTGTTCTCTCTCCTGCCCACGCAGTGGGCACCCCTGCCAGGCTGTGTGACCCCAGGCAGCTGTCTGACCCTCTCTGGGCTCACGAGAGAGGGAGTGAGGGTCCTACAGGGGCCACGTATGGCCTTAGGGACCTTTCAGCTCCCCTGAATCGCCAGCACAATGCAGCTGTGCAGCGGGAGGGGAGGCAGTGTCTGGGGGGAGGGGCAGGGTGCCCACGGGGCCCACTGTCCTGTGTGTCCTATGGATGTAAGCCTCATTCCACAGCCCCCCACCAGGTGCTGGCTCACCGGCCACCCTTTCTCCTCTGTGGCCACATCTCCGAGACTCCCTGTTGTTGCTTGCGGCGGGGGGGGGCAGGGGGGGAGATGGGGGCCTGGGGCGNGGATGTAAGCCTCATTCCACAGCCCCCCACCAGGTGCTGGCTCACCGGCCACCCTTTCTCCTCTGTGGCCACATCTCCGAGACTCCCTGTTGTTGCTTGCGGCGGGGGGGGTCAGGGGGGAAGATGGGGGCCTGGGGCGAGGGGTGGCCTTGAAGGTGGCCAAGCCAGAGGGTTCAGGGCCTCCTGACTCAGGGCCATGCTCCCCCCCCCCCAATGTGGGTCAGGAGGCCGCAGCCCCTCCAAGCAGCCCTCCAAGGTTGCCGGCTCTGGGACTGTCCCTCTGTGGTCAGAGCGGCGGTGATCTGGAGGGGTCCCTGCCGCCCGCCAAGTCCTGCGGGTTGGCCCACGACGCGGCCGCCTCTCCCAGGGCAGCAGCGCCCCCTGGTGGCCCCCTGGGTCCAGACGCCTTTGTCATTCCCGCATTTCCCGCGGCTCGGGGGCCAGTCTGGGAGGGACTCGCTCAAGACCAGGGGCAGAGCCCCGGAATCCTGCACCCGGGGCTGAGCCCAGAGTGTGCGCCCTTAGCCCTGATCCTGTCTCACGGCTCCCCGGCCCACCACGGGCACGCGTTCCAGGGAAGCTCAAAGACAGGCTCACCCCGAGGAACGAGGGAGGATGGATGGGTCTCCGTCACGGTGGCCGTGTGCGTGGGGGGCAGGTGTCCTGTGGGGAGAGAGACCCTCCATCGCAGATGGCGCGGGGAAGGCAAAGCGTGCTGTGGCGTGAACGAACGTGCTGGGGGCCTTACGTCGTCACGAGCTCAGGTCGATCACCGATTCCCGAAGGCCGAGCCCCGTGGGAAGAAACACACACCAACACACACATGTACACACAACATGCGTGTGACACGCACACACGTAACACACACAATGCGTGCCTACAGACACACACACACACTCATGGACACAATTGTCACAACGACGCCTAAAGTCAGAGGGTGTCTGACTTACGCCCCTTGACAGAGGAGGGTACCGGGGCTGGAAAGGGTGCGTGACTCACTCGATGCTGGAGAAGCTGGCGTGGCCCAAGGGACCGGGCTGCTGCGGGGCACCCACTTACCTGCCTGGGCTCTGTCCCTGGAGGCGTGTGCTGGGCTGGGCTGGGCTGTGACACCCTCTCTGTGGGGCTCTGGGGTAGGGTCCCAGAGCTGCTCCCAGACCTGCCCCCCATGGCTCGCGCTAGAGAGCAGCAGGGGTCAGACCCCTGGACCTCACTTCCGTAGACTAGAGCTTGACCTTCACTGCCCCCCCCCCACAGCAGGCCACTAGGACAGACACCCAGGGTGGGTGAAGCAGGAAGACCCTCACGGGCCCCAGGACTCCTCCATGAAGCAGGTCCCGAAGGCTACTGGTATAGTCTGGACCCTTGGGGCTCACAGGGGGCCAGACGCCCTTCGCCCCCCAGAGTCCCCAGATGTGAAGGTGTGTGGCGCCCCGCGACACCTGGGGACGTACTGATGCCTGGGTCCTGAGGGTGCAGTGCGGGGCGGGTGGCTGCTCCTGGCTCACTCCCCCCACCACGTTCATGCACCCCACTCTGGGACCCCGCCAGGAGCACACACTGCGAAGGCCTTCCTGGCTTGGGGGCAGGCCTGCGGACCCCAGGCCTTGTGAGTCCTCCTCTCTGCACACCCGCTCTCCCCAGCCAGAGCCCTGGGAACGGAGGCCCAGTGGGTGGCGGGGGGGGGAGGAAGGCAGAGCCCCGGGCTTGTTTATAAACACAGCCAGGCCTTCTCCCATTTAAGTCCTTTCTGTCAACTAGACCCCAGGATCTAACACCAGACCGGGAAGCCATTTGTTCTGAGCTCTTGAATCACAGCTGCGGAAACAGGCCCGGAGAGGGCCAGGGACGAGGCTGCGGACTCGGGGGCACCGGGAGGGGCGCCTGCCTTGCCAGGCTCTGCTCCCCTTCCTTTGCCGCCTTCGGAGCGGCGCCCGGGCTGCTCAGTCCTGGGGCACCTGCGGCCTGGGCAGCAGCCCCCTCCTCACAGACAGTGGGGCCGAGGCTCAGAGGGGTCCTAGAGTTAGTGCAGCAGGGGATGGTGTGCGGTCCCAGCGCCCACTCACCCGCGGGGCCTCACTTTCTTCATCTGTAATATGGGGGTGAAATGCCCTGGTCCCGCCAGCCTGCAAGGCTCCGGGGGCCCTCGGTGCTTGAAAAGCTCCCCGTACCACAACCTCAAGGAGAGGACCAGCCCGGAGGGGGCAGCAAGCCAGGTGGGCCCGGTGAGGACCGGGAGACAAGGGCCTCAAAACTCCTCTTCCAGGAAGCCCTTCTGGATGCCCCTGCCTGGCTGGTTCCATTTGGTGTGGCAGAGGACTCTGAGCACCCCGGCTGTGCCGCCAGGCTTCAGACTCCCAGGGGCCCTGCAGAGGCCCTGAAGGCTCAGTAAGAGGCCAAGCCCGATGGTCAGGTTGGGGGCAGGCCCTGAGGGACGGCTGGGCCGGGTGCTCTGTCCTGGGCTGGGGTGGGAAGGACTCTGGCAGGCTGGCCTGAGGGCCAGAGGAAGGGAAGGGACCCAGACGAGGACAGTCAGTGTCGCGCAGACACTATCGCAAGGGAAGGCCCCGGGGGAGAGCGTGCGGAGCCCTGCGCACACGCACAGTGGGAGAGGGGCCGCCAGGGGAGGGGGGCTGTCTGGGAGGTCTGGGGAGGCTCCAAGGGCAGGGGGTCATGTGGAAGTGGGGGGCAGGGCGATGACACAAGCCATTTCCCCAGGCCTGTCCCCCCTCCTTCCCCCTTCTCCTTTTTGTCCTGTCCTCCTCCTCCCTCCTACACCAGGACACGGCCCCCTGTCCCAGCCACAGCTCCCCTGGCTCCTGCCATGGTCAGGGGGCTGGGGCGGCCTTGGCCCTGGGACCAGGCAGGTCCCGGTGGGCAATGCTCCTCCTGGGTGGCACTGGGCAGCCTTGCGTGGGTCCCTGCACGCCTCTAAGCCTCAGTGTTCTCGTCTGTGAATTGGGAACACAGACCGTGTGTGGGGTCTGCCCTGGGCCAGATGGATGTCCTCACCTCCTTGGCACCTGCCTCCTGGGCCCCTGGTCGGGTGGGGGACATGGAGGGCCTCCTGAGGGAGGGGAGGGGGTGTGAGAACCAGGGGGCAGTGCAGGGTCGGATCCAGGCCATGGGGGGGGACATCTGTCTCCCACAGGGCCTTCCACGCCTGCCCCAGGCACCGGAGGCCCCCAGGAAGCTGGGGCGGGCGCCTCGGTGACATTTTCTGCTATTAATGGAGCTTAATCTAAACAGGCCCTAATATTTACCTCTGGCCGCCTCCGGCCTCAGAGGGCGCCAGACAGCAGAGCGATGAGCGTGGTGTCCAGCCACGCCCCTTCCCCCCCGCGGGGCTCCCCTGCAGAGGAGCCGAGGAGCCAGGCCGCCTCGCGAGGCAGGAGCCCGGTGCTCTGAGGCCCAGCCCATGCTGGACACCCCGAGCCTCCGTCCCCCATCTGTAGATCAGGGATGACAATCCCCACCTCCCAGGCTTCTGTGCAGGTTCAGGGACAAGACACCTCGGAGCCACTCTGTAAGCCCACGAGTAGAGCCCTGGTCCCCTCCTCCTCCGCCAACTGACCCACGTCCCCCACCCTGCCGGGCCTCCCTCCTGGCCCCCCAGGGACGGCGCCAGCACACACCCGCCACCACAGCCTGTCCCTGGCCGGTGAGTGGGCCCCTGCCTGGCTCAGTGCCCCAGGGCAACCCCTGCCCGCCTCCCTGCTGGCTGAATTGAGGGCACGAAGGGAAGAAACAGGTTTAATTCAGGATGATGACTTCTAGTTAAGGAGATCGTTTATATCAGATATAAATACGCACGCCATGTCATGTCACTTGGGCTTTTCGAAAGTCAGGGAAGGGAGGCCATGGCGGGGGGCTGGTGCAGAGACCTCACATCCTGGCCCCTGTGCCAACAAGGAGAGTCCAGGTCGGCCTCCGGAGGCCCCAGGGGCTCAGTCCCGACAAGGAGGCCTGAGTAGGAGGGAGCCAGACGTCAGGTGGTGGGATCAAGCCTGCGAGAGCACTGTGGGGTGATTCCCCAGCCCCCTCTCCTCCCGCTGCAAGGCCAAGGAGGGGAGAGAGGGCAGTAGAGACTGGGGGAAACCGAGGCCACCTAGAGAAAGCGTTGCGTGGGGGGCCGTCAGACTGAGTTCTCGGAGGCGCGAGTCAGCCCCCAATTCCCGTCCCAGCTGCAGAAGTCAGGCGGCCACTGCCTCAGGTTTGAGTCGTGGAAGGTTCCCGCAGCGCCCTGGGGGTCCCTGAGAAACCCAGGATCGATGGGGGGATTTCAGGCTTGGGGACACGGGGAGGGTTCCTAGGAGGGGACAGACGTGGCCGGTCACCGGTCACCCGTTCCCAGATCCACGCTGGCTCACCTGCTTTAGAGAGCCCTCCTCCAAACACGGCGTCAGCCACTCACTCTTGAGTGTGAATGAGAATGAGAGCCAGGGGCAGCGGATGGAGGAGGAGAGTCCACAGGTGGTGCTCCGCTGGGGCAAAGCCCTGACACTGACCCTCTCCCCTCCCCCCCTCCACTGCGTGCCTGCCCAGGTGCTGATGCGGGGCCGGGGACAGATGAGCTCCGTGGGGGCTTCCCCACCTGAAACCCCACCATTAGTGCCGGTCCCTTGGCTCGGCATCCCTCTGGCCACGGGCTCCCAGGTCCCTGCTCTGCCCGCGCGGCTCTGGGCCCCTGCTCTGAGTGAGGTAGGGGAGAGGCTCCCGTACTGTGCCTGGAACCCGCTCCCATGGGGCTCCCGCAGGGGCCGGCAAAGACAGAGCTGGCCTTGCAGGGCCCGGGGCTTGCTCTGACCCTGGCCGGGCCTTTCCCTTGTCGAGACTCAGTTTTCTCATCCGTAGCATGGGGCTAAAAGTGGCCTTCCTGCCTCCCAGGCGGGCTCCCCTCCAGGGCCCTGAACTTAGAGGACAGAGGCCTCTGCCTGGAGCCACTGAGCACGTAGAACTCTCCTCTGTCAGGCTGGGCAGATCTGAGGCCGGACTCCATCTCACTCCATGCAGCCGTGGCCCCTGCATGTGGGGCCTGGTGCCTGGAATGCCCAGGGCTCCTCTCCCCCAACAGGTCCCTAACCCCTATAGCAGTCTACAAAGAGCTCAGGGGGCTTGGCTGCTCCACAGAAGGCTTGTGGAGGCAATCCTGGAGTGCAGCTCAGAGGAGGCATCAGACCCATGCCAGAAAAAGGTTCCATCCCCAGGAAAGACAGGGGAGAAACAAGGAGCCAGGAAGGAGGTGCTGGCCAGTGCTCCCTGCCCCCGGAGGAGAACAAAGGGCTCCTCATGTGGGCTGCTGGGAGCCTCAGGCTGGTTGGCCTGGCTGCACGTTGCCCTAGGTCTTTGCTCTTGGTTTTCTCATCCATAGGATGGGGCCGTGAACCATGCCGCCCTCCTGGGCCAGCAGGCAGGGTCTTGTGAGGTCATTCCTGGAGTGGGGGGTTTGGGTGGATTGGAGCTGCCTCCAAGGGGCAGGCACAGGGGTGTGGCAGGAGGTGGGACGAGGTTTCGATTCTGATGTAGCTGTGGCCCAGCCGTGGTCCAGCCGTGGCCCCTGCATGTGCTGCTTACCACTCCCGCCCCGGATGGGCAGGACACAGCCTCTCCTCTGGGGTGTGGGGGGGTCAGGCCTCAGCCCAGATGTCACAGCCCTTCCAGCAAAGCACCCCAGGGCCGTCTTGCTCACTGTGCGATTCACGGGGGCCTCGGGCACTGGCCTTCCAGAGACCTGAACCCCTCCTGTCTGCTCATGGGACATTCGTGTCCCCGACTTTTCCTTTCTGTTCCTGCTCTTCTCTCCGTGGGGACAGACACGGGGAGGAGGGGACGAGAGGGGTGGGTACCTCTTTGGGATTCCGAGTGCTTGTTTCTGAGGAGTCCCATGTAGGGTGAGGGCGGACCAGGGGACAAGCAACTCTGGCTGCCCCTCTGAGTTTTCACCGGACACAGTCTGTGCTCCCAGGACGGTAAGCCGTCAGCACCCGGACTACCCCGTCCCCCTGCGGAGCCCGAGGCAGACACCGGTAATCAAGCGCCGGGTGGCCTCAGACCCCTTCTCCAGGCAGTGCGCGGGGCAGCCATCACCAATCAATCAAGAGCAACGCGATCGCCCCCCTCCCCCCACCCCAGGCTGAGCCGAGGTCTCCGCTGGCCTTGACCTGGCCTGCCCCACCCGGTCCTGACCTCTGGGCCCCTTGCAGGGACCCGCCGACTAAGCGTCAGGCCCGTTGGCCAGGTCCTGGGCGAAGGTGCTGGGGCCCCTTGCAGGGACCCGCTGACTAAGCATCAGGCCCGTTGGCCAGGTCCTGGGCGAAGGTGCCGGGGCCAGCGCCGAGGATGCGATGGTGGCCCGAGGCTCGGGAGCTCTTGTGCACACTGACCATGTTGCTGCTATTGGGCTCGTACCCGGCTCCGTGGCGGCGGCACAGGCCTCGGACGGTGGCCTGGAAGCCGCTGGTGACAAAGCAGTAGACGATGGGGTCCAGGCAGCTGTTGAGGCTGCTGAGGGTCACGGCCACGTGGTAGGCCACGAGGCTGGCGTGGTGCGGCACGTCCGGCCACAGCACCACGGCCACCTGGCGGGCGTGGAAGGGCGTGAAGCAGACTAGGAAGATGACGAGCACCGTGAGCAGGAGCTGCATGGCCCGCACGCGGCGCTGGCGGCCCTGGCGCAGGAGGCCCGGCCGTGACAGCGCGCACACGATGCGGCCCGTGAACGCAGAGATGACCAGCAGCGGCAGCAGGAACTCCAGGACGGTCAGCGCCAGCACGCGGCAGCAAGGCCGCCCGCCTGCCGTCACGCCCAGCACCGACAAGGTCACGGCGCCCGCGGCCAGCCACACGCAGGCGCACGTGGCCCTGGCGCAGGCCGGCTGGCGCCAGCGGCGGGAGCCATCGGGCTGCACAATGGCCAGGTAGCGGTCCACGCAGATGCAGGTGAGGAAGAGGATGGAGCAGTGCATGTTGAGGAAGTAGCCGAAGACGTGCGGGAAGGCGCACCACAGGCAGCCGCGCGTGCCGTAGAAGACGGCGAAGCGCGTGGGCAGGGACAAGCCCACCAGCAGGTCGGTCACCACCAGGTTGATGGTGTAGATGACCGACGGCGTCTTGGCCTGGGTGCGGCAGCAGAAGACGTACAGCGCCAGCCCGTTGAGCACCAGCCCCGCCAGGAAGATGAGGCCGTGCACGGCCATCAGGGCCAGCCACAGGCCGGGGAAGGCCGCGTGCAGCTCCTCGTCCAGCCGTGCGAACACGTGGAACAGCGGCCTCTCGGGCGCGCTGCCGTTGGCCTCCGTCACCGTGGCGTTGGGGGCCGCCGGGGCCCAGGAACCCGCGGGAGACGCCGAGGGCATGGTAGCGGCCGGCACGCACGGGGGGCCTGGAAGGAAGGAGGCAGGTTAGCCCGGGGGGGCGGTGCTGCTGGGCTTGGCCTGCTGGCCGAGGTCCCCAGCGTTCCCGTCCAGCCCGGCCCGGCCCCGAGACGCCTGCCCTCTCCATCCCGTGTGGCCCCGCACTTGCCAGGGACGAGCTCTGGCAGAATGTTGGGAGTCTGAGCCCTTGACGCAGTGGGAGGGAAAAACCCTGCTGTGCGGGACCGTCCCAGGACCCCCAGGGAACACAAAGACTGCGGCGCAGGTAAGTTGTGGAGCCAAGAGTTGGAGGTTTGAACCCAGGCTCCAGTCCTGGTTCCTCCCTTCCTCGCTGTGCAGCCTTAGGCCAGTCGCTTAACCTCTCTGTGCTTCACGTCCTAACCCGTATGGCTGGGGCTGTGGAGCTGCTAGGATTAACTGAGCAGAGTTTGTGCTAGATAAGGCACAGGGTTAGCTGCTGCCGGATTACCCACGGTTCTTCGCCAGAGGGCCTGGCCCGCGATGGCCCGGCCTGGCTGTCCCCACGCCCTTGCGTCAGACCCCGTCCTCCCGCCCACCCATCTGTTCTTGCCTCCTCCGAGGTTGGTGGAGGGTCCATGCCGAAGCTAGCATCCTCCTAAGGAACCTCACCCAAGGGCCATCACCACCGCTCCCCCCCCGGGGCTCCCCACCCTGAGAGGTGAGCACCCTTGCTGTGTGGGAGGCTCGAGGCTCGTGCCAGCTGCTCGCTGGGGCCTGAGCCTGGAGCCCGGTCCCAGCAGCCGCGGGGCGGGTGTGAGTTAAATAAACGCTGTGCTCTGGGCCGGGTGAGGGGCCCGTCCACTGTTTATGTTCCTGCACCGCTGTGTTTAACTTGCTGAGATTTATCTCTATTTACACGTGAAGGGTTAACAGGCCCCCCACCCCCATCCCAGGCCGGGCTGATGCTCCAAATAAGGACATTTCTGGCTTTTTCTGGAGAAAGGAGACGGCTTTGGGGAGAAGCGGGGGAAGGGTGGGTACGCGGGACATCCCAGGCACGCCGTGTGCCCTCCCCCACCTGCAGGGGGAAAGGAAGACACTGTGTCTCCCCCCGCCCCCCGCCGTGGCCCATGGACGTGGGGTGTCGGCTGCAAGCAGGCGGGACCCTGCCCACTCCCCGTGGCTGTCTGCCTGGCCTCGGGCGACAGGCTCACTCTGGCAGCTTCTGTCCTGTGGACTGGGGGTGCTGAGTTCTGCCTGCTGGGGGCTGGGCGGGGGGAGGCACAGCAGCGGAGTCCTTGCTGGCTAAGGCTCAGGCTCCAGTCTGGCCTGGAGCGGGGGCACGGGCAGGGCAGTAGGCCACCTCTCTCCTTGGGCTCAGAGAGCTCAGCACCTGCCTGAGGTCCCCCAGCTTTGCCTCCGCCTCTGGGACCGCAGCCCTGGGCATGTGCCAACCTCCAAGACTGCTGGCCGGGGCCAGCTGCTGCCCAGGCCCGTGGCCACACCCACCGCAGGCCTAGGTCCCAGCTCACCAGTCCTTTCGCGCTGGGCTGCCCTCTGTTTGGTGACCCAGCCCCTACCTGAAGGGCTGTTGGATGCGTGTGTCGAATGATAACTCAGGCCGAGGGGGAGCACAATGGACATCTAGGGCAGGGAGGGGCGTGCGGGGGGCATGGGCAGGAGCGCGGGGAGGCCGCCAGGTTGGGGCACGGGGTTGGGAACCTGGAGCCCCAGGCAGTGAGGGGCCCCGGAATGCCCCCAAGGAGGAGAGGGATGCCTCCCGGCCTCTCTACTGTGAAAACAAATGAGTCTTGGCGAGGCACGGAGGAGTGCTGGGATCTGGCTCCTGGGACAAGGCAAACAGTCGTTTTGGATTCCCTTCCACACACGTTTTGGTTTTCCAGTGTGTCTGCACTAGGTTTGAGTCCGTGTCACAGGGAGAGACAAATAATAAACATTACGGAACGCTTCCTCTGGGAGATAGTCCCAGGATGACGCCGGCCCTGGGGAGCCTGGCCTTCCAGGAAACTCCCTTGGGCCAGCCTCACATGCTGGCCAGCTGTTGGCTCAAGGTGCTGGAGGGTCCAGGCCAGGGCCGGGGGGCCTGGTGCTTCCACAGCCAGGGGATGGGCGCCCCAGCGGCCGGACAGGTGAGGAGAGATGGCGAGGTCCGCAAAGCACACGGTGATTCCCGGCTCTAAGAGTCTGAACCCTGATCCCAAACAAGGCTGAGCCCTGGTGTCAGCCACACAGGATCCCAGGAACCTTGATCCTGCCATACACCGAGCCCTGACCCATATCATACTCTGAGTCCTGATCCTGGTCACACACCAAGTCCTGATTCCAATAACACGATGAACCTCAATCCTTACTAAACTCTGAGCCTTGATCCTGGTCACAATCTAGGCCATGATCCAGGTCACATTCTGAGCCCTGATCCTGATCACACTCTGAACCCTGATTTTGGTCACAGTCTGAGCCCTGACCCTGGTCACACACTGAGCCCTGATCCTGGTCACACACCAAGTCCTGATTCCAATGACACAATGAAGCTCAATCCCTCATACACTCTGAGCCCTGATCCTGGTCACAATCTAGGCCATGATCCAGATCGCATTCTGAGCCCTGATCCTGGGCACAGCCCTGATTTTGGTCATAGTCTGAGCCCTGATCCTGCTCACATACTGAGCCCTGACCCTGGTCCCAAATGAGCCCTGACCTTACTCATACACTGAGCCCTGACCCCGGTGGCCCCCTGGGCCCTCCTCCGTGACTTTCTTCATGTTTCATGTGTTCCTCTGTTCTCTCTGTGAGTCTGGTGGTCTCTGTCTATGTTGTAAGACAGCCCCCCCCCCCCCCCCCCCCCCCCCCNTCATTTAATGACCCCTCTCTAGGGCACCTGTTCATTTTGCTTTGAACAATGAGGAACTCAATGGTGGGCCTCCAGGCCCCGTGCTTGGCCTGTGGAGGCAGGCCTTCTGGGCCGTGGCCAGCGGATGGCCCCCCGAATTTGCCCGCACAGCACCCAGCCTGCTCCTCTCTGGGCACAGGGAGCGGCCCCCTCTCTCCTCCTTCTCCTTCCCCACGGCCTCAGGAAGGACTTTGTTCTCCGGGCCTCGGTTTCCGCATTGGGCTTCACTGCCTCAGCTCCTGCTGCTCCTTGACGGTGCACTGGGGTGGCTTCCCCGGCCAAGCCCTGGATCTGCTCTGGTCAAGGACATGACCCTCCGCAGAGTGCTGCGCTCACCGACCCCCTCCCAGCGCCCCGCGCTCCTGTCCTCTGGTCATGCAGCTCCCTCTCGCTCCCCCGAGCTCCGTCCTGCTGGCTCTCCCGCTGTGCACACACGGGGCCCCCAACCCGCCCGCCGGCCAGGGCTGGGCCTGTGCACGACACTTCCACGGGAGACGGGACTCAGGGCGGGGTGGGGTGTCCCCGCTGGCGAGGGCCGGAGCGCTGGGGTCGTGGGAGCATTCGCACAGCGACAGTGGCCAGCAGAGGTCGGTCCCCACGCACCACCAGTCGCTCTGGGTTGTCGAGGAACCTCTCTGAGCCTCGGTCTCCCTGTCTTCACAGCCACATAACGGCGGAGCCTGCCTCCCACTGTTTCTAGCGGATTCGCGGTGCGGGTGCCACAAAGACCTGGGTGCCGGGTCCCTGTGCTGGCCTCTGGGCCTCCTGCACTCACACCGGGAAAAACCGAAGCTCTGGGAGGGACAGGCCAGGACTCGAACCTGGGCCTGCCTCCGGCGAGCCTGCGGCCAGACCCTTGGTCCTGAGGGGGGCCGGGGGGCACCCAGGCAAGCGGCCCCCTCCGCCGCCGGGCGCTCGGCACCCACTCCCCACGTGCCTCGCTCTCTGCTTGGTCTCTAAATATAGCTTGGAATGAGGGGAAAGGAGAGAAGGTTCTGCTCCTCTGTGGGGACAGCCTGGCCCCAGGCCCGCCCACCCAGGCTGAGGGGGGAGGCACAGACCTGGCCTTCTGACCGGCCCGGGCGGACAGCGAGCAGCAGGGTCCCCGAGACCCGGGCTCCAGGCCGGCTCTGCTGCTCCCGTGCCCGGGACCTCGGCCCTGTCAGCGAGCCTTGCTCTCTTCATCTGCTAAATGGGGTCTCTAGTGCCTTCCGCAGCCTGAGGGGGGAGGCGGGGCTCTGTCCTGGGAGCCAGTCTGAGGGGGGTGGCGCAGCCCTGTCCCCTCCGCCTTCCTGGCGGGTGTCCTGGGCCCGGCTGAGGTGCGGCGGACCTCAGAGCCGGGCCAGCTGGCTGGAGCCCCGTGGGCAGAGGCCGTGTCCTCGTAGTGCCTGGGGTGGGGCCGGGCCCGGGGCCTAGAAGCGGCTGGAGGGCGACCAGCCTGGGCTCGGGGCCTGTGCCCTGCCCTCTTCCCCAGCCTGCTTGGCCTGCCCACATTCAGGGACTCCTCCGGGCAGAACAGAGAGAGGCAGCTGCTCTCGGGGGGCTCGGGGTCAGCCGGGAAGACACATGGCGGGGCGGGGGCCTGGAGCAGAGCCCACCCCCAACCACCCCAAACACCCCGGGACAGCCCTCGGCGTCCTCACCTGCAGCGGGGGCAGAGTCAGAAGCCACGTCTGGCTGCCCCCAAGCATGCCGGGAGGTGGCACGGGACGGGCCCTGAAGGGATTTGGTGGGTGGGAGACGGAGACGGGGCCCGGTAGGCACCCAGGTGAGGGGTAGGGAAAGGGGGCCCTTGGGAGAAGGGCGGCGGGAGGCGGCAGGGGCTCTCCCTGCAGGGGCGTGAGTCCCGGTCCTGGGTGGGAGTGAGCAGCCGGTGTGCCTCGGACCCGGAGGGGCAGCCGGAGGGCTCCCAGCCCCTGTAGGGCCTCTCTCGGCCTGCTGCTTGACGTCCTTCCTGCTCTCTGCTCCTGCCTGTCTCAGAGAAAGTGAGGGGTCTCCGAAGGAGGGGCCGGGAGTCTGTCCGTCCTGCCCGGGCCCTCCCAGTCCCCTTGCAGGACTCAGGCTTGCCATCTATACGGTTCCATCTCTGAAACGCTGCAAGGCTTGGACGTGTCTACACCTTCCAGGATGTCTTTGCCACCTGGCAACACCGCCCGTCTCTGGACTGCTCCGGAGGGCTCTTCAGGGGCCGGAGGAGTGATGGTGGCATCCTGGGGGGGGGGGGGGGGGGGGGGGGGGGGGGNATGGTGGCATCCTGGGGGGGGGGGTTGGGGGCTGGGCTGAGACCCAGGCCCAGGGCTTCCTGGGCTCGGAGGAGGCCCTTGCATACCCCTGGACAGGCTGGCTGAGCCTCCCTTCACCATTTGTGGGAAAAAGTCCTTCAGGGGCTTGGTCCTGCTCCATTCCCTGGCCTTGTTCTTGGGCTCCTGCAGCCCTGAGCCCCAGAATACCCCCAGTGACGAGCTAGCTGCCCCGGGCTATCGTGATTGGTCAGCCACAGCTGGCGCCGGGGACTTTCAACAACAGCTCTCTCCTCCTTGGGGTTGTGAGACCAAGCTGCTGCTGGCCGCTGGGGGAAGCAGGACCAAGTGCAGAGACTGAGTCCTGAGGTTGTGGCTCAAGTGCCTGGATCCAGCCCTGCCTGAAGCTGGTATCCTGGGACTTGCCGGTTAAATGAAGCTACTACCTCCCTCTTTGGCTTACATTACTTTGAGCTGAGTTTCCATCCCTTGTGACTAAAATAACCCCACCTATACACTCTTATTCACATGTTGGCTCTTTTCAGTTCAGATGCCTCCTCCTTCAGAGAGCCCTCCCTGGTTGCCTCAAGTAGATTTGTGGCCTCTTTTGGGCTCTCAAAGCACTCTGGCTCTGTCATTGCCTGGCCACTTTGTCTGGTGTCCCCACTAGTCCACGAATTTCTACAGAGCAGAGGATTGTAGGTCACATTCAGTACATGTCAAGTGGATGAGTGTGTGAATTCATGAGAGCTTAGCTTGCACTCCTCTGAGGATGGGGAGCTCTCCCCAGGTTAGCCTGCTGCATTGTGAAGTGGTTCTGAGGATAAAGAAAGTTTTTCTAGTTTGCAGCCCAAATTGGCTCCCCCTGAGCCCAGCCCATGGCCCCCAGACTCTCCGTTTGGCATGTCTTTGGCATGGCCTGCTCTCTCTTGCCCCCTGCCCTTGGGGGGACTCTGTGGTGGGAGTGGGTGGAAAGGGACATCTGGATTCCTCCTATTATTGGGAGAGGGTCTGACCCATATTTTAAAGTGAGGACACAGGACACAGAGACAGGGAGCTTCAGCAACTAAGCCGGGGTCACCCCGCTGGGCCTTGGGGCTTGTCCCTGGCTGGGCTGACCTGAACTGCATGCTTTCACATTAGAGAACACTTGCCACATGTTTCCATGGGGCCTCGGGGCCCCGGCGCTTGGGATTCGCTCTCCTCCACCCAGCAGACTGGGAAGCCAGGACTTCCATTTTCCAGGTGAGAACCTGAGGATTGGGGTGGGGGGCGAGCCCCATGTTGAGCAGGGACAGGGTCTGATTTAGAGCCGGCCCTGACTCCCACACCCAGGAGACCTGCATTCCCCCCCTGTTTCCCCTATGGATTTGAGACCTGCGGGGAGTCTTGGGTGGAGAAGATAGAACCCCGCTGAATGCTGGCAGGGTGACTGGGAGGCAAAGGAAGGTGGGATCAGGGAAGGCTTCCTGGAGGAGGCAGTAGACTCCACAGGTGTGGAAGCCTGGTTGAGCAGCCTAGGAGGCTGAAGCCAGGAGCTGCCCTCACAGGGCCTTGAACACGGTGCAAGGTGCCGGGCCTGGATTCAGCTCGCTGGGAGGCAGGCTCCTTCCTGGCCAGAGGTAACCTCGCAGGCCTCCCTCCCAGGCTCCTGCACTGCTTACTGCCCCAGCCTGCCTTGGAGGAGGGCTCGGACCCGAAGCACCTGGTGCAGGTGTGGCCAGAGGTGGGGGGGGCATGTGTGGGTACACGGTGAGGGTGGTATTTCTTCCCGGCCGCTCTGGGTGGGGAGACCCAGACCCTGCACATCACAGGCCTTCCAGAGCCTTGCAGAGACCCTCCAGGGAGGCACGTGGGTAAAGGCAATGCCCTTGGTAGGTGCCCTCCCTGGGAGGGATCTGAGGCCCTGCATAGGCTGGGGAACCCTCTCTCCTGCCTCACTGCATGCCTACAGTCTGATGACACTCCATGCACCCTCGGACCTCGAGCTTTGGCCCAAGCTCTTCCTCTACCCAGGACTCTTCCTTGCTCCCTCCCGCCCCAAATTTTGCACACCCATCTTTAGAACTTCCTGGCCTCCCCTCCACAGGAAACCCTCCCAGCGGGAGCCTCGGAGGGTGGGGCTGGTGGGGGAGGGGTTGGGGCAGGACTACTCCAGTAGCCCTGGGACCACGCAGCCCCGGAAGGGTTGACACCTCCTCTAGGAAGCCCGCACTGTTACCCTGTGGGTCCAGCATGTCCCTGTCATTCTCACCCTGCCCCTGGTCTCCGAGCAGGGAATGAATGAGCACCTTTGTGCAGGTCATTTGACTCTGTCCTCTCCCACAAGTGATGGGAGGCTGATGCTCACAGCTCGCTGGGTCCCCGCTGTGTTCCCAACAAGGAGCTGGTACCTGCCCTCGGCCCTGAAAGGGGTCCCCTCCTCCCTCCTCGGCAGGGGTGGGCATGTCCTAACATCGCGGCTCTTCTCAAAACCGTGCCCCCTCCCTGCGCCTGCCCTTGCAGCTGTCTAGGTGCCCGGCGGACGCCAGGCCTGCAGCCTGTTTGCCTTTGTCCTGCTGCGCAGAGTACCAGGCAGGCGGGGAGCCTGGCCTCAGCCCCGGGCCAACAGGTGGCAGCCTGGAGTTTGGTCTGTGCCAGAGGCCAAGAGGGGCAGGCCCTGTCTGTCCCTGACCAAGGTGCTCAGAGCATCCGCTGTGGGCCTGGCACCTGCGGGACGCTTGAAATCCACAGGACGCTTTACAGATAAGGAAGCAGGAGCCCGGAGAGGTGAGCCCCATGCCCCGGGTCACACAGCATAAAGTTGGTGGAGCTGGGAACCGCGCGCCTGGCCCCCGGCAGGGGTGGGGTCAGGGTGGGGGCTGGCATCTCGTTCGTCCCCGAGGGGGTTGCAGGGCGGAGAGTACCTGTGCGCACGCCCGGGCTGCTGGTGGGTGGCTGTCCTCGCCTTCCGGGGCCCAAACAGCCATTATTGGGGGAACCGTCTGCCTGTTTATTTTTACGATTATTCTTGGTTTCATGGCATCTGCTTTAGAACATCGCCTGCTGTTTTTGGCTGGTCTGAGCCTCTCTGCTCATTCCATCCAGGGACTGCTGGGTCCCTACCGAGGTCCCCAAGAGGGGCCAGACTGCCCCTGGGTCACCTAGCAGGTCCTAGGTGGTGCCAGCCAGAATCTGGGTTCCCATCCCGGCCTGGCTCCCTCCCCCCGGCTCAGGGACAGGGGTCGCGAGAGAGCGTGGGTTGAGCGCGGTGGAGAAGGGCCCCTGGGCTCCAGCGGGGCTGACCCTGCCCACGGTCTGCCCTCCGCGCCCTCAGCCCTGGAGGATGCACAGGTTTCTCTGGGAGGGGCAGCTACAGGCATGGCCGTCCCAGGAGGGCTGTGCACCTGCTCATGGCAGCGGCCGCCCGGCCCCCAGCTTCTCTCGGGGCAAGCCGTCTGCAGACCCATGTCCGCCCCTGTCACCTGCTGAAGGCTCCTCGCACCCTAGTCCCTAGCTCATACGGTCCTCCCTCAGCCCCTGGACACCCCTCCCCCAAGGGAGAGCTGTGACCCCACAATCCATGGGTTGTCTTCGAGACGACCCCTCCCAGGTCCCCGCTGACGCCTCCCAAGATGCCGCTGCTCTGTGTGGCTGGCCCGATTTTGCCCGTGAGGACATTGAGGTACAGGGCGGTTAAGTAGCCAGGATTTGAACTCTGCCCCGTGGCGCCCCCTGCCGACCCCGTGCCCCGGGGAGCTGACTGCCGCCCATGGTGCAGACCAGGAACTGGAGGCCTGGGTCAGGGCCAGCAGCTTGGTCCAGGACGCATAGCCCTGGGGTCGGGGTCAGAGGTGTGGTTAGGACCCCGTGCCTCGGAGGCATCAGACCTGACCTTGAACCCCCAGTGGCACAGGTGCAGAGGGCATGGAGGCTCCGGGGCAGGTCTGGCCCCCCTCACAGAGCTCACAGCTGTGGCAAGGCTCGGGGAGCAACCGGAGCAGGAGGGGCCTCAGGAGGCTCTGGGGGAACAGGTGTTGGAGGCAGGAGGAGGAGCCAGGCAAAGGCCCTGAGGCGGGAGCTTTGGCGCTCAGGACCCTTGAGGAGTCTGCGGGGCCGGCCTGGCTGAGGGGTAGCTTTGGCTTGACCTGCCGTGGGGGCCGCTCCCCCGGACGGGGCAGGGTCTGCTGAGGGAGCTCTTCAGACCCCAGTGCACCTCCTCAGGGAAGCCCTCCCAGATCGCCCAGCTCCCTGTACTACCTTCTCTTCACTGGCTTTGTTTTTTGCTGCTCTCCCACCCCCCGGCAGCTTGGTGGTCATTTGCTTTCCCTACTGGACTGGCAGTCTGAGAGGACTGCAGCGGAATGACCAGATGAATGCTTTCAAAGAGACCACTCTGGCCCCTCTGGGCCTTAGTTTCGTCATCTGTGAGGTGGGCGCGTTGAGACCCACGGCCTGCCCGGCAGGTGCCCCAGGGCCAAACGAGAGCAGCGTGCAGGTGCTCGGAGAAGGCCAGTCCCGCTCCCCACACAGACCAGGGCTCTAGAAGCGGCAGCCCCCTCCCCAGCCCCCGTTCGAGCCAAGGCTCAGAGACAGGCAGTGACTTGCCCGTGGCCACATCGTGGGGAAGCTCCCGGAGGGGAGGAGGTGGCACCGGGGCGGCCCTCTGGCTGGGAGTGACCGACGGGGGCAGGAGGGTCTGGGGGCCCGCAGGCAGGGCTGGGAGCTGCCACCACCACCCGCCGTGCCTCCATCCCCAGTCTTGCCCGACGTTGCACAGCTGCTCCTTGTCTGTCCCGCCCGGCACCCTGGCCGCCGGCCAGTTCCCAACCCGCCCGCCCCCCTCGGGACCCTGTTCCCGCTGCCCTTCTCCCAGGGCGCTCACCGCCGGCCGGAGCGGGGCGGGGGCAGTGCCAGCTCCGAGGTTCACGCCGGGGGCTGGGAGGGCCCGCTGCCCTGGGCCTCGGTTTCCCCACTGCTGGAAGAGTGGGCGACGGCCGGGGCTGGAGCTTAGAGCCTGAGCTGGGGGTTGGCACAGCTGGGAGCCTGTCCCCATGAGTCCCTCAACCCCCGGCCCTGCCCCAGCCTGGCGGACAGTGGTGCAAGGTCCCAAAGGCAGTCGAGGTGCTCAAGCACTCAATCCCTTCCTTACCCTGGCCTCTGGGGCCACCCTAGCTCCTCGACAGGTGGGAAAATTGAGGCAGAGCTTTGGGCACGTGGCAGGTGGTCAGTAAGAGGACTGAATGAATGAATGAAAGAATGAATGAAATCCAGGGAAGGGGGGGTGGGAGCAGCACAGGTGGGGTTCCGGGGTCAGGAGGGATGCTCCCACAAGCCCCTGGGAGCCCTCCGTCCCCCTCTCTTCGCCCAGCGCCCCCAGCTGGGCCCACCCACCCCCTCGCCCTCAGGGTCTCAGTTTTCCCATCTGTACAATGGCTCCCCGCAGGGTGGGACCTCATAGCCCTTTCAGGCTCTGAACTCTCCCCTCCCGGGTCTGGGGGCGGTTTCTCGGTCCCTCAGCCCCTGCTCTGCCTGCCTGGCTGGGGAGTGAGGACGCTCAGGCGCTGTCCAGCTCCGGGAGGTGGGGGACGCCCTTGGGGGACTCACCGCACCTTCGCCTAGTCCCGCAGCTGGAGACAGAGCCGGCACAGCCGAAGCCTGGACGACCTCTCGGGGCAGCTGTGTGGGCCACTCAGCCCGGCAGCCCGACCCGCCTTCCTGGGGCCTGACGTCAGGCCCGCGCTGGGGCTCCTTTTGGGCAAAGGCGGAGGGGTGGG
>LNAC01000156.1:1027579-1050178 GCA_002007465.1 Ailurus styani | reverse complement strand
CGGGGGGCTGGGGGGCGGGTAGGATTGGGGAGGGTGGGGCAGGCCCACAAGAGATGTGGGGCCGCTTTTTGGGATGACGGCAATGCTTCGGATTTAGGTAGTGGTGATGATTATACAACCCCGTGAAGGTGCTAGAAAACGCTGAAGTGTCTACTTTAAAATAGTTAAAATGGCCAATGTCACGGTCTGAATTTTATCTCAGAAAAACCATGTAGCCTGCTCCCCACACCGCAGAGTCTGGCCTGGGCAGGTTCTCAGTTAAAGTCTGCAAAATAGGATTAGCCGGGCTCTGCCCAGGGTGGCCCGCAGGGCTTAGAGAGGAGCGGGAAGCGGTGCTCGGACGTGGGGGGTACTCAGCGTGGAATCGGCCTTCCCCGGCGCAGTGCCCGGCGTTGGTGAGTCTGGTCGAGCGTGGGAAGCGGGGCGGGCTTGGGACAGGCCTCTGTTCTTGTGCAAAGTGTCCTGCCCTCCCTGCTCTGTGACCCCCCCACCCCCAATCATCCTATCTGTGGGGTACTGTGGGTCTCCTACCGCTGGGGGTCCGCAGAGCACAGTGGGGTGCGGGCTCGGGGCGTGCAGCCCCACACGGGGCTTTGGACCTCGGGGCGTGCCCTGTCTGGGGCTCACAGAGCTGCTGAGGGGTCGCATGAAGTGGAGGGGACGCGGGCTCGGTCACCCGTAAGGCGCGCCCCTCACCCCATCCCGTGGCTGTACGCCTTCCCGTTGACGTGCGCCTTGCTGGGCCAGCGAGGAGGGGCTGCCGTGCCCGCTCGCTCCGCCGGCTCTGGGGTGCTCAGAAGCTCCGGAGAAGAGGGGTTTCCCTTGGGTCTGTCTGTTGTGATGGTCCCCCACTTCCTCCTCGGAGAGCCGGGCCGACGCTCAGGGTGGACAGTGCAGGTCCCCGGGGTCCTGATGCCCGGCTCCCCAGGACGTCCCGTGCTGTCTGGGAGGGCAGCTCCGACGGTGCTGGCGGGGCTGCTGAGGGGGCGGCATGGCTGGGTGCTTGGCGGGCACCTCCCCTCCCGTGGCCGGCACCTTCCCACTGCCCGCTCAGGCTAGGCGTCCGGCCTTGCTGTCCTCACGGCGGGGGACGGGCACAGCCCGGAGCTAATCCTGCCACCCTCACGTGACCGACTTGGGGGCCCCAGGCAGGGGACCGGGGGTTGGGGGGTCAGGGTGGCCCGGCCTGGGCTCCACCCCCGTCTCTGTGTGATGGTCCCTGCACTGACAACCAGCTGGGCTCGGATGGGCCGAGCCTCACGGAGGAGCCGGAGGTGGGGAAGCCCGGCCGGGAGGCTTTCCCGCTCTCGCAGCTGGGAGGCTGGGGCGTGGGGCTGACCCAGCCCAGTGTTGCCGAGGTTCTGGGACGGGCCCTCTTTACTAGTGCCTGGTGTCCAGAACGTTCTGGAAGCGTGCTGCTGGCTGCCCCCCCTCCCCCCCCAGGTCATCGCATCTATTGAGGAATAAAGGCTCTGGGACATTTTGTAGGAAAAAAGCCCCTTCAGTGTCCCAAGGAAGCCCCTGGGAGAATCCCCATCCTGAACGTGGATCCTCCCGAAGGGCTCAGGGTCCCGTCAGAGTCCCCCTGGGTGTCTGGCATGGAAGGAGCATTCGAGGGGCCCAGGCAAGGCTGCTTAGAAGGGAAGTGTCCTTCCAGATCCCAGGAGAACGGCTATCTACAGCTCCATGAAGGCGCCTCCAATGAGCTCATCCTACAGGTGAACAAACTGAGGCACAGAGAGCTTGAGGGACTTGCTCAACATCACACAGCTCGCCTTGGGGGAGCCGGGCTGGGGACCAGGCCAGACTCTCAAGCCGGTGACCCTCTGGGAGTAGTCACAGCCTGAGCGAGGATGTGGGGCAGAGCCACACCTGGGTCGGGTGACGGGAGGGAGCTGCCCCCTCCTGCTGCGCCCCTAGAGACCCCGCCTGGCCTGGGTTGGGGGGGGCCTCCGCCGCAGAGTCTCCCGCCCTCTCTGGGCCTCGGGTTCCCGTGGGTGGCATGGCCACGGGCCCCCACAAGTTTGTGACCTTGCAGGGTAGACGCAGCGTTGGGAGGGAGGCTGCACACGGCGGGCGTCACGCTGGCCTCCCCGGGGGGCCGTCGAGCCGTCCCGGGCTGCGTGTGCTCAGGCTTCGAGCTGCTGAAGGGCAGGAAGCCCTGCTGTTGTTTCAGGGATGGGACACGGTTCTCCGTCCGCCCGGGGGTCCAGGCCGAGGCTTGGCACCCGGCGACTGCCCGGAGGTGCCCGTGGGGCCGGCACAGGACCGACATGGCAGCGGCGTCGGAAAGAGGGGAGAGGGCGCAGCGCGGGACTCCCCACCGCCCCTCCACCATGCGTCCTGGACACAGCGACCTACGCCTCTTGCACTCGTTCTTTGGGGGCGCCGGGGGGTTGTGCCTCGCTGCCAGGCTGGCCCAGAAATAGCCGTGACCTCCCGCGCCCAGCTCGGCAGCGCCCGGGGCCGCGAGGCCTACGTGCGCCCGGCTGAGTCCTCCCAGGCCGGTGGGGCCGGTTATTTTGGACGTGGCCTCCCGAGGCCAGGTCACAGCTCTTTCCCGCGGCTCCTGAAGGCCCCTCTGACGCGCGTCCACCAGGGCCTTGGCCAGCAGCCCCGGCTACCTCCGTGATCTCGCGTCCCCTTCCCGCCCGCCTGACCGCCCGCGACCCTGTGCACTGGGTGGTGGCGGGGGCGGGGACCTTGGAGACGCCCTGAGGCGCTGGGTGACGGGGCTTCCCGGAGCCCTGAGATCCGTTGGAGGGCCGGGCCTCAGTTTCCAGATCAGAGCTTGTTTTAAGGAGAAAATACAGAGGCAGTGCCCACCCTGAGCTGGCTCTGAATATTGGCCCAGCCTCTCATAGTTGTGTGGTCTCGGGCAAGTCATGGACTGCGTGGCCCGGGTCTCAGTTTCCTTATCTGTGAAATGGGCTGATGGGTTCCTTTGGGACTGTGTGGAGGGTGAACGTGGGGAGGGGTCTGCTTGTGCAGGGGTCCTCGAGCCCTCCCCCGTTCCGTACTCTGGGCCATGACCCTTGGGTGTGCGAGGATGGTGAGCTGAGCAGCGGCTGAGCGTGGACCTGGGTTCCAGCTGGGCCGCAGTCTCTTCTTCTGGCCCAGCTTCTGGGTGTGGTGCTGAGCGGAAGCAGTACCACACCGTGATGCCCCAGGTCCAGTCCCCCCGGGGGCCACCGGCTTCCTGGGCAGCTGCTGAGCGTGTCCTGCCACGGGTCCAGGGTGGCTGGACGGGCGCGGGGGAGGGGCTGCTCTGTGGGCAGAGCCCCCTCCCCTGGGGGTGCTGGGGTGGCGTCCTGTCCTGCTTCCGGTTGGGACTGGGCACAGCAGGTGTAGCGGGCGGGGCCATACCCCCTGTGACCCCCCAGACCTTTCCCAGGGCCTCCTTCTCATCGCCGTTGGGGACCCTGAGCTTGCACGGTCCAGGGCCAGAGGAAGAGCCAGAGCCGCTCCTCCAGGGAGACGGGACTCAGGCGGGCGCAGTGAATGCCCCCAATACTGGGTGTGTTTGTAGCTGGAGCCCCCCTCACATGGGTGCCCCACCCCTGCCCCCCAGGCCACGGGACCACTCCGTGGGCACCGGGGGGTGGGCACCGCGGGGGGCACTCTTGTTACCCCCGTTGAGAGGGTCTGTTGCGTCTGCGTCGTGCAGGTGACTGGAAAGGCCCAGGGAGGAGGATGGTGGGGCACAGGCAGCGGCGCACGGAGGACTTGCTCAGCCGTCGGGCATCCCAGCGTGCACCCCGTGGGGCCTCCAGCGGCTTCCGGGGGGCAGGGACTCGAGCAGCCTCCTCTGGGAGGTCCCACGGCCGTCCTGGGGCCCCACGCTCCACCCCGGTTCTGCAGACCCCAGGTTCCTTTCGCCCGTCGAGGGTCCTGGTGTGTGTGCGGCGGGGGAGGGACTCTGCCTGGTGCACCGGGGAGGCCCTGGGCTCTCGGGACGGCAAGGACCAGGGGCCTTGTCTGGGCCTCTGGGGCCTCCGCCTTCCTGGCAGGGGCTTGAGCAGGGGCGAGGGGGGTGGTGGGTGCAAGGGCCTCGCAGGGGCTGTGGGCGCCGAGCGGACCCATGAAGCTCTGGGATGAAGCACCCCTGCCGGGACGCTGTGGCCGTTCAGGAGGCTCGGGGCACAGTGCCAGGAGTCGGCGCCAGCCCCGCGGGGCCCGGGGGAAAGCACCGGGGACCATGGGCGCAGGCTAGGGCAGGCTTCCGAAGCTCTTCGTCCTGTTCGAATCCCGGAGCCTAGGAATTCCCAGCCCAACGCATTACACTCCAGACAACGGGCTGCAGGCTGGAAACCGCTGTGGGTTAACCAGGCCTCCCGACTGGCGCTCTGCAGGCGGGGAGGCAGGGGCAGGGGACGGGCCCGGGGGGCAGGGCGATGCAGCGGGGTCTGCAGGACCCTGCTCCTAGCCGCCTGACCGTGCGGGCCGGAGTGGGCACGCCTGGGAGCCTGCCTTTCACCAACAGGGCAATGTCGGACACACAGACGAGCCCGGCTGTGTCCACACTGAGACAGGCGGGCTGGGGCCTGGGGCCCCCACCCTCTTGGCACGGGCGTCTGGTCTGGACACCCCCCGTGTGCGCCTTGACAGCGCTTCCCCTGGGCTGTGTGCACGCGGCTTCTCAGTCACACTGGGTCCTGTCGGAGTCGCTGGCTTGGCCGGTTGTCCTGAGCTGTCCTGTCCTCTCAGCGGGCCTCGTGGTCCACTCCGTGGACACCGACCCCTGAAGTCTCTACCCTCCCTTGGGGAGATCCGAAGGGGATTGGACGTGGCCTTGCCCTCCGGGAGTGGTCCTAGGTGCACGTGGCCTTGGACTGGTCCAGAGAGAGGGGCTGGGAAGTGGAGGGAGGGCTGCAGGGGGAGGAGAGGTTCATGCGGTGGGGTTGGTAGAGCTGGGAGGGGAAAGGGCGGCCAGATGGAGGGCAAGGCAGGGACAAGGGACCGAGGACAAAGGCCTGGTGGCAGGTATGTGAGTCACAGCACCTGGCAGAGGCTGCAGGAGGTACGGAGGGCCAGCTGCGTGGCTAAGGAGGGCTCTGGGGCCTGGCCAAGGCATGGGTCTGAGCCCGGGCAGTGGGCCACTGGGGAGGGCCTCAGTCTGGGGCGGGGTGGCTGGTTGGCAGCTGGCAGGCGCCTGGTGGGAACCGGGTGGGTGGGGGGCTGTGGATGAGCGGATGCCGGGACAGGGATTGGTGGGGTAATGGGGCAGCGGTCTGGGTGGCCGGGGGTCGAGGCCCCTCCTGCAGCTTGGGATTGGCCCCCACTGCTCACCTGGTGGGGAGCAGGCCCAAGCAGCTCTTCTGTGACCTCCCGGGCCGGGCTGGCCTGGGCTACCACCCCCACCCCCTCCGGGGTCTGGAGAGAGGGCTCCATCTGTCCCCGGTGCCATCCCCACAGGGACAGCACCTTGTGGGGTGGAGGGACAAGTGACCCTCAGGGCAGGAGCACCCCTCCCCCACTGATGGAAGTGGGTTCCCGCTTCCTTCGTGCTTTGGTGGGGCCTTGGGCCGGGCTGGGGTGGGATGGGCTCACGGGCCTGTTAGCAGGCTTCCCTGGCTTCCTTGTGGAGGAAACTGGGACAACAGGAAGGTTGAGGGCTGGGCTTGCAGGGGGCCCTGGGGAAGCGTGGGCAGCTCTCTGGAGCCCAGAGCAGTCTGGGGAGGGCACTGGGGGGCTGCCGAGGTTGGGGGCTGCCTGGAGAGGGCTAGGTTGTTTCCGTGTGGGTGGGTTGGGGAGGCAGGCGTGCAGTGAGAACCCCCTCTGCAAGGGAAGGGTCCCGGAACCCCTTCTCAGCCTGCAGCAGGCAGTGGGGGGACAGGCCAGGGACCCAGGAAGCCCCAGGCCGTCCGCCTGACCCTCCACTCTGCCGCTGCCAGGCTGGGCCTCGGTGCCTCGGAGAGCTCTCCGGGCTGGCTCTCTGCCCTCCCCTCCTGCCCCCTCCTGGCCCCCTCGCCCGCCCCCTCCCTCCTCCTCTCCCGGCTCTGGCTGCCTTTGGATACAGGGCCCTGGGGACTGTCCTGCCTCCTGTGGCCCCAGAGTCAGGCCCGCGGGGGAGGGGGGCTCTGCTGCCTGCTTCCCGGGACCAGGGTGCTCGCCTCGACCTCAGACCCGTGTCCCAGCCCCACTCCCCTGTTGCTAGGCAGCCCCGGGAGGCGGGAGTGCAGTGGGAGCCAAGGCTGGGCGGCGGGATCTTTCTGGGGCTGCCCCAGCCTGCCCCGCCCCCCTCCCGTTTACCGGCGATCTGGGGCCTTTGACGCGGGAGGGCGGGCAGCCGGGCGGGGATAAAGCTGGGCGGGGGCGCGGCGCCCCGGGACTGGGACTCCGGGACCAGGAAGGCGGGTGAGTGTGCGAGCGCTCCCTGTGGCTCCTCCGGTCCGCTGGGGGTGGGAGGTGGGGAAGGTGGAGCTGGCGGGAGGCCCCGGTGTGGCCACCCCAGGGGCAGAGCTCAGCGGGGGCGGGCAGGGGTTTCCAGGCCTCTCTGCTCACACTCAGGTCAGCTGGAGCCTCAGTGGCTTCCTCTGTCAAAGGGGGGGGGGTGGCCCGGGGATGGAAACTTCTTCCAGATCCCGAACTGGACCGCCCTCCCAAGCTCTCCGATGTTGCTGTGCGCCCGGGCCGTGGTTCGGGGGAGGGTCGCTGGGACTGCTGGCCGGCTGCGCCATCGGGAGGCAGCGATTGGAGGTGGGGGAGGGTCCGGGCCGGGCTCTTCTGTGCCCCCAGCCCCGGGGTCTGGCGGGGAGGGGGGAGAAGTGCAGAGGCCCTCTGGTGCCCTCGCTCGTCTTCTCTTGTGAAACGAGGCTCGAGACGTAGTGACCACACAGGTGATCATTCATTGTTGGCAGGGGAGTGAAAGGAGGCCCTGTGGGTCATCACTCCATGACCGTGACAGCTGGTGAGAATGGGGCCCGTCCCCGGTCACCTGGTCATCAGGGGCCCTTGGTGGTGCTCGCTGCCAGCTGCGACAGGGGCCGGGACCTGGGCTTGGCCCGGGCTGCTCTGCTCGCTGAGATGCTGATTTTGGCCCCGCCCTCTGCAGCTGGGGGTGGGTGTGTGCAGACTCCCTTCCTTTGATTTTTACCGCAGCCCCACGGGGGGTTGTGCTCACTCCCCCCACCCCGTACAACAGGGATCAGTGGAGCTTCAGGGATGCAGAGACCCCTCCCCCGCTAGTACACGGAGGAGCTTAGGGTCTGTTGGATCCCCGAGTCTTCAGGCTCCATCGAAAGCGGGTTTTCCACAGGTGGTAATATCAGCCAGCACTCTTACTGAGTGTTGGTCAACGGCAGCTTCGACGGACACCGGCTATTGCCTCGGGTTTTAGGGACCCCCTTGAGGGGTTTGGAAGCATCTGTGGCTTTCTAGGTTGGGTCATAATTGTGTGCAAAGCAGGAGTGGCTGGGCTCCGAGCCGAGGGCCTGGTGCCCCTCCTGGGGTGCGGGGGTGGGTGGTGGTATTCGTGGCTGGGCCTCCCGGCATCGACTTGGGCTGCTCTGAAGGCCTCGTGTTTATTAAAACCACCCCGGACCTGGGCTCGGGGCAGATGGAGTTTGTGTGCTTCGTCTGGGAAGGGAAGAAGGAACCCCGGGCTTCGGAGCAGGACACCGGGTCCCGGGCGGCTCTGCCCCGCGGCCGTGTGGCCTCCGTGGAAAGTGGGGCCCTGGTCTCTGGCTTCGGGTGGGGTGCACGCGTCCAGCCAGGCGTGACGGAGACGCGGGGCGGGAAGTGGTTTCCCGGCGGCCGCAGGACCAGATGCTGGTCCCTGTTCAAGAGCGGCTCGCGGGGAGTCCGATGCCTCTCCCGGCGTGGGGGCCTGTGCCGTGTCCGTGGCGTGGGGCCTGCCTCTCTGCCCAAAGTCCGCCTTTCTGGAGAGCCACCCCCCAGTCTTGTTTCTGTCTCTGCAGCCCATTGCTTGGTTTTCGTGTGTCCCCCAGCCCCCACTGAGCCCCACTCCGGGTGGGGGTTCACGCACGCCCGGCCCCAGTGCTCTCAGCGTGGGGCCCGGAGCAGAGAGGATGCTGGGTGGGTACACATAGGAATGAAAACCTAGTGGGGAAACGCCCAGCAGTGAGGGCATCCAGGAGGGTTTCCTGGAGGAGCGGGGTGCGGAGCGTCTGGGGGTGTTCTGTACACAGAGAAAAGGGTGACTGGAGGCATGGATCCTACAGGCCCCTCTCTACCTCCTCCTATTCTTGAGCTGAGGGTGGGAGGGACAGGGGCCAGTGCGCCAGGCTGGAAAGTGGGAACTTGGTTTGGGGGCATAGGGAGCCACCGGTGGTGTGTGAGCTGCAGCAGCGTGGGGGCATCCAGGTCTCACCATGTGGGTGGGTGGAGGACATGGGCCCTTGGTCCCGGGTCGGGTCTGGGGCTGAGGTGGCATGTGCACGCACGGAAACACCCACTGAGCTGCCCTCTGTGTCTCTCAAGGACCACCCTGGTCACCCGTGTGGGGAGAGCGGGCTGGCTGGTTGGAGGAAGGAGGAACGGGGAGCAGGGTGTACGGATGTCCTTCAAGGGCAACCCTGTGTCCCCCAGTTTGTGTCTCAGGTGGGGTCCTGAGCTCTCTGGGGGCCTTGGGGTGCAGGACCCAAGCCTGGAGAGGGAAGGGCGCGCCGCACTCTGCGATGGGGTCCCTGGTCTGTGCACTGCTCATGACGGAATCCTTGTGTTCCTGACAACATCCCCGTAGGGCGGCTACGGTCCTTCTCCCTCCTTGCAGATGAGGAGACAGTGATGGCCTGCGGTCACCGTCAGTGACACCTTGCAGAGGAGCCTGAACTGGAGCCTGAGGAAATGGGCTGCAGGGGGCGCCGGGGGCGCCGGGGGCAGGCAGTCAGTGGAAGGAGGTATGCAGTCAAGGCGGGGGCAGGAGGGCCCAGCAGGCGACCCGCTCTGTGGGGGTCAGGTGGGAGCTCTGGGGGGGCCGTGCTCCCCCAGGCAGGAGTGCAAGCCGGAACCCTGGTTCGCCAGCCTTGGGGGTGGCCCAGGTGTGGCCCAGGCAGCCAGGGAGGGGTGGCACCAGGAAACGCTGGGAGACTGAGGCACAGGATGGCGTGGGGGGTGGCGTGACCCCTGGCTCAGTGGCGCAGCCTGTGTGGGGGGCACCCGTGGGGGGTAGTCTGGGTTCCCGGAGCAGGGGCACCGAGGGGTGGCTGGCAGCCCCATCTGGGGGGCCTGTCCCGGCGATTCCTTTCCCGGCATCCCTGGGCTCGGCCCTGTGCCTGGCACTGGGGCGCACGTGCCCGATTCTCCTTCCCCTTGCTGGGAGTCCTGAGGTCGGAGCGGGGGCGGGGCACACAGGCAGCAGGAGGCGCTCAGAGCCAGTGCTGAGGCCGGGGCGGGGGCCGTGCCTGGTGGGTGGTGGGTGGGTGCTGGGGCTTCCGACAGAGTGGGGCAGCCCCGGGGGTGCAGTCCACGCAGGTGCTGGAGCGGCTGGGTACGCTGTGGCCAGTGTGTCACCGTGGGATGTCACCGTGGGATGTCACCGGCAGCCGGCCAGCAGGAGGGGCTTGCAGGGGCTGGGGGCAGGGGAGGTGCCCTAGCAGAAGGGGCACCTGCCGGACACTTGGCCCCGCTGCCCCACGGCCACAGAGGTGTTCCAGTCCTCATCTCCTACTGTCCCTTTGTCCCCTGACACCCCGGCAAGGCAGGCCCCATTGTGTCTGGTCACAGGCGGTGCTGGGTGTGCCCCGGGCCCTGACCGCTCCGGCTTGGTGCTGTCCTGTGAGCAGCATGGGCACCCGTGCCTGCTGTCTCTCCCGTGTCCCTCCTGCAGCGGGTGCCCATGAGGGCAGGGCCCGGGCCCCGCCAGGTGAGGTCAGGGCGGGGCTGACGCAGTCGCGGGCTGGCACCTGTTCCTTCTGTTCGTTCTGGTGGCCGCTGGGCGAGTGCTGTCGGGCCGGGGGGCCTCTGGCTAGGCCTGGCCGGCTCCCGACGGTCACGGGGCCCAGTGGCTCCCCGGCTGCCCACCCCGCCGTTCTGTGCCCACCACTAACGACAGCTGGGCTGGAACCCCACAGCCTCACCCGTGCTCTCAGGGGGGCCCGCCCGCGCGCCCGTGGGTCTCCGGTGGACCTGTGGCCTGTCCCGGCAGCGCTGGTGGCTGACGGCCCACGAGGGTGGTCTTGGGGGTGGGCCGCTCTGTTTGGCGGGTCAGCACCATGCCCCCCCTCCATGGGCACCATTAAAGCCAGTGTGATGGGGCAGCCCGAGCAGGGCCCGAGGGGCAGCCTGCTCGGGGCTCCTCCACCCCGAGATGCCGGCGGGCGGAACAGGTGCCTGCCCCAGTGGAAACCGAAGCCCGCTCTCCCCAGCTCTGCTTCCAGGTCGTAGCCTGGGGGCCCTGTGACGGGCTGGGAGCTGGCGCCAGCTCGGAAGGTGGCTTTCCTCCCTGGCAGTGTCTCCATCGGTGGGGGAGGCCACGTGCCCCAGAGAGGGCAAGCCCTGGCCCCAGGTCGCCCAGGGAGTCAGGGCAGCCGGTCAAGCCCCGATGAGGTTCCAGGCATCTGCAGCGCGCTGGGCTCCCTGCTGGCCGACTTCTCCAGGAAAGCCTTCCCCCATCACCTGACCCTCCAGCTCTGCCCTCGGGGCTGCCCGCTGCTCTGGCTTAATCTGCTCGGAAGCCTTCCTCCCTGCCGGTCCCCATCCCAGCTGCGGGAACTCAGCGGGCCCTGGAGGGGGGCACTGATTACTCAGGGAGCTGCCTGAAGGCTGAGAAGGGCTGCCAAGGAGTAGTGAGCTCCCTGTCCCTGGGGGTGTGCGAGCTGGGGGACTGGGTGGCGGAGGTGACCTCCGAGTTCCCTCTGGACCTCAGGGGCTGAGATCCCGTGATGGGTTCTGGACATTTCCCAGATCTGGACCTCTGCCCGGAACGTTGGGTCATTAGTTCCTTCCATAAACAAGTGGGGAGCCCGTCTGGTGCCAGGCCCCGTGCAGAGGCAGGGTGGACTCAACAGGCTCCGTGTCCCTCCTTTGGGACGTGCCTTCCCTGGGGCTGGGGCACCGCTCTGAAGGGCATGTGGCTGGAGGCAGAGGGGACAGGACAGGGATGGAGGGAAGGGAGGGTGCAGTGCTTGGCCGGTGAGGGGGGCCGACCCTCAGTGCTGCTGGGTGGAGGGTGGGAGGGCTCTGGGAGGGTGTCCTAGGGGATCANCCCCCCCCCCCCCCCCCCCCCCCCACAGCCATGTGTGGACTTGGGCTCGCTCTGGGAGGATTCCAGGAATGGCTCCTGGTCTGATAAAAATAGACTTCTCCGAAGGGCTTGGGGTCTCGCCAGCTGCAGCAGGTGCCCCCAGGCCTGGCCGAGCGGGTGCCCCAGGCAAGGGGGAGATGGAGTTGCTGGGGCCCAGGCCTGTAGCCTGAGCAGCACGGTGAGCCCTGTGTCTTGGGTGCAGTATCAGAGAGCTCGATGGGAAACTTTTACCGCGCGCGGATGAGGAGTCAGACTGGGGCGGTGGAAGCAGCTTGCCCAGAGGTCCTTTCTTCCAGAGGGCCGGAGTCGGCAAGAGCAGGGTCTCTGAGGCTCAGCAAAACAGTCCCAACCCTGGTTCTTCTACTTCCTGGCTGGGCGACGTGGGCAAGTCAGTCAACCTCTCTGACCTGCCGTGTTTTATCCATACAATGTGGCCATCGTGTCTTGTTTGTGGGATGCAGCGTTGGAGGGGACGGCTCCTCCGAAAGCGGTCAAGATGGGAGGTTGTTGGTGGTGGGTGCCCGAGTGCCCAGAGATGGGCTTCAGGGAGATGCTGCTGGAAGTGGGGAGCTAAGAGCACTGGGGTAGGAGTGCTGGCCTGAAGCCCACATTGGTGCCAGAGGGAGGCGCGAGGACAGGAGCCCTTGCCTTGTGTTCCTGGAGCTAAAGGCAGACCGCCTGGCCTGGTGGACCTGTGGCTGGGGGTCCTGGGGGGCCTCCTCCCCACCTGCCTGCTCAGCGAGGGCCACAGGCGTGGCTGGTGCTCTCTGGGTGTGTGTGTGTGGGGGGAGCCTGGGAGGGGGCTGTGCTCTGGGCTGGGCCTGCCAGCATACCCTGCTCCCCGCAGCCCTGTGGCTCTGACTGCCGATTGCAGGGGCCAGGCTGGCTGGCTGGGAGCGGGGCTCGGAGCCGGGTTCCCAGTAAGGCGCGGCCTCCCAGGACTGTGTGTGCTGGGGGCTTTGTGCACCCCGCTCCCCATCTCTTCCGAGGGGCCCTGGGCTGGCCGGGGCAGGTACAGCGATGACTGTGAGGCCAGGCCCCCATCCTCTGGGGGGCACTTGCCTTCCTTACATGGTGCTCCCGGGAGGCAAAGCCAGGACCCTGCTGGGGGGGTTGGCCCAGACCCTGGGGAAGGCTCTACCTGGGGGCATTGCAGAGGGGCTCTTGGTGAGGGTGGGCGGGATGTGGAGACAGCTCCCTGGGTAACCCTGTGTGGGCTCCTCGTCCCAGGGCCTCCGTCTCCCCATCTGCACGCAGCAAGGGGTGGGCGGAGTGATGGCAGCCTCCCCCGGCCGTGTGAGGTTTCGGTGAGGTCCGGCACACAGTAACACACAGAAGGTGCTCCGGAGTCCTCGGCGTGAGGCCGGAGATCTCGGTGGGCGTCTAGCAGGCCAGGTGAGGGGGGGTGGCCCTCAACCGGTGGGCGTCGGCCTCCCCAACCCACCCGTGCACCCTCTTCTCGTGGGCAGCCTGGACTTCTTCCTGCAGGCCTTTGCCTGTGTGGCCGTCCTCCCAGCACCCAGCCCCGGGTAGATCCCCTCTGCTGTGGAACATCCTCCTGACGAGGGGGCCACGGGGAGCCCCAGAGGGTGCTGGGCAGGGCGAGCACAGGGCTGACGGGTCCCTGCTCTTTCGCACAGAAGGCAGAAGGCAGGGCCCCGCCTCGCTGTGGTCAGCCGCCCTCCCCTCTGCCCTTGCATTTCCCCTTCCTCCTGCCGCTTCCTCTCCCCTGCGCGGCCCTCCGCAGCCCCTTTGTTTGCCCGGGCACGCTGGCCCGGCCGGCCGGCGGTTATATCTGGGCGGCAGGTGTGGGAGCCACAACCAGCCGGGTGGCCCCGCGGCCCCGGCCACCCCGCCCACGTGATGCCGCGACGCTATAAATAGCTCCGGGCGGCGGTGCCGCCGAGCATCCCAGGGAGGCCGGCGCGCCCCGCTCTCTGGGTCTCACCCCCGCGCCGGCCGGGCCGGCCCGCACGGATGGAGGCGGCGGCGGGACGCCTGTGCGCGCGCGCGTGAGCCAGCCGGGGTGAGCTGGGGCGGGCAGGGTGTGCGGGTGTGTGTGGGGGATCCTCAGCCTCAGCGGGGGAGGGGGCTGCACCCCTGGAGCCAGCCCCCATGCGCCTCGGGGCTCACGCAGCACGGATTGTGGTGGCCCCCACCCAAGACCCCGCAGGAGCTGCCAGGTCCCAGCCCCGCCCACGGTGATCCCAGGCCCCTGCCTTAGGTCTCCTGGGACCTCACCGAGCTGTAGGGCTCCAGCGTCAACCCCCATCATGCAGGGACCTGGGTCAGAAGGGGCTGGCCCTCTCCGAAGCCCCGTGGGTTCCAACAGGCTATAACCTGGGATGCGGGCTGCAGCCTCCTGGATTCTGGATTTCCCCTCTTACAACCTGGGGCGGAGTGGTGTTCTTGCCTCCTAGACTTGAGATTGAGGAAACCCACAGAATCTGTCTGGTTAGGGTCCAGAGAAGGTCTTGCTGTCTTTCCCTGGCCTGTTCACTCATCTGCAGACAGCGAGGACTCTGGTCACCTAACAGGGTCTCCAAAGGATGGCTGCTCTGGACCCAGCAGAGGGTTCCGTGCCTGCCGGGGGTCCCAGGAGCTGGGTTGTGGGGCCCCTGGCAGGAAGGCCGGAGGGGACCGTGACATACCAGTAGGGCTCTTGCCTCATGCTGGTGGGCCTGGGGGATGGTTGCTGGCCAACTTGGGTCACCCCTGCCTAGGGTCCCTTGGGCCTCACTGGGGGGGTGTGGTGGGGAGGAAGGGCCCCTCTCTGGGGGGTGGGCACAGGGCCCGGTGGAGCCATGTGGGAGCACCCCGGTCAGCAAGGGTGCTGACCACTGTTTGCTCCCCTCTGGGTGTGGGAGACCCAGACTCGGCACAGACAAGTGGGGTGTTTGGCAAGACCCCAGTCCAACCTGGGGTTGGTCCAACCTCGGCCCAGACCCCTGACCCCATTCTGGCCTAGATCTGGCTCTCGGTCCCCCAACCAGTCTAACCCCTCACCCCGGCTGATAGGGGGCAACTTCAGGTTCAAGGGGACAGTAGCGAGGCCCTTCCCTGCCCAGCAGCCTCCAGCCCCGAGGGCCTGTTCAGGGATACTGGGGAGCAGAGCTAGGCCGTCTGTGCCGTTGCCCGTGGGGTCTCCTCCAGGGGCCCGGCATCCGTGGGCAGGGAGGGGGCAGGTCGGCCCTGCAGGGACAGGTCTGCAGTCCTGTGGTTTCCTTGGGCCTTTGCTGCTCTTACTTTCTGGTAAACACGCACATGCGCACACACACTTGGGAGCGTCCCGCTGCCCCAGGAGGGACAGGTGTTTGCGCGGTGCTCAGGGCGCCTGCACCGTCTCTTTCGTCGCCTGTCCTCTGAGCTGTAGCTTGCTCTGGGGTGGCTCAGGTTTAGGGCTTGCTGAAGCGGCCCAGGCTTTCCTTCCCTCTGCCTTTTCCCCTCCTGGGACTCCCCATCGAGCCCTCCCAGGACCATGGCACTGGGCAGAGGGTGAGGTGTGTCCCCTGCCCTGAGCCCAGGAACACCGGGGCGGCTGGTCCCTTCTTGCCCGGGGTCCCCAGGCTTGGGGGCTTCCAGCACCGAGGCTGAGACTGCCCAGGCTCTGCTGGCCTGGTGGACAGCTGGAGGAGGGGGTGCTGGGGCGGGGACAAAGGTAAGAGGTGGTGGGTTGGGGGATGGAGGCCCGACCAGGTGAGCGGAGAAGGAGCGCGATGGGCGGGGCTGGGGCCACATTCCGTGGCTGGAGGGGTCTGCCGACCGCTGGGTCACAGCTGGGGGGACTGCGGGGACATATTACACCACTCCCCGTGCAGATGGGGAAACTGAGGCCATCGATTGCCCAAGGTGTCCCAGCCCCTCTGTGGGGGTGGGGACGGGGCTGCGTGCTCCTGCTGGGGTCCCCGGCCCAGGGACTTTGGGGCCCAGAGAGGGAGACAGGTGTGGAGACGCTCGATGGCTGTCTTAATGGCCCCCCAGCGTCCCTCCCTGGGGCCGCCACCATGGGACCCCCTCCTGGCCACCTGCACTGTCACGCCTTGCGATGCTCCTGGTGGCCGGCTGGCCCTTTGGCGGCTGTGGCCTGCCTCTGCTTCTGCGAGCTCCCCGAGGGCAGAGGCCCGCTTGTTTACTCCCGTGCCCGGCCCGCCCTGCAGTGAGTGGTGGAGACAGTGGAGGGTGGAGGCCGGCGGGAGCCAGAGATTCCCACGGGGCACGTGGGGACGTGTTCCAGGTGGCTTACCGCCGTGAGTGGGGCTGCACCCCGTCTCCCTGCTGCGCCCCGGCACGTCGGCGGCCGTTCCCGAGCCCCTCTCCCCGAGGCCTGGCCGCCCCAGAACGAGCCGGGCTCCGAAATGCCACAGGAGCCCGGAATTCCGCAGAGCAGTGTGACTCGTCCTGGCTGGGGTGGGTGTCTGCCGGTCACAGGCTGCAGAGGGGGGATGAGGCTCGGGGTGGGGACAGGCCCCTCTTGCTACAGGCTGCCTCGCAGTGTGCTCACTGGGGTGCAGCACGCTCCTGGGGTGCGTGTCCCCGGAATCGCTCCCTCTGCCCTTTTTTGCTCCACCCTGGTGGCTGTCAGGTTCTGAGTCTGCCCCGGCGGGAGCCATCCCTCCTGTACTCCCCGTGGGGAAACTGAGGCCTGATGAGAGGCCCTCACCCAGCACATCCTGCAGCAGGGCCCCCGGGAAGCATCGTCTTCGACCGCGGGGGCGGCCAGGCTCGCCCCCTCCCCGGAGGCAGGGGCTCCCGGTGACCCCTTGTCTGTTCATTCTCTTTCCGGTCCTCCCGCAGACGTGGCCCGCTGCTGACCAGCCTGGGGTTTATGGAGAGGGCCTCGGGGGGCAGCTCTGAATACTGCCGGGCCCAACATCCCTGCCGCGCCTGCTGCTGAGGAGGCCCCCGCGCCTCGGGCCCTCACCATTGCCCTCGCCCGCCGATGGCCCCTGCTGTCCGGCCCCGGGCCGGCTCTGCCGCCTGAGCCCCTGGGCCCGCTGCAGGACTCGCAGTACCCCGATGGGGTAACGTGACCGAGGCCCCGAGCACCAGAGCCGCCCGCCGCCACGGCCGCCGCCTGCCACCCCCACCCCAAGGCTGCCCTGTGGGTTCAGTTCAAGTTCGGGTTCCGTCCGGTCCTTGAGGGTTCGGAGCCCGCCTTGGAGCGCAGGGGGCCGCTGGCCCGTCCACCGATGCGGACAGCGCTGGGCAGAGCCCCGGCGGCAGACTCACTCTGGGCTTTGTGACGTCTTCTTGCCGGGCTGGGGTGTCCTCATTTCCCCTTTTGCCCCTCCGCGTTTCCCAGCTCCCCGCGGCAGGGGCGTGGGCCGCTGCCCTCCCCTGGGGGCTGTCTCCCCTTCTCTCTGTGAAGAGCTGGACTCTCTGGGGCTCAGCCCCTCCCCCTCCCGCATATTGCACAGTATCTGTGCGGACGGCGCGGGTTTACCGAGCACTCGCTGTGTGTCGGACAAGCCCCGGGCTCTCGGGCTCCTCGGGGCGCGGGAGCTCGTGGGGGCCTCCCCAGGCCGGTCCCCCGGCCCGTGCGGCCCCTCCCCGGGCCTCGCCCCGTGCTCGGAGGAGCATGGCGCGGATGAACCGGCCGGCCCCCGTGGAGGTGAGCTACAAGAGCATGCGTTTCCTGATCACGCACAACCCCACCAACGCCACTCTCAGCACCTTCATCGAGGTGAGTGGGGCCCGGCTGGGTGTCCCCTACGCTGCCCGCGAGTCGCTGGGGATGGGGCGTGGAGCTGTCCAGCCGAGCATCGTCGCCCTGGTCCTAGGACCCCGGAGCGGGGAGCCCGGGGTGTCCTGGGGAGCTCCCTGCAGAGAGGCCTGCGGGGCCGGGCGGCTAGGGCAGGGGCTCCGCGCTGCGTGCACAGAGGCAGGCTCAGAGGTACAGGAGCCGCGGGCATGGCCTCCTCGCACAGCGTCTGTGGCTGGAGCGGCCCTTGGCTGGCTGTTGGCGTCTGTGCGGGGGCTGACCAGGAAGGAGGAGGCAGGGGTCCCCCTGTGAGACGTGGCCGCTGAACCGGTGGGGCGCAGGCACCTGAAGTTCAGCTCCACGGCCAGCCCAGGCTGCAGGAAGCCTGCGGGCTTGCAGGGAGACCTTGGGTTAGGACAGGCTGGGCTGGAGGCTTCAGGGAGAAGATGTCTGGGCGGAGGGGCTGGGCAGGAGTCAGAGCGGGGGCCACGGGGGGAGTGGCCACTGGTGGGGCGACCACGTGTGTTTGCAGAGGCTGCGGCTCACCACACGCCCTCCCGGAGCGGCCTGGCCTCTGCAGAGCTCCTTGCTGTTTGCAGAGCCTGCCGCCGCATTTAAGTGCACTTGTGGTCTCATCTCAGACCCGCAGCCCTTCCCTCTGCAGCGTGAGAGCAGCCCCCATGGGTGCTCGTATTAAACAGGGACCCAGGCACGAGAGGACCTCGAACACTGTATAGACGGAGGCAGGGGGCACCCTGGCATCGGGGCCCTGGGCCCTGGACACGGCGCCAAGAGCCCTGCAAAGGAGGGCTGCCCCTCTTCACAGCGCAGACCCTCGAGGTAATAGCGGGACCTGGGGAAAGACTCAGCTCGGCAGTCAGCCTGTGACTGGGCTCAGGGTCTGCGTGTTATAAGGGTCAGGGATCAGAGTGTGACCAGGATCAGGGCTCAGGGTGTGGCCGGGGTTAGGGCTCAGTGTGTGACTGGGGTCAGGATTCAGTGTGTGACTAGGGTCAGGACTCTGTGGCTGGGATTAGGGCTCAGCGTGTGACTGGGATCAGGGCTCAGAGTGTGATTGGGATCAGGGCTCAGTGTGTGACTGGGGTCAGGGCTCAGCATGTAACCGGGATCAGGGCTCAGCGTGTGACTGGGGTCAGGGCTCAGCTTGTTACTGGGGTCAGGGCTCAGCGTGTAACCGGGGTCAGGGCTCAGTGTGTGACTGGGGTCAGGGATCAGCTTGTTACTGGGGTCAGGGCTCAGAGTATGACCGGGATCAGGGCTCAGCCTGTGTCCGGGGTCAAGGCTCAGTGTGTGACCGGGGTTCGGGCTCAGGGTGTGACCAGGGTCAGGGCTCAGTGTGTGACCAGGATCAGGGCTCAGGGTGTGACCAGGGTCAAGGGGAGTCTGTGTTGAGGGTCAGGGCTCAGCCTGGGCTGGGCGACTCTCCTTTTGCTGTATGCACAGAGGAATTCTGAGGTGACCCCACAGCCTCAGAGCCCCGCCCGCTTTCCTGTGCACTGTGTTCCCGGGATAGCGGTGTCCCGCCCTCATCGTGTCCCGTGTCCGCATCGCATGACGAGCCGGGTCCAGCAGGTGATGGCTCACCGCTCCTAGAATAGCTGTTGGAGAGGTGGGGTGGGAGCAGCCCCAGCATGGGCCCCGTGCAGTGGTCCCCCCACTTGCAGGATAAATATAAACAGCTTGGCTGTGAACTGCCTTGACCTTTCCTCTAGTAGCCTGGGGCGTCCCCGCCGGCGTGCAGGGTCCGGGGTGTCCCTGCCGGCGTGCAGGGCCCGGCTCCCTCCCGTCACGGTCTGAGCAGGCGCCTGCCTGTCGCGACGCTGCGGGCCCTCGTGTGGCGTCCAGCGGCAGGCCCCTCAGCAGGACCCGCGCACGAGATCCTGGCCAGGAGGGCAGCTCAGGCCACCGGGTCCTGCCCCTGCTTTGTCTGGGAGATGCTGGTGCCCTGGGGGCTCCTGAGCTCCCAAGAGGAGGGAGGGAATGTGCTGGAAGCCGGGGTTTCGGGCTCGCCACACTGCAGTGAGAGCAGGTGGGGACAGCCTCCCCGGAAGCATCAGGAAGGCCCTGTCCCCCCACAGTGAGTCACTGGGCCCGAAAGCCCACCCCTGGTTGTTCCGCTCGGGACCAGCCTGTTTCACTGGGGGGGTGCGGCCTGCCCTGGGGGGCCCCGGACGGGGGTGTGCACCCCTGAGCCCTCAGCCCCGGCCCAGCATGCTTCCGTCCTCCCCCCGCCAGGACCTGAAGAAGTACGGGGCCACCACGGTGGTGCGGGTGTGCGAAGTGACCTACGACAAGGCGCCTCTGGAGAAGGACGGCATCACGGTCGTGGTGAGGGTCTCGGGGCTCCGGCGGCCCTGCTGCTGGGGGACCCGGGTGGTGTGGGGTGGGCCTGGACTGGGCGTGCGGGGCCCCCTTGCAGGGTGGCGGGCACGCGGGGCCTTGCTGCGTGTCCCCCCACCCCCCCATGCTGGTGCCCGGGCACGTGATGCTCAAGGCACGTGTTTGGAGTGGCTGAGCTCGTCCCTGGCCCGTGGGGCCCGACGCACAGCCATGGCTCCCGGAGCGGGGTCCCCCGTGTGGGGGCTGCAGCGCCTGGGGAGTGAACTTTCCTAATAGCACCCCCCCACCAGGTGGCTGGAGCTCCCCCCCCACAGCCCTCGCTGTGCGGGCGTCTGAGCCGCGGGGCAGCACGGGCCCCACGGGATCCCGGCCAGCTCCTCGGGGCCGGGGCCGCTGGGGGCTCCTGGGTGCCTTGCTGCCTGCGGTTCGGGGCTCGTCGGTGGGCAGCGCTCTGCTGGGGAGGGACGGGCGGGCACACCGGGGCCGTCCCCAGGGACGCCCTCTGCGAGGCCGTGGGGAAGGGAGCCTGGGAGCTGTTTCCTTGGTCCTCTGGCCCTGGGGACCCGAGATCGGGCAAGCGATGGGTTGGCTGTGCTGCCGGCCGCCTGCGGGACCGTGGCACCTCCCCGACAGGGCAGGGCTGCCCGAGGCACGGAGTGGGGGGTGGGGGGCAGCCGGGAGTCCAGCGGCCCCACCAGCTCTGCGGGGTCGCGGCCTGCCTAGCATCCGAAGGTCCCCTGGGTGTTAGCTTTCCCTCCGGGACCCGCCTCCCCGTCAGCCTCGGTGCGCCCCGTGGACTCACCTTTGGTCAGGGGGCTCCGGCCCTGCAGTGGTTCCCCGCTGCCCCGCCTGAGTGTCCTTCACCGGGACTTCAGCATCTCCGTCCTCACGGCCGTGACCGGGCTGGGCTTACCCTGCAGGCTCGCCTCACCTCGCCTCTTCCCGCGCATCTGGGGAGGGGGGCGGCCCCGCTAAGTTTTCGAAACTGCATGAATCCCCAAATATCTGGAGAGGTCCGAGCTGTAAGTGTCTGGAACCTGGCGCCCAGAACAATGGGGCTCACCCTACTGCCCTTCCTTCACTCCTTCCCAGTGGGTAACCGGGCTGGGCCTGCTTTGTGCGGCTGGGCTGGGGGCTGGGGAAGGAAGAGGCACATATCAGCCATGCTTGCAGCCCAGACCCTTGGGCCTGCCAACCCAGAAACACTCAGGTTGGTAAGGGTCAGGCTGTGACCCTGGAGTCACAGCATGGGCCGGCAGGGAGGGGACGGAGGGCTCACTGTGCTCAGGAGAGAAGAGGGTGGGGTGTTCTGGGAGGGCTTCCTGGAGAAGGGGCAGCAGAAGTCAGCAGGAGAGGATGAGGAGCCTCGCAGTGGAGACCGCAGGCCTAGCCTCACCATCGTGGGGTTTGTCTGTGCTTCTCTGATGCCGACCTTGTCCGGGCCAGGGGCTGACCGGCCCCGGCCCCCCAGCCTCACGGGCTTCTGCCCTCTGCAGGACTGGCCTTTTGATGATGGGGCGCCGCCGCCCGGGAAAGTGGTGGAGGACTGGCTGAGCCTGCTGAAGGCCAAGTTCTGTGATGACCCTGGCAGCTGCGTGGCCGTTCACTGTGTCGCTGGCCTGGGACGGTGAGCTAGCGGGGGTGGGGGCGTGGGGCTCTCTGGACCGGGGGGTCCTGGGGTCCGCACGTTCTCGCACGTGGCTGCTGGGCCCCCACCACGTGACCCCGGGGAGGCAGTCCTTCCCCAGGTCTGGCTGCATGCCCTGCTCCTGGGTTGCAAGTGGTCCCTGTACTCGAGCTGGAAGGAGCTGCCAGCCCCCCCCAGACACAGACCCCCCTACCGCCAGGTGTGACTGAGTGACCCAGGCAGTGAATCCCCGGATTCAGGGCGAGGACTGGCCAGACACGCTCCCCGCAGGTCCTCTCTGACTGTCCGGCGCATTTACACCCGGGGAGCCTGAGGCACGGAGAGCCCATGTGGGGCCACGCAGCCTGGGGCCACGCAGGCTGGCCCATGTGGCAGGTGTCATCTTCAGCTGCCGCCTGCGGCCTTGCCGGGGGGGCTGGAGGCAGGGGCTGCACTGGGGGAACCTGGGCAGCTTTGGCAAGTGTGAGCGTGCAGGCGTCGCCCTGTGCCTCCTGTGGAGGCCCGTCGGGGGAGGGGCGGGGGTGCCGAGGCGTGATGACCCAGCCCCGTGTCTGCCCCCAGGGCCCCGGTCCTCGTGGCGCTGGCTCTCATCGAGAGCGGGATGAAGTATGAAGACGCCATCCAGTTCATCCGACAGTGAGTGGCCGGCGAGGGTGGGGGGCGGAGGGCCTGGGGGTCTGGCTTTGGGGGGCGGATACTCGGCACTCCCCACCCTGTAGGACCCAGCGTCTTGCCAGCGGGCGCTCCTGACCCCTGGCCACAGGGTGACCTCAGGGGTGTCCCCAGTCCCGTGCAGCCTCACGCTGGGGTACAGATGCACTCGTGTGGCCCCGTAGCCGGGCCACCGCCCGGGCGAGGACTGGCCCCTGTGTGTGGCTCCCGGGACGTGTGGGTGAGGCGTGGCTCCCGGCTCCCGGGCCTGCAGCTGCGGGAACGAGGACAGACTGCGGCACCCGGCAGGTCCAAACCCCAGCAGCAAGCACAGCTCAGACTGTCCCTCCCTCATCCGACCTTTGACGCAGTGAAGCGGGGGCTCTGCTCGGGGACCCCGGGGCCCTTGGGGCACAGCCCTTTCCCGTGTTGCCAGTCTCGGGGCCGGAGGGGCTCTGGAAGCCTTGCCGGGCAGACACGTGTCCCTTCTGCTCGCACTTCACTGGCCAGAGCGAGTCCACGGCTACGCTCCAGGTCCTGGGTGGGTGGGGACAGACGACCTCCTGCAGGGCCCACCAAGCCATCCTGACACGTCCCCTGAGGTTCCTCCCTCCCTCCCTCCCTCCTGCAGCCCCACCCTGGGGCTGGGGGCAGGGCTGGTACCCGGGAAACGAGGGGGCCTGGGGAGGGTGGCGCCGTGGGGGTGTTTGGAGGAGGAGAGAACCAGCGGCAGTGACCGCAGGTCGGGAGGGGTGAGGCCCGCAGCGGGAAGAGCCTGGGCGGAGGCCCCTGGGAGCTTGGTGGGTGCTGCACCGTCCCGCCTGACACCCCCCTCCCCCGTCCCGTCCCGTCCCCCCAGGAAGCGGCGTGGAGCCATCAACAGCAAGCAGCTCACCTACCTGGAAAAATACCGGCCGAGGCAGAGACTGCGGTTCAAGGAGCCGCACGCACACAAGACCAGGTGCTGCGTCATGTAGCCCCGGGGCTCCGAGCGGGCCCCGCGCCCCGCTGCCGTCCCCCGCCGCCGGCTCG
>LNAC01000156.1:991866-1020880 GCA_002007465.1 Ailurus styani | reverse complement strand
CCCCAGCTCTGTGCCCCAACCCCGCTGTGCCCCAACCCCAGCTCTGTGCCCCCAACCCCGCTGTGCCCCCAACCCCAGCTCTGCGCACAGGGCAGCTGTGCTCTAGCTCTGGTCTGCCCACCAGGAGCTGGGTGGGTGTGGACAGGGCTTTCCCTCTCTGCTGGGGTCCTCCTGGGGTTCAGGGATCCCTCGCCGGGTCCTGGAGACCTCCCTGCCCTTCATCTGCCTCACCCTGCCTTCGCCCCGTGCCCAGCCTCCCTGTGGGGCAGGACAAGACAAGGTGGGTCAGGTGTGCACAGACTGAGCTCCCTGGCTCCTTCCATCACAATGACCCCTTCCCATGTTTACACTGCTCTACGAAAGACTGAGTTCATTTTCGGCCTGTTCTGTCTGCCTGTCTTGGGCGCCTGGCGTTCACGGACTGTCCAGATGAATGGCCGGACGTCAAGAGGGTGGCAAATGGGTGTTTCCCGCCCTTGGGCCCCTTCTCAGTGATAGCGGTGAGAGCCAGGGTGAGTTTCCCAGCTGTAAAACAAGTTTGCGGCCACGCCATTGGCTTCCTGAGCTCTGTTTGGTTTACAGTAGTGAACTTTTTTAGCCAATGAGTCAGTTAAGACAAACAGATGCCTTCTGAGCCCCTACTGGGCACAGTAGGGTGTTGGGGTAGGACTGGGTTCTGGCGGTGGATGGAGCAGGCAGAATGGGGTTTAACGGGAAGGACCAGAAAATAAATGAAGCACACAGAACATACTGCACATCAGATGGTGGCGAGCAGTCTGAGAGAAGATAAAGCAGAGTGGGGTGGGGAGAGCAGGCTGCAGTGGAGGCCGAGGGGGTGGTGGTGGTTACAGAACTTTAATTTTAAGGAAGTAGGATCAGAGAAGGTGTCACTAAGAAGGTGACCTTGGAGGGAATTCTTACAGAGGTGCCAGAAAAGCATTCCAGTGGAGGGCGCAGTATGTGCAAAGGCCCTGAGGGCAGCTGCCCTGTTTGTGAGCAGAGCTCATCACAGGAGCCTGCTGGCTGCTGGGGGAGCCTACAGTGCAGAGGAGAAGGGGCAGCCGTTGGGACCAGGCAGGGGGGTACGGTGGTCTGGGGGAGATGCTGGTGGCTTCAGTGAGGGCAGCCGGGCAGTGGGAGAACCGGTGCATTCTGGGTTGGCTTGGGGTTTTTTTCATTGCCCGGACAGCCCCAAGGTTTGGGGTCCCCGGCAGCTGAGATGAGGGCTGCAGGAGGCACCTGTCTGGGTGGGGGTGGGGTGGGGGCGAGGAGTTTGTGGTGCACATGCCGAGTCTGAGATGCCGCCTCGGATGCGGGAGTCGGGGCCAGGGTCGGGATATGGACCTGGGGACAGTCGGCCAGTAGATGGTACTTAGAGATTGAGAAGGCCAGCAAGGAAGCGGCGAAGATGGGGCAGAGGAACGGGAAGAAGTGGTGGGGTGGGATCCAGCGCCAAACCAGGGACAGGAGGAGAGACCGGCGGAGCTGGCAAGGAGGGAGCAACGAGGGAAGGAAACCAAGCGATCGAGGAGTCCTGGGCCAGGGATGGAAGTCCCCCAGCCCCGTGTGCGGACGGGCCCAATAAGGGGTCCCGCAGTGGGAGGTCACAGGTGCCCTGCGCAAAGATGGCTTCAGGCTGGTGGTGGGGTGGGGGTTCCTGCTTCGAGGGCTGCCCGACACTTGCACGGTTTCCAGTGGAATAGTTCAGGAAGCGTTATGGTGATGGCGTCTTCGCACAATCCCCAACAAGCACGAGGCCTCTTGCTAAGGGGGCTCCTGCTGCGGGGCCACGCGGGTGCCCAGGAGATGGAGTCTCCCCGAGGCGCCACCACTCCGTCCGTCGGCTGGAGAGGTGAGTGAAGCCCTCGTGGGTCGTGCCCTCCCAGTGCAGGGTGTGCTGCTGCCTGGAGGGGACATGGTGGCCGCCACGCGGACCCTCCTGCGGGGGCAGCACCCGGGGCTGGGGGCGGGGGCGCACAGCCATCCAGGAGGAGCCTGCTGTGCCCGAGACTGCAGACTGGATGGCCACCCCATGGCCGCCTGCTTAAAGCCACACTTAGCTTGGCTCTTCTGTGTGACTGCCCCTGTAGCCTCCTTGGACATGGGCCACCACCTAGCTAGTGCTATTTGTGTTTGATGGTGGACAGGTGGCTGAGACATGGGAACGGTCCCGTGGGTTCCGGCAGAGGGCACCTCTCTGATGTGGGGGCAGAGTGACCATTGATCTTCCCTCAGCCCTGGGTCCTGCTCCTCCCCCCGCCCCCAGGTCAGCTGGTCCTGGTCCCATGCCAGCAGGCGTCCGTGCTCTGGATCTGCCCATTCCCCCAGCCCCGTGGTGGCCAGCAGCCCACACCCCACTTGGGAGCCATGTCCCTTCCCCGGTCCTGGCCGTCCTGCTCTGGCAAGCCCCCTGTCTGCGTTCTCCATTCCCTACAGGGCCCAACCAGTGCAGAGCATGGAGGCACATGGAAACTTCTACTGACTGTCTACCTGCAGCAATAGCTGGAGAAAGGTGTAAGGATGACTGACCACCAACTGACCCACCGACCGACTGAATGAATGAATGATAGAGCAAATGTGAATAACTGAGTAAATGGATAATATATAAAGAATGAATAAAAAATAATGAAAGAATAAGTCATAAAAGAAGGGCCCAAGGAAAAAATGGATGGGTGGATAGGTGGATGGATGGACAGATGGATAGGCAGATGGGTGGATGGATGAATCATGGGTCGATGAATGAGTGGATGGGCTGATGGGTGGGTGGTTGGGTGGATGGGTGGATGGACGGGCAGATGGGTGGATGGATGAGTGGATGGGTGGATGGATGGACAGATGAATGGTTGGATGGACGGATGGACAGATGGATAGGTGGATGGGTTGATGGATGAATCGGTAGGTAGATGGACGAGTCGATGGGCAGATGGGTGGATGGATGAATGGATAGGTGGACGGATGGAAGGGTGGTTGGGTGGATGGGTGGGTGGATGGGCAGATGGGCGGATGGGTGAATGGATTAATTGATAGGTAGATGGACGAGTAGATGGGTGGATAAATGAAGAAGAGCTAGTCTCCCTTATTAAGCACCTACAATGTGTCATGCGCAGGACACAGGGCTTTGCCAGCAGTGACCCATATGGAGACCTCCTCTTAACCACGTGGAGACGTGCAAGGTAAACAAGGGAGTGAAGCGGGCCGACAGGCAGAAGGCTGCGCTCTGTTTGGGACCCGGCCATTCCGTGGCCCCCCAGCCATCAGACGCTTCCTCCCTCAAGCCCTGTAAGTCCTGATGTTCAGCAGTGGAGTTGGGGTCTGGACATCTTGCTGTCTTGGGTGTTCACGTAGCCCCTGGGGCGGATGGGGCGGCAGAGGCTGTGCACCCCCAGATCGCCCCAGGGAAAATCGCTCTAACCTGACGTTTCTGGGCTAGGGCAGTGGCCACGGCGGGTCCCTCACCGGTGCCAGGGATAAAGGGCCAGAGGGGACCCCCGTGCCACCTGCGCATGGACTCAGCACGGCGCTCGTGACCACGGGCTCTGACCCCTCCCCTGTCACCGAGAGGGACAGACTCAGGCCCAGGCGCTGAAGACACATGCCGGCCGGAAAGTGCTGCGGTGAGGACGGCATGGGCCCGCCACGGCATGGCGCCCCAGGAACCCACAGCGGGGGCGACATCAGGCTCCAGTGCGACGGCCGACGCCCCGGGGCAGCGTCTCGGCCCTTCTCTCCTGCCCCTTTGCTAACGCCCCCTGTTGCTCATCACGGGATGGGGGCTGTTGCAGTGATGGGGAGGTCGGAAGGGGACGGAGAAATGGGTCACCAGCAGAGGGGAGGGCCCGCCCCCGGGATTCTCAGGGCAAGTTCCCCTCTGCGGGCCAGGCTTGGGTGCCTCCTGGTGGGCCCCTCCTCGGGCCCTGGAGGTCTGTAGTAGCACCGTCTCTCTCCTGGGTGTGGAAGGAGGCAACATCCCCAGGGAGTAGACACTTTACCCCTCCCACAACCCTGCCTTGAGGCCATCGCTAAGCCCATTCTACAGATGAGGACACTGAGGCCTGGAGAGGGGGTCCTGTGTCCCCAGCTACACTGTGGGAAAGGACAGAGCCAGGATTCCAACCCAGTAGGCTTGTCCATACCCCATGCACCCAGCTGCTCTGGTGGGGGTGTGTGTGTGACAGCAACAATGCCCCCGCTCCCCGGCCCCTACCTTCTCTGGGTGGAAAAGGATGTTTCCTAGGCCCTGCAGGCTCAGCACCCGGACCTCGGGGCTGGGGTCCCTGAGGCTTTGGGCCAGTGCGGTCAGGGCAGACTGCCTGGGGAGTACCTCCAGCAGGGCCGGGCTGTAGAGGAACTGGGGCCGTCCCCAGGGGCAGACGGGTCAGGCCTGCCACGTTCTTGTGGGGAGCCTCAGCTGCATCTGGGAGCGGGGCTCGAGCACCAGGGCCCGGCAGGGATTTTGGGGAGGACAGTTGATCAGCACTCTCTGGGTGTCTCGGTTAACATGGATTTGAAACCCCAGCCCCCCTTCACGCTGCTTCAACGCTTCCGTGTATAGCTGGGGAAACCAAGGCCCAGAGGGGGAAAGGGCCTTGCTGATGTCACACAGCAAGCCTGGGGCCCATATACAGCAGTGGCCAGGCCCACGGGGCAGCTGGGGACGGAGCCCCGTGGATGGTGGCTCAGATGTCCCTGCTGGTGGGTGGGGTGGGGAGCGGCACAGGGCTTTGAATTGGGGTTCTTTGTGCCGATGTCTGTTACGGAGCTGTCCCCTGAGCCCCACCAGCCCCAGCCTCACGGGCCAGGCCTGCCGCACCCCTGCGCCCCTCCTGTTCTAACCAGTGCCCTCTTGGCCTCCCAGTCCCCGGGGCGGACCTGAGCTCCATTGTCCCCGACTGACCAGCTCTGTAGGGGTTGGGCCAGGGAGGGGGAGAGCTGGGGAGACAGGCTCGCCCAGGCCACAGGCTGATGGGGGCCTGAGAAGCGGGGGACTCAGCCAGGAGCCCCAGACTGTGGACCGCCCTGGAGCTGGAAGGGGGCAGGAGGGGGCAGGAGGGGTCGTCTGGGTGGGCCCTGAGGCAGCTGGGGGAGGAGGCTGTGTCTGAGGGGCTCCCCCTCTCCCTGCCCGGGCCCCTACCTCGGTGAGGATGAGGATGGCCACCCTCCTGTCCTGCTCCTCCTTGCTCTGCAGGCTGGGCAGCGGCTGGCCGGCCACCGCCTTGATCTGTTGGCAGGGGTTCTGCACCATGGCCCTGGGGCGAGGGGAGGAGGGCAGGGGGAGGGCCTGGGTGTGTGGGTGCGGCCCGGGGTCCACCTGCCACCAGCGCCGGACCCAGCTGGGGCTGTGTGTGGGTAGGTGCCCATTGCTGGAGTGTGGGATGCCCCTGTGTACCTCCTGGCCGCCCACTGGCTTCCAGACCTGGGTTGGGTGTGCGGGAGCCCGAGGGACAGGCCCCGGTGGCCTCCGGCCGGGGTGTGGCTAGCAGAAGACGCCTGTACCCACAGGATCCCCGTGGGGGGCGCGTGGCCAGGCCCGAGCACCGTTCACGCACGCTTGTGAGCTCGCGGGGCTGAGCTCACGGGCGCCCCCTGGTGGTCACCATGGTCGATACACCCAGCTTCCTGGACAGGTGGTGGCCCGGGTCAGGCCCTGGCCCCTGCCCTGGCCCCACTCCTACCTGGCCAGGAGACATACGCCCTGCGGGTAGGTGTGGATGGTGGTGAAGAGCTTCCAGGCGCCCTGCAGCTCCAGGTACGCGAAGTCCTGCCAGTGCCCCGTGGTGGACAGCAGACTTTTCAACGCTTCCAGGGACGTGCTGCGGGGGGACAGGGCGGGGGGGGTCAGTGGGGTCCCGAAGGGTACAGAGAGGGTCCCGGCTGTGGCTTGGGGGATGGTGGCGGTTAAATGTGGGGCTGAGAACCCAAAGAGGGCGCCATGGAGAGGAGGAGGAGACCCAGGTAACATCATGGAAGCCCCGAGAAGTGTCCACTTGCCTCACCGGACAGCACTCAGGGGACCCAGGCTCCACTGGCCACAGGCACGTGTGCACTCAGGAAAGGATGCCAGACACAAAGCAAGGCCTGAGCGCGTGCTTGTCAGCTAGCAGAGGCGTGAGTGCCCTGTCCTGGTCACACGGCCAGGCCGGGGCAACGGAAGCGAAGGCCAGCGTGGCCCCTGGCTCCAAGCCCGCTCAGTGATGTTCTGGTCACAGGCCCGGCTCTACAGGCAGGACACGGGGACAGGGCCTGGGAACGCAGGCCCCGGGATAGCAGGGTGGTCCCGCTTGGTGGCTCATCCCGGCCACCCTGTGCGGGTCACATCGGCCTGGCCTCGTGTGACGGGTCCAGTCACCCTGGATGTGTGAGCGAGGCCCCAGGATGAGGCTGTCAGCTCAGACCAGGAGCGATTCTGAGCCACACCCATGGTCAAGGGATGGAGTTCCACGCGGTCAAAGCCCCCAGCGGCGTCAACCCCAAACGTCACCCCAAGAGAGGCCCCCGAGCAGCAGCATTTTCCAGGGCACCGGTCTCAGCCAGAGGGATGGCAGTTTCGGAAGAAGGGGACGTCAGGGTGCAGTAGCGCGCTGTCCCTTCTGTGTCCACTCTTGGAAGGTCCTGGTGCCCGGCGCCCGGGCCATCAGCGTGCAGGGTCGCCTTGCCCCAGCAACCACACCCGAGCTCTGGGAAGATGGCATTCGGCTGACTTGGGCATTCTCGGGTGGATCGGCACCCCCAGCAGGACCCTGAGATCTGAGACCTCCCCAGCCCAGGACGCCTGGTGACGCCCAGACACACGTGCAGCCCGAAATCCACGCGCCTCCAGACCAGCTGCTCACAGGGGCCCTCGAGCCTGAGCCCGGGCGTGCGGGTTCGGGGGCTGTCCCCTTTCAGCCTCACCCTAGCGATGCCCGCCCCCACCTCCTGCTGCTAACTTGCTCTGCAGCCTCCAGCTGCCGTCCAACGTGCGCAACCTAACATTTTCCGCCTTACCCACCGCTGCACCATGGTTCGGGGGAACTAAGTGCATTTTGCACCGTCCGTCCCTCTGGCTGCGGGAACTCTGTCCCTCGTCAATAGCACACCCTCCGGCAGCCCCCGTCACCACCGCCCGCACTCTGTCTGCTGTCCCCAGGGCCCTCTGAGCAGTGTGGACGTGTGCCGCGTGTGTCCTCTGTGACGGCCTTGTGTCACGGAGCACACGTGAGCTCAGGGCTCAGCCCTGCTGTGGCCGGTCACGGCGGCCCTCCTTGGACCTGTGCATCCGTTGATGGACGCCGGGGCGGCTTCCACGTGTCGCTCCTGGGAAGGGTGCTGCCCTGTGCACGGTGTGCGGGCACCTGGGTCGCGGTCTCGGGGTGCCTGCCCGGACGTGGGACAGCTGGATCGCATGGTGATTCTGTGTTTGACGTTTCGAGGGACAGCCCCGTTTTCCGCAGCGACTGTACCGTTTTACACGCCCCCGCCCTCCCGCATGGGAAGGTCTCCCGTGTTTCCCGCATCTGCTGCCTTGACGGTGTGTGGGGATGAGCTGAGGGGAGCAGGGAGGGTGCAGGTGTGTGTAGCCTGGGTGGGCACTGAGCCGGGCATCCGAGCACCATCTGTCTGACCCACCGATGCCTCGGGCACCAGCCGCTGCTCTCCCCAGCAATGCCCGCTTGGCCTCCTCTTTCCGGCCTGGAGCCCAGATGCCCTCTCAGGAGTCCCCTGGGCACACGTGAGCCTCAAGGGGATAGTGCTGGGTCCCCCTCGCCCAGGCATTGCCCACTCTGGCCACCCACCCCCAGTGCCAATCAGAGCCTGCCACTCTTTCTGCACAGAGCCCTCCGTGGCTCCCACTGTTCTGGTGTAGAGATGGACTTTGAGGCCTTCTTCCTGTTCCTCCCCCTTGTGTCCCCTGCCCCCCTAAGTCTCTCTGCTCTTCCTGCCCCCACCCAGGACTTCAACCATCCGTCAGGTCTCAGCTCAGATGCTCGGTCCTCAAGGACCACACAACGGAGGGCGCGCTCCAGGTCATCCTTTGTGGAGGTGGTGACTCTCAGGGCCCTCTCCGGGTTGTGTCATCTGTCCGTCTAGCCCCGGGCCGCCCCCAGACCCCCATCTGCATTTCCATGGGGCTGTGAGCTCCCCGGCGAAGGGACCCGTCTCTGGTGGTCAGTGCGGTCTGGGGCACAGCGAGCAGCTGTCGGCATTGAAGTGCTGATCGTGGGGACACGGTGGTCCCCACAACTGCCGATGAGGATGGCCGGCCCTCGGTCGCACTTCTCCTTTCCTCCAAGAGCTGTAGGGAGCATGGAGCAGGGGCGGGGGCATGGCTGAGGCCAGGGGCCGGGGCCCGGGTGGGCCAGGACAGGAGGCAGGTCTGGCCAGGGCTGCGGGGACCCTGGGGTGGTAAGAGAGGACAGAGGCTGGGAGTCCTTGCTCACCTCCCCGGGGAGTCACACCTCCCTGCAGATTTCAGGGCCCCCAGGCTACGATACGACAACTGGGCAAAGGGACAAGATCCTGGGGCTGGGGTCATGCAATCGAACCCTTCACCTTCACCGAGGCCTGGAGTGTTGGCCACTTGTCCACGGTCACTCATCAAGTGGGGTCCAGAACGGAGGCTGCCCAGTTCACCGACACTCCTGACCCTCACGGTCGTGTGGGCAGGGACCCACCCACTGTACAGAGAGCTCACGGAGGTTAGAACGAGGTCTTAGATCTCAGATCCAGGCTGGACAGCACATCATAACTAATTCCTTGTTGGTTCCTTGTCAAGTGCCAAAATCCAGGACTGTGAACAGTGTTTTAAATAAAAAAAAAATCCTTAAATTTAAAGCTTTAGGGTTATTTTTATTTATTTATTTTTAAAGCTTTAAGTTTAAAAGACAAGCAATCAGGAGACAAGAAGCAAAAAGGAAGTATAAGGCACTATAGGGAGGTACAGAGAATTAACTTTAAATATGAGCTTCCTGGCAGCCAGGGCAAAAAGGAAAATATGTTGGTCGCACTTGTAAGTGGTCCAAGAGAGTGTCTGAAATAAGGAGAAATCAGATGCCCCGTGAGAATTAAAGAGAGTCAATCCATGATGGAGAGAGTAAAAGAATGTCCCCTTTGTGGGGCAGGATGGACATTGGCTGGAGGTGGACCTAGCTGAGGACGGACGGAAGCAGTTTATGTCTCTAAAGAAAGGGGCTCTGTTCGTCAGATATGCAAAGGAAAGGGAGGGTCGCCCAGGAAGGGCTGGCTGAGCTTTCACAGCCCCGCCAGGGGGAGGGTGCCATGCCCAACCCCCACTTGCTGGTCCCAGAGGCCGGCCCAGCTCTGCAGGATGCCGGGGACCTTGGAGCCCTAGGAGTGGTCTGAGCCTGCCTCAAGGCTCACTGGGCTGCCACCCGGCATCTGGGGCTCTTCCCACTCAGCCAGGGGCACCTGCAAGACAGGAGGCCTCCCAGCAGCGGGGGCCCAGATCCCTTCCTTGTCCTTGTCCCCCTAGATGGTGCCGTAGCTGTCAGGCACCAGAGCCTGGTGGCAGGGATCCGCCCGGGCGACGATGCCCTCTGAGTCCCGGGGAGCGGCTGCCAACCTCCCCAGCGGCTCTGAGCGTTTGCTGGTGTCGCTGCTGGTCGGCCTGCTCTTCCTTCGGGCCCCTTTGGGTTTCCCTCTGGGCCAAGTGGGGCCCAGGTCCCGTCCCCGCTCTGGGGAGGGTGTGGGAGCCCAGGCTTGGCAATGAGAGAGCCCACATGCCCCTGTGGCCCAGGTGATGGGTTCAGGGGTGAGCATGTGATCGAAGACAGGCAGTCAGAGCCAATGGACTACGCCTGGGGTGAGAGTCGGTCCTTCAGTTGCTGGGGCCACCTCCCTCCTCCCTGGAGAGGATTCATCCAGAGAGAGGCCTGGCGGCTAGGGTTGGGGGTAGAGAGGGTGCGTGCAGCTTGCGCATGTCTGTCCAGCTGGTCGGAGCAGAAGGTTCCCAAGGAGCCCCAGCGAGACGGACAGACACCCGTGCTCTCTACGGGAGCCCAGTGAGACGGACGGACGCCCGTGCTCTCTGTGGGAGCCCAGTGAGACGGACGGACACCCGTGCTCTCTACGGGAGCTCAGTGAGACGGACGGAAGCCCGTGCTCTCCGTGGGAGCCCAGTGAGATGGACGGACGCCCGTGCTCTCCGTGGGAGCCCAGTGAGACGGACGGACGCCCGTGGTCTCCGTGGGAGCCCAGTGAGATGGACAGACTCCTGTGCTATCTGGGAGTTTCCATTGCACAGGGTGCAGGTAACAGTTGTTAGGCAGTGCTGGCCTTGGGAAGGGAACAGCTGAGTGGGAGTAGGACCACTGTGTTCGAGAAGGTGCTCGGAGAGACTCAGAGGAGGTGAGGCTATCCGGGGGAAGAGCATTCCAGGAAGAGGGAGCAGGAAGGGCAAAGGCCCTGAGGCAGGAGCACGCTGGGTTTAAGGAACAGCAGGAGACCCCTGAGGCTGGAGCAGGCGGTGTGAGCAAGGGGTGTGTGGGGGAAGCCAGAGGACCACAGGGAGGCCACAGGGAGCCACAGGGAGAGGGGCTTCTGGGCCGCTGAAAAGATCTGGCTCTTTCTGAACTAGGTGGGGAGGGGAGGGAGGCATGGGGCCATGGACATGTTGTGAATGGGATCTGGGCCGCAGCGTGGAGGGCAGGCGAGCGGGCTGGGGTGGGGGGAGGCAGAGGGGCAGGGAGGCGGGTCCCTGTGGGCAGGCGCAGGGCTGGCAGGGAGCAGATGGACGGAGATGGTTCACCGCAGCTCCCTCCCAGCCCTCCTACGCACGTTCTGGGAAGAGAACGTTTTATTAGCTTATTAGGGAAGATTCATGCCTTTTGCATGGTTGAGCTGGATAAAAAAGGAAATTTACGCACATTCGAATTCAGAAGCAATATGAGAAGAAGTGACATTTTTTTTTCCGGTGACGCGCCTTGGGGAGAGCTGTTGTAACTGACAAATTACGTGAAGCACATCATAATACAAACACATGAAAAGAGTCGGCCCCAGTGGTTTTTAAAGACTAGCTTGTTGGGTTTCTCACGACGTGACCTGGCGCGGAGGGTGGGCAGGCAGCCAGCCGAAACGGTGTCCGAGGGCTGCCTTCCTATGCCAGTCCCGTCCACACTGTGCAGGGGTGGGGGGGGGCAGAGACCACAACGGTCACGTCAGGGCAAAAATGGACCAGGGTCAGAGCCACGCACAAGGGGACCTGGGAGGGGCTGAACAGCGGCCAGCCATTCCAGAGACTCTAGCTTCGCAACCTGTGGGCATGCTGGGTGTCTCGGGGAAAGCCTCTGACCTCTCTGAGCCTTGGTTTCCTTATGTGCACAATGGGGAGACAACATTCACCTCACAGAATTCCTGCAAGGACCACGTTCAGATGGCAAGTGTTGTCCCATGAAGTCCGCACATGCTAGCAGGTGTCTCTGCTGCCAGGCGACCCTCGGGGAGCTTGGAAACAGGCCCCACTCCTGCCCTGGGTCCCTCCGTGCTGATGGCTGCACTGGCCATGATGGTTTTCAGGGGTTGAATTGTGTCCCCCCCCCCCCGAAAGCTCTGTCTGAGTCCTAAACTCTGTCCGTAACTGTGAATGTGACCTTATTTGGAAACAGGGTCTTTGCAGCTGGGATGGAGTTAGGATGAGCCCAGCAGGGTGGCCCTAAGCCAATATGACCTGCGTCCTTATACGAAAGGAAACCGGGGCAGAGACAGGCAGGGGAGAACGGCAGGTGAGGAGGGCGGTGGGGGGAGCTGGCGGCGGGGGGAGCCGGCGGCGGGGGGGCCGGCGTCGGCAGGCCGGAGAGCACTGACAGAGGAAGGGGCCGGAGTGTCCTCCCCTGCAGGCTTCGGAGGGAGCACGGCCCCACTGACGCCTCGCACCTGGACTCGAGCCCCCAGAGCCGAGGCCACAGGCGCGTGTAGCTGTCAACCGCTGGGTGCTACTGTGCCCTCAGCCCTAGGAAGCCAGGCCCCGTCTGCCCACGTCCCGCCCCTGGAGCCTGCCTCCGGCCCTACCTGTGCGGGCTGGGCGGGGCCGCCTCGGGGGCCTCCCGGCCGGGCTGCGCCTCCTGCGGCAGGGCCAGCTCCAGGACGTAGTACATCTGGGTGAGGAGGGCCAGGAGCAGCTCCGGGTAGGCCTCCTGCACCGCCTTCTTGAACTCTCGGGCAAACTGCAGCTCCTGCAGGGTGTTCATGGCCTGTGGGGGACAGGGCTGTGTCTGACCGGCCCCCACTCCTGTCCCAGCCTGCAGGACCAGGGCCGGATCTCTGAGATGTCCCTCCATCTCACGTCTGGCTCCCTCCCGGACCCAGAGGAGGGCCTGTGCCTTCCCTCCCAGCGCGACCCTGGAGGCCGCCCCCACCCGCCTGTTCCGTCCGCCGGAGTCCAGCCCCCGCTCTGTGACCCCGGCGGCAAGGCGGTGTGGGTCTGGGCTCCCCACGGGACGTCCGCACAGAGGTCTCTAATGAGTGACGGCCGGGGGAGCAAATGGCCCCGGGAGGCAGAGCTACCGGACAGCAGCCCTGAGGCTCCCTGTGCCCATCGGAGCAGGCGGACCAGAATGTTCTTGGGCTGGGAGGGCAGCACCGGGCAGTCAGGACAAGGGCAGGCCAGGGTTCAGGGTGTGGTGGGACACGGAGGAGGCCACCCTGCGGAGCCCAGGCTGCGGTGTGGTTTCCAACAGGAAGGGCCCGCATCAGCATGGGGCTGGGGTGCGCAGGGCCGGGTGCTCCGGGGAAGGACCGAGCGCCGGGGCACAGAGACGGGGCAGGACTGCCCTCTGCTTCCGCGTTCAGCCATCACACTCCTGTGCTCAGGCCGCAGCGTGTCTGGGGGGCTCCGGGTGGGGAGGGGCTCTGGGGGGCTCGGGGCTGCTGCTCGGGGGGCTTGGGGGCCGGGGGTGTGTCTCGGCCTGGGGAAAAACGGGGTCGGGCCACAGCGGCTGCCTCGTCAGAGGACAGCCAGGGACTGGTGTCGCCGTGTGGGGACATGAGCCCCCCCACTCCTGCGGCCACGTAGGGAGGAAAGCCGGCGTGGGGGGGGGTTGTTTTCTGCAGCAGGCAGCCTCCTGCAAACTCTACAACCGCAGACCCCAAGTGTGGACAGAGGGGCCCACGACTGCCCCCACACTCTTCCTCTGCCGGAACCTGCCACCCAAACGCCCTGTACTCCGAGGCCCCCCACACATGCGACGAGTCCCGCATCCTGGGTACCCGCCATGTGCCTGGTCCAGCCCTACAGGACCACTACTGTCCCACTTCCCGCTGGGGAGGGGGGTCAGGGTCTGTAGCCGTCCAGAGCCTTGGGTCAGGAAGTGGGGAGCTGGGCCCGTGCGGTCAGCCCCTGCCCTGCAGCCTCGGAAGCCCCCTGTGGCTGGGCTTCCACGGCCTGGACACGGGGCTGCCCCTCCCTGGGGCCTGGAGCCCCGTGGCTGTGCCGGACGCCCCCAGGCTGGACAAGCACCCGTGAAGCCGGCCCCCACTCGGCAGCAGCCGGGGCGGCGTCCGGGGGTCAGTGGACACTCACAGCGAGCGAGCGCGGGCAGGGCTGATCCTTGGGCTGGGGGCTGCCGTCTCCAGCTCCGGTAGGCAGCGGCTGCTCCCGCAGCCAGGTCAGCAGCATGGCCAGTACCAGGCGGCTCACGGGCTGCTCGGCCCCCAGGGCCCTCCACAAGCGGAAGGCGTGGCTGCAGGCAAAGGGGTTCGTGAGGGCCCTGCTCGCGCTCAGCCACCCCAGCAGACCTCCAGGGCCTCAGGGGCCAAGGGAGGGGGCTGGGCTGGACCCCGCGTCGGACCCTGGCTGTGGGGAGCCCCTGGGGTGGAGGAGCGCCCTGGAGGGGAGAGTGGGCAGCAGGACGGGAGTGTGTGTGGCCCGTGGGATGGGCGGGAGACCGCAGGCCAGCTGCCTCGGTCCAGGCTCCTGGGGAGACCCTCTTCCAGGGTCTGCCCTCCAGGCCCCCTGGACCCCAGATGGAGACTCTCCGTCACCCTCAATGGCTCCTAAGTATGGACGGGACCCATGCACTGGACCCTGGCCCTCTGTCCTCCTCTCCTGTCTCTGGGCCTCCACGTCTGCCATTGTCCCCGTGCTTAGAGCACGCCTCCCCACCGGGCCTGTGTCCACCCAGCCGTTAGCCTGTCTACTTGGAGGCCTGCCCTCGCTGCCTCCTCTGAGCCTGGCTTTGCTGGGCTCCAGCTCTCAGGGCCACCCCGGGTCAAGTGGGGCCATCCCTGGGATGCACAGGGCTTTACAGGGTCCCTGTGCTCATTTTGGAGATGGAAACTGAGGACTGGAGGACTGAGGACTGAGGACTTTGGAGATGGAAACTGAGGTCACGGGCTCCGCCTTATGACCGGGGAGCTGGGTCTGGAGGCCAGGCCTGCCCAGTCCTGTGGCCTTTCCACTTGGTGGAAACAGACATGGGCCTGTGAATCCTGGGGAGGCGGGGGCTCTGGGGCTCCCGAGATGTCGGTGACCCTCTGGGCCTCTGTTTTCTGTGCTAGGTGGTGGTCTTTGGGGCCGAGTGCTGGGTGGAAGGGGCTGGAGAAGTGGGGGGGGGACTGGGAGGCCCCGGTGGGGGCCCGGATAAGCCCCCAGCCCAGCTTTAGGACAGGCCCTGGGCCGGATGGGCGCAGCTGCTCCGAGGACCCTGCGACTGTAGAGCGGGGCCCGTGTTGTCGCAGTGACCCGGGCTCGAGGCCCTGCGGTGCCGTCACGGCTGTGCGACAGTGGGCAGGTCTCCAGGGCAAAACCTGCCTCGAGACGCGTAGGGAACATGCTTCTCCAGGAGCGAGGGCGCCCAGGGGCCTGGGGTCTCCTTTGCTCTGTCTGCATGTGGGTGCTGTCACATGTGGGCAACCAACTTGGGGACAGAGCAGTGACAGAAATGGTCAAGTCCTTGCCTGTGTGGGAGTGACCCCTACGGCTTGGCTCGGCCGGCAAAGAAGGGTGCGTTGGACTAAGTGCATAAAGCAGGGGAGGGGAGGACGGGATGGGGTAGGGGTGAGAGGGGGCTGGCAGGAGGGCGCATCTGGACTGTGGTTAGTTTTTTGTGGGACAGCCGGGAAGCCTTCACCCAGAAGGGACACGGGCAAAGATCCGAGGAGGTAAGCGGGGAGCCACGCCACTCTGGGGGTGGTGGAGAAGCTTCCGCTTCCGACACAGATCTTGGTGGGCTCAGGGCCGGCAAGAAGGGCAGGGATGGAGTGGAGATGGGAGGGCACGACAGCAGGTGCGTGGGGCCAGGCCCCGGCCTTGTCGGCTACCGTAAAGGTTTTGCCTTGACTTTGAATGAGATGGGGCCACCGGGTGGTCTGCGGCAGAGGAGAGGCAGGTCGGCTTATTTCTACAGCCTCGCTCTGGCTGCTGGGACTCCGTGTGAGCTGGTGACGTCCCAACGGGCTGGAGGGGACGGGGGCAGGTGGAGCCGTAGGAGTCCCCGAGCATGGGTCTGCGTGTGGAGAGGACAGTCCAGTGGCCCGAGAGCTCTGTCTTGAGAAGCCGGGTGACGGCACCAGCACGGGAAGCCCCCAGGGGGACAGGGTTCCGGGGACAGCCAGCGACGCGGTCCGGTGTGTCCGGTGCGGAATGCCTCCCGTAGGGCGGGGGTGAGCACTAGGGACGGCGTCTATATAGGTCGTACTTAGAGCCCCGGGAATGGAGGCGGCCACTGGGCAGGTGAGTGTAAGTGAGGGGGCCCTGGGCCTGAGCCCCGTGGCCCCGTGCTGAGAGATCAGAGACAGGAGGGCCCAGCAGGAGGCGGAGCCGGGGCGGCCCGGGCCTGGGGAGCAGAGCCAGGGAAGGACATGGAGGAACCCGGAATGCATATCGCTGAGGACCGGAAGCCGGTGGGAAAGGCATGGTTCCAAGTCCGGGACATTCTGGAAAAGGCAAAAAGCATGGAGGCAGGTAGCAGATCGGTGGCTGCAAGGAGTCAGGGCGGTGGAAGGGTTTTCGGGCAGTGACGCTACCCTGGAGGACACGCGAGTGGTGCACAGGCTGTGCACTGTCCAAGCCCACAGGATGTATGTACGGCACCGGGGCGAGCCCCCCCTAGCCGTGGGCTTTCGCCGATGATGACTCGTCGCACCAGCCCTGGGGCTGGAGCAAACACAGCGCCGCGTGCAGGGTGCTAGCAGGGAGGACACCGGCGGGACGGGGCGTTCTGCTGAATGCTTCTATGAACATACAACTGCTCTGAAAAAGAAAGCCTATTAATTGAAAAAAAAAAAAAGGGCCGGGAAGAGACACTTGACACCTTACGAAGGAGAGAAAAGCGGGTGCTGCTGGATTTATGTTACGGTAGACAAGCCGCCTCTAAAGATCCGGGTTCATATCGGGCTGGAGGAAACAAGTCAATGCAACGGCGAAAACTACGAGAAAGTATTTCTAGGAACGTGTTTAGCCGCAACAAAATGAAGAAGCAATGAAGAGGGGGTGAGCGTTGGTGGGGGGTGGGGGTGCGGCTGGAGACCGGTGGTGCTCAGCCCTGTCCTCGGCTGGAGGGCAGGACCAGGATTCCAACTTGGACGCCGGCGGTGGCCTCACCGGCATGTGGTCAGTTACTGAAAGGAGCCAGCATGACACACCGTGGGTTGTGACCACGCCGGGGTGTGCCGCTGGGGGCTGACCCCACAAAGTTGTCCTCAAAGGGCAAAAGAGAAACACGGGAGAAAAGGAAAGAACACTTGACAAGCCACGTGTAAGCCCGCGAAGAAATGCAAGAGGCGAGGGGCCGAGAGCCGCTGGGCCAGTGTCGAGGAAGGAGGAGCGGGGAGGCCGTTCTGTATCAGGTACGGAGAACGTGTATGATGCTGCTGGAATTAGGACCTTGGGTGTCAGCAGCAGGACAGGCGAGCAGAGCGCGGCTGAGCCCAGACACAGACTCCGGTCCGCGGGCACTTGGCCAGCAGGCAGGTAGCATCCCAAGCTGCGGGCACGGGGTGGGCTTGTCACTGAAGGATGCTGGCGGCTACACGGAACAGGAAGCCGACCTCATGTCCGTACACACCTCACTTACTGCGGCTGGAGACCTGAGTTCGAAAGGCAATCACCAGGACTTTGTAAGATCCCGTGTGGGAAGGACTGAACCCGATGTCCTTTCCATCAAAAGGCAGATTTGGGGAGCGAGAGGCAAGCTGCAGAGTGGAAGGAGAGGGTTTTCACACAATCAAGAAAGGCCTTGTATCCAGATTCCACAAAGTGTTCCTGGGAATGGGGAAGAAAAAGAGGGACAACGCAGTAGAAGGATGGGTTGGGTCCTTGACAAACGGGTCACCAAAGACGATCCTCCAATGGTCAAGCGTTCAGTGCCGTGATTTCATTAGGAACGTGCAAATGAATGTCACGGTGTGATTCGTACCACCGGGTGGGCTGACATTTTGATGAGTGGTTCGAAAGTCAGGGCTAAGTGTGGATGAAATGTGGAGCAACAAGATCTCTCAAAGAAAGTCCCCGCAGGAGCTTGAGGCGACGAGAGCCCTTCGGAAAACGATGTGACGGGTCTGTTAAAGTTGGGTCTGTGCAGAACTTCAAGGTGCAGACGTTTGCGTCCTGAACATGCCCCGGTGGGGACGGGACACACCCCCTGATGTGCGTGGGGGCGCATGGGAGCAAGTCAGCGTGCGTCAGTCACAGACCCAAGCCGGGGACAACCCAATGTGTGGCAGAAAGGGCGATCGGCATTCACGAGACGCTAAACAGCCACGAAATGGAATGAACTCCAACTATAGGTAACATATTGGAATGAATCGTAAACACATATTGTTGAGGGGAAAAAGCCACATAACAGAAGAATATTGGCAGGGTACCTACTACCCGATTCTGTTCACACTGTTAGGGCACGCTACCTTGTTTCTAAGAATGCTTCTAATGCTTTCTAAGAAGCTTCAGGTGCTTCTAAGAAGAATTCTTCCAGGTGGACGTCTACCCCCGTCACAGAGGCGGGACCCCACGGGCCGCTGGTTCCATGTTAAGCGTGATAAAAACCAACCCACACGCCTACAGAAAGACACGGCCAGGAAGCCAGCCTCCATTGGAGCACCGGGTGGAAGGAGGGGCTTCTGCCCAGAGTCCGAATCATAAAACCTGATTTGGGGTCTGAATTCACACCACCAGTGAGGCTCAAAGAAACCCTCAGGCACAGACTTCAATCCGACGTGGTCCCAGGCCGACAGTGACCCCGGGAGACCAAGAAGTGCACATAAATCCAGGGGTAAGGGGATTTTTGTAAATCCCATCAATGTAAAGTGCATTCCCACCTAGGAAAAATGTGCTTCTTAGGACGGAGGAGATAAGGTATGAAGGGCAATGCAGACCGAGGTGAACTACAGACTTCTGGGCAGCTGAAGACAAGGTGGTCTCCAGGCTCCCCACCCCTCAAGTTTCCTTGAAAACCCACACAGAGCAAGAGGGAGGAGAAAGAAAATTGCACAGAGACTGTGGCCTCAGAGGACACCCAAAGTTCAACATCCCTGTAAGCGAGCAAGAGAAATGCCCGTCACTGCCTGCCCGGGGCTCTGGGGCCAGTGAGGTGGAGGAGACTGCAGGACACAGGGCAGGGAAGCCAGCGGCCGGGCTCAGAGTCAGACCCACTGACCCCCAGGAAGACGGAGTCCATCCCCAGTCCAACAAGAGGGAAAAAAGAGGAAAAAAAGAGAACTGACCATGGGAAAGGGGCTGATGGAGCTGGTCCAGTGGAAAGGGCAGCCTCCAAGATGCACGGCTCTGGGGAGAAAAATAGGGGAAAAAGAGCCAGATGCCTTTGGAGAGCGGGTGGTGACAGGGACAATGTGGAAGAGGAAAATGGAAGATGCTGCAAGAGAAAAAAGAACCCCCCTCCCAAACCACCCCTCACTGGAGGACACACGACCTTTACACCTGTCGTCAAGACAAAGAGTCGACTAAATCCTCCAGACTTTGCTCTATGAACAGAAGAGGGTGCCATTGAACTTGAAATCCTATAAAACACTCCCACAGTGTTTGATAGGAACAGGAACAACAGTAACAGACCGATGAGTTATTGGAAAAAAACAAAAACAAAAGCAGAAAAAAGTGATCGGTGCACAACCAAAAAGGAACTGCCCTCCCGCAAAGCCGCCACCCTGCAGACAGCGCTGCGGACAACAGTCCTGACTCCAGCGAGCTCCCAGAGACAGGAAAAGCCACCTGGAAGTGTCACTTCAGAAAATAAAAGAAACAACAACAACAAACAAACCAACCAAACGTCAGGAGAGAAAGGAAAAGAGGGTTGACGGAGTTCAGGAAAGAGGTGGAAGAAAGAACGAAATCATCTCCGAAGGGAAACAATGCAAGATGCCCAAGAGGGATGGTAAGAGGTCGGCTAAGGGGCTTTGAGGAAAAGCAGAAAGCCGGCCACGAAAGGTATAAAAAGGATCAGAGAGAAGGTCCTGGAGATGGAGGCCAGGCTGGAACAGAACTGGGGTCTCTAGCAGCTTTGGAAGGACAAGGGTACCAGGGGAACAGAAGGAATGTGTCACGCCATCACCTAGAGAACATTCCGGAAACAACAGCAGAAGGCCTAAATCTACACATTCAAAGGACCTACCACGTCCCTGGCAGAAGGAACCCAGCATGGTCAACTCTGAGACCTCTCTTAATAAAATTGTTCCGTTTCAGAGGTGAGCAAACACCCTCCAAGGTGTCCAGCCAGGAAGGCCTCTTACAAAGGCAGACATCTTGACAAAAGCAAAAAAAAAAAAAAAAAATCACGATCAGTAGACTTTTCAATCACAAAGCAAGGCGAAGCTGAGCAGCATTTGAAAAATACTCAGTAAAAGCAAGTGTGAAGCAAGGATTTTATGCCCAGCCGAGCTGTCCTTCCACCGCGCAGGAGCCCCCGAGAGCTCTCTGTCGGGGGTGGGTCTGGTCCGGCGCCGAGAGGGCTAGAAGCCTCCTGCGGGGGACACATGGCAAAAACGTAAACCACAGAACTATGGACCAAGGGCATTAAAATAGATCAGGAGCACTAACATAGCAACGACTGCAAAAATAGTCTTTTTTTTTTTTTTTTAAAGATTTTATCTATTTAAGATCACAAGGACGCAGAGAGGCAGGCAGAGAGAGAGGAAGAAGCAGGCTCCCCTCTGAACAGGGAGCCTGACGCGGGGCTCGATCCCAGGACCCTGAGATCATGACCTGAGCTGAAGGCAGAGGCTTTACCCCCCTGAGCCACCCAGGGGCCCTAATACACGTCTTCTTTAATTAAAAACAGTAAGGATCCAAGACCACACACCCCACAGAAACGGAAAACAAGAGAGCAGGCCACCAGCAGGAGCACAGCTGTGGGATATTGGGCCGGAGCAGAGACACCACACGCCCATCGAGTCCGTAAGCGGGAAGGAGGGGTTGGACTCACGGACTAGAAGAAACGGACCAGCAGTTCGGGTCATAGGTCAAAGCCGGCTGGGCGCCGGGTGTGAGCTGACCAACACTGGGCAAGAGGAGGAAACGAAGAAAGCAGAGGTGCTTCTTTTGTCCTGATAACGGACAAGGGGGACTTCAGGCCCGGGGAACATTAAATGTGACAAGGGGGCACTTTTCTGTGCCCGAAGTCGCAATGCCTGCTGAAGGTGTAAGTTTGCATAAAGAACGTGACAACCACGTCGGATGTAAAAACCGCAGGACAGGGAAGGGCTGGTGGGCAGAATGCCTTAGTCATGACTCCAGTGTGCTGTTCTCGGTACGAGACGCAACAGAGTGGACATCAGCGAAATCAGGGGACGTCACAGCCCGTCTGGCACATCTTGGATAAACACGTCGAACTCGCCACCTGATGAAGATACAGCTTCTTCTCAGGTGCCGGTAGAACGCTCACAGCAGTTGTTCAAAAGGTCGGCGAAACCCAGAAAGCAGAAACACTACAGTGGCGGTCTCCGATCCCCATCCCCGGTGCAAAAAAAAAAGACTAGAAATTACAGAAACAAAAGGGCCCTTCCACATGGAAATCAGAACTCTTTCTGGAAACGAGTTTTGGGTGCTGGGGGCTCGTGGGAATTCTCTTCTGGGGGCTTCTGATTTTTCAGTAGAATGGGAGGGAGGCTGGTGGCAGAAGGAAGGGGCAGTGTGGAGGCAGAGAGGTGTGCGGCTAGGAATTCAAAATTGGGAGCTTTAACTGAGGGAGGGTTTGCCGGCTGAGAGTGACACAGGGGACAAGGGACTCGGGGTACGTCCGGGAAGTAACGAAAGCTGGTAAGGAGGGGGGTGAGGATGGGGGAGGGACGCTGAGAAGGTGGGTGGACAGTGGGCTGGAGGCTGTGGAGGTCGGAGGCTCCCGGGGGTCCCGGAGGTGGGCTGTAAGGTGGGTGCTGGGGTTGGAGAGAGAAGCCCCAGATTGGAGGTGTGCGAGCCAAGAGGATGACCGTGGGAGTGGGCGGCAGAGGCAGGACGGAGGACAGGACTGTCGGGAGAGAGGAGATCCGGGCATTGAGAAGCTGGGCTGAGAGAAAGCCCCGAGATGCAGACAGGCGGAGCGCTCAGGAGCGACATCGGCAAGGACCCGGGGCTGAGGGAGCGCAGGTACCTGGTGGGCGCGCAGCTGGGGCTAGAGACTGAACACCTGGGGTTCAGAGCTGGCATTTGGGGGAGGAAGAGGACCCTAGCCCATCCCCAGACTCGGGGGTCCGAGGGCTTCCTGAGAAAGCTGGCCGCACCCGAAAGGACTGTGGGGACCCCTGGAGGCGGGGGAGGAAGGAGAGGTCCTTGGAGGATGGGGAAGGATGGGAAGACTGGTGAGGCTGGGATCTGCCAGGTGCACCTCGGGTCCCAGGCCCTCTCCCCGTGAGGCAGCCGGGCACGTGGCGGGGACGGGGAAGAATGAATGCTGAGCAGCAAATCCCCAGGGCCGGCTCAGGAGACGTGCACTCAATGAATGGGGACCTGGGCTCCCTCCCCCAGACCTGCGGGCAGCCGTCCCTGCCCCTGTGGGCCGGTAGGGGGCAGGCAGGAGGGCAGAGGTGGAAGCCCCGCCCCCTGCCTGGGGGAGGCTGGAGGCTGGGCTGCGGGGGCCGCAAGGGAGGGTGGGGCCGGGCACCTGTCCAGGGGCATGGAGAAGTCCAGGAAGGTGGCCACCAGCTCCGGCGTGTGGGTCCGGGCTAGCAGAGCGATGGCATGCAGGGTGCTTTCCTTGGCCTGGGGGACGTGGACGGAGCGCAGCTGCAAGTGGATGGCCCGACCCAGGTTGGCAACCTGTGCAGGGAGGGAGAGCACGGGGAGAGGGCTGGTCAGAGGGGGGAGGCCAGGCCCCGCCCCGGACATCTGAGGGAGGCCCTTCTCCGCAGTCCTGGGCCAGGGGAGAGGGGCCCCACAACCTTTCGGCTGGCACGTGAGGCCCTCTGGCTCCATTCGAACTCTGCCCAGGCCCTGGGGGGCGCGGACACAGCCACCTCAACATCTCCCGAGCTGGGCACTTGGGCACAGGCTGTCCTGGGCGCCGGGAAGACCCCTCCCCATCCGCTTCCGGCCTCTCTTGCTGCCTGGGTGCAGTGTCCCCCACCTGGGGCTTCCTTATCGGCAGGACTTGGCATCCATCATCCTGTTTCTGGGGGGCACCCCCACCCCACCAGGGGCACTTCGTGGCCTTTGCATTTCCTAGGCTGTCCGGTCCTTCTCTGTGTCTGTCCCTTCCGTCAGACTGAGAACTTCCGGGAGGGTCTGTGCCTCCTCCTCGCCCATGTCCTACCCTAGAGCCTAGAACAGCAGCTCCAGCCGTGCACATGGGCCCCATGACCCTGCAAACCCCCCTCGGGGCCCCAGCACACCGGCTTGGGCCATCCATTCATTCACTCACTCAGTGGACCCGTCACGGTGGGGTCTGTGTCTCCTGCATCAGGCCTGAGCCCCAGGGTGCCGACGGCTGGGCGTCGGTCCCTCTGCCCCCAGCCCCGTCCTGCCCCACCCTCAGCAGGTGCCCCAGCCCCTCACGGTCTCCAGGGTGGCCCCATGCTCCTTGATGGTGGTGAGCAGCACGTCGGCGGCTGCCTGAACACGGAAGGGGCTGGTGGAGCCCAGGCCTTCGATGGCTGTCCAGATGAGGTCGCTCAGCTCTGCCGTCGTGAGATGCTTCATGACCTCCTGAAACAGTGGTGGAAGGGACGGCTGTCACTGTGAGTCACCTGTGCCCAGGTGTCTGCCTCCTGCCATCTCTTTTCCCCTTCTCCTTGGCCATGTCCAGACGTCTGAGCCCTTCTCCGCTGGAACCCCCACGTGTACCCATTTTGCAGGTTGGCTGCCTGCCCATCTCTCCGCGCCAACCACGGCCCAGGCTCAGGAAGGGAGGGCGTGACGCCCAGCACAGGGCTGAGGCCCAGCTCCCTTCCTCACTCAGACCCCAGTGCTTGTCCTGGCACCTGCACGGCCTGGCCAGCCTCCTTTCCTCCCCTCCTCTGCCCTGTCCTCACCGTGTGGGCTTCCTCATCTGCTAGCCTCCGCCCGGCTAGGTCCTCCCCACATCAGGCCCTAGTCCTCCTTACAGCATTTTAATCAAGAGCAATTGAGCTTCAGAGCTGGGAAGGGTCTTCAAGGTCACCCAGACCAACAACCCCCAGGCCCAGAGAGGTGCGCAGGTACCCTCACCACATCAGAGGCCGGGTCCAGAGCCCAGGGCTCCTGTCCCATGGTAGGGCCTCCCCAAGACCCCGACTGCTCTCTGCCCACGTTCTCCCAGGAGCAGCTCTAAGTCCAGATCATGAGCCACTCAGGGGGATGAAGAGGGGGATAGGGGAAATGCAACGTGGTGGGTAGGACCCCCTGCTCCATAGCCACTGACCACGGTCTCCCAGAGCGAGGGCTGGGCCACCTGGGGCTGCCCAGGTAGAACCTTCTGGAAAGACTTAGAGCATTTTTGCCCACTACAGTAGCCACCAGCCACATGTAGCTTCTTAAATGTAAATGTAATTAGGTAAAATTTAAAATCTCACTTCCTGAGTAGCACTAGCCACATTTCAAGGGCCCAGTAGCCACATGTGGCCAATGACTACCTTGGTAGTACAGATAGAGACACTTCCATACTCCTAGAAATTTCTATCAAAAGGGTCTGACTCAGAGCATCTGATAAACAGAGGAAGACAGAAGGCTGGTGACCGGGGGCCTGACAGAAAAGTATAAGGTCTGTAAGGACATTAAGGGTGGTAACATGTTTCTTTGCATGTTAGGATATTCATTGAAATATTTGAAAGTCTTTTAGGATGTTTATACTAAAGTTAGATAGAAAAATAAGTATTAAATAATGTTTGAATATTTATTAGGATAATTATTCTAAAATTTTGGTAAAATGTTTGTGAGAATATTAGGACTAATTGTTGGTTAGAATGTTCAAAGTGATTTTTATGGAATATTTGTAGTTCATAGCAACTTTCAAAAAAGAATATTAAGCTATTAGAAATCTGGTTAGAACATTTGTTAGAAGATTACATTTAAAACTGTTTTCTAAAATGTTGAATTTTGGTTGAAGTTCTAGCACTGAGAATGTTTGTGAAGAGATGCAACTTGGGATGGTGGTTAGAGTCTCAGAATCCCAGAATACTGCAATCCCAAGATTGGTAAATACCCGGGAGATGTCTTACTTTAACCCAGGACACGGATAAATGTGAAATGGAGGTGGCAGTAATGGTGGAGATGGTAGTGATGGTGATGGTGGTGATGGCAGTGATGATGATGGTGATGGTGGTGGAGGTGATTATGGTGATGATATGATGATGGTGATGGAGGTGATTATGGTGATGATGTGATGATGGTGATGGTGGTGGAGGTGATGGCAAGTGAGGATGGTGATGGAGGTGGAGGTGGTGGTGGTGATGGCAGTGATGATGGTGATGGTGGTGATGGTGGTGGAGGTGATGGTGGTGATGATGGTGGTGGAGGTGATGGCGGTGATGGCAGTGATGATGGTGATGGTGGTGGAGGTGATGGTGGTGATGATGGTGGTGGAGGTGATGGCGGTGATGGCAGTGATGATGGTGGTGGTGGTGGAGGTGATGGTGGTGATGATGGTGGTGGAGGTGGAGGTGATGGCGGTGATGGCAGTGATGATGGTGATGGTGGTGGAGGTGATGGTGGTGATGATGGTGGTGGAGGTGATGGTGGTGATGGCAGTGATGATGGTGGTGGTGGTGGAGGTGATGGTGGTGATGATGGTGGTGGAGGTGATGGAGGAGATGGCGGTGATGATGTGATGATGGTGATGAAGGTGTACTGTATCCAAGATCACAGAGGGAATCAAGGCCAGACCTAGGGACAGATTCCAGGTCAGTTCTCCACTCCAAACTTTCCCAGATCCACCGTCCCTTGATCAGCAGACCCTCCTATCCTCTCTCCTCTCTGTGCTCCTGTGCGTCCCTATGTCTTATCCAAGGAGAGAGAGCCGGAAATGAATGCCCACTCCCCCTGTGCTGGGACAGAGCAGGACACAGAAGGCCTACTCAGTCTATCTGAGAGCCTGTTTAGTACAGAACATCTAAATCCCTGGGGCCTCTTCACCACTGGCTCCCTCTGAGCTGGTAGCCAGGGAACCCGCCTGCCCTGCCCCACCTCTGCCCCCAGCCCAGGTTCTTTGGCATAAACTGAAGTCAAGCTAGGCTTACCCGTTCTGGGACTGGAGCCTTGATGTATTGGCCCCAGGGCTTTGGGTTTTCCATACTCAACCTCTAATCGGCTGCAACCCTGAGAGCATGATGTGGATGTGGAGAACACAGTGCAGAGAACACTGGAGTCAGCCAGGACTGCGTGCAGAACTTGCTGGGGCTCTGACTAGCTGTGTGCAACCACTGCTTCCTCATCTGCTTCAATCTCATTTAACTTAGTGGGTGTTTCTCAAAGGCTGGCTCTACCACCGGGCCCTGCACCGGGCCCTGGCAGGACCTTGCTTCTGGCCTGGAGGGCTTGAGGTCTAACAGGGGGAGACTGACAAACATACCAGGTACAGGGGTCTTCTTTAGCCATGTGCTCAACACCAAGACTGTGCAACAAGGTCACCATGTCAGAGACCTCATGAACTGACCACTCAGAACACGAGGCTCCACGAACCACGGCTCGTCCAACCAAGACCAGCATCCAGCCCACACTCCGGGCCCCCGCCTCGCTCATGTTCAGAGGAGAATACAAGTCACATCGCACACAGAATGTCACCAAGTTACGGGATCTCACTGGGGTGATGGAAGGGACACTGGGGATCTGCTGGGCTCCCCCAGGTGGCTGACCGAGGAGGAGCTGACTGAGGTGGATCAGATGACAGCACAAGACAAGCCATGCTCTGGCTTCACAGGGGGAGGGCCTGGCTTTCAGAGGGTGAGAGAGGCCCCTGGGAAAATGAGGCATGAAGGGATATTTCTGGAGTGTGCTCATCCTGCCAAAAGACAGACTCAAAGGGCAGGACGTCTTATGGTGCCTCCGAGAACACCTGCTACGGGAGGGTCCTCGGGTGCTCACGCTGGCCGGGGCGTCACAGCACCATTCGACCCATTTCACAGAGGAAGACAGAGGCTCAGAGAGAAGGGGCTTGTCTAGGTGACACAGCCAGGAGAGACGGAGCTGGGACTCAAGCGTGGGCTCCTGACCTCAGGGTCTGTCCTGGCCCCTCCCTCCCATTCCCCCTCCCCCAGCTCCTCAGTCTCAGGCCAAGGGCCAGGGACTTCTCCAAGCACTCCGAGTTAATCACCGAAGCTACAGGTGAGATCCCAGCTTTGGTTTTAATACTCACACCTGGCCCAGGCTCTGACCCCCTGGGTCCAGCCAGGCCACACCAATCGCTGGAAGCCCTATCAGAGGGGACGGCGGTGGGGGTCAGAGCAGAGCATGGCCACACCTCCCCACCTGGACCTGCCCATCCGTCTAAGGGCTTTGACCTTGATGACTTGGGAGCTGCCAAGCTGGAGGGCGCCTTCCTTCGGGAACGCCATCTCCTGAGAGGTAGGGGGAGCTGTCTTCTGGTCTCCGCTGCTCCATATGGGAGCCCCATCCTCGTTGGCCTGAGAAAGCTCCTCCGGGGTCTGCACCTCCACCTTCGGAGTGTCTCTCACTGGCCGGGGCGGGGGGCAGAGAGGGGAGTGGGCCAGGGTGAGGGCCAGGCAAAGGTCGGCTTGGGGTCTAGGAGGGGATAGGAAGGGTCAGGACAGGGTCACTGGTAGTCAGGGTCAGGCCTGTGCCCACCTGGGGCCGGGAGTCCCCTGAGGGGGCCTGGGGTGGGGGACATCACAGGGCTGTGGTTGGGGTTAGAGGTGGGTTTCGGGCAGGTCGGGGGCCGGGTGCGTTCGGGACTGGGTCTCAGCTGAGGCCGTGGCTGGGGCGGCAGTGGGTCACACTGTGGCGGCCCTCGAAGGTTCACCTCTCTGGCGTTTCAGGAGCTGGTAGAGGTGGCCCGCTCCTTCCAGGCTGGAGTGCTGGGTGGCCCTGTCCGGGTCCTGGCACGAAACCCCCAGCATGCCCACCAGCTGCCCGATCCGCGTGAAGTCCTCTTTCGGCTGTGGTGAGAGTGTGGCTGCGGTGGCCGCAGACCTTCCCGTGGGTCTCCGTCCTGCCGCGCGCTCACCCCAGCAAGGCCGGCGTCAGATCCCCCGGCCGTGGGGCAGGGCTGGGGCTCGGTTCTCAGGACCCCTGGCCCCCAGGCTCTGTCCACCCAGCCCGGCCACTACAGTCAGCAGCCCAGGGCACACCAGGCAAAACATAAGGGGTTGCCCCAAACTCAGAAGTCAAGAGAAATCATATTTTAATGCAACATTTAGAAAAATCAAACTGAAGGTCACAATTCCTGATGAGCACAGTTTCAAAATGATACATAAAGATGGTCTGTGCCTGCACTTCCATGACCTTGCCTCGTCTTGCCTCGTCTTGCCTCATCCCCTCTGGTCCTGACCCCAGTCCTGGTTTCAATAAAGCTTTATTTACAACAACACGCAGCTGGCCGGCAGCTGCTTGCCAAGTGGATTGTTTTAAAACATTACATTAAAGTATTTGTCGTGATTGAGGATCGCCCTGGCTCCTGGTAAACTGGGCCCCCTGGGCGAGCCGGACTGCAGGCCCCGTGCTGCACTGTGGTGACTGACTGAGTAAACGGCAGGCCCTCTGAACCGCTCTAGAGGGCTCCTCCTCCCCCGGGGACGCCGCAGGTGTGTGTCCAGGGAGCTCTCCCTTGGCAGAGCACCACCCGGCCTGTCCACCTCTATTACAAAGCCTGGTCCCTGGCGGGCATCAGGCAGAGAAGCTAATTTTCTCACGGCCCCGTGAGTCTCCCTAAGGAATGAGCGCTGATTTTGGCTGATAAACGTGGAGCGCTCACGCTCTGAACCCAAGGCGACAGACGGCAGTTAGGCTGCGAAGGGTAACGCTCTGGGGGTCATGATGCGTGGAGGGTCGCGACAGACGGAGGCCTTCCTGCGGTTGGCCCTGGGCTGGGCAGGGCAGCACCTCCTCTGACTCCCAGGGTGTCCCTCTGAGGAGGACTCCTTTCCTCCCTTTCCATGGGCGAGAGACTGAGGCTCACGGCGTGGAAGATCCTGCCCAAGGCTTCAGGGAGCGTTGCCGGGAGCCCAGCCTCCTGGGTCAGGGGTTGGGCATCAGGGTTCAGAGCCCAGCCTGGAAGACTGAGCAGGGCGCCCCAGCCTGTTCCCTCGTGGGTGAAAAGGAGGATTACATGGCCATGTTGTAGGGCGTTCAGGGATCCACCCGTCCTGGGGGCAGAGGTCCAGGGGGCCTTGAGCTCGGTGAGCCTGTCAGCCTCTGGGAGGAGGACGGCTTGGCTGGGGCAGCAGAGGGGGTGCGGGGTGGGGGGCCAGAGGGCTGGATACTCACGTCCAGGTAGGGGTTTTGGCTCAGGAATCTGAGAAGGGCCGTGCAGCTGTGCACAGCCCGCTGCCGCTCGTGCGCCTTCTCCGACGCCAGCCAGACGTACAGGTGCTGCGGGTGGGCAGGGGAGGGGAGAGGTGCTGCGGGCCGCACATCCCTGCCCGGGCCAGCCCCGCGCTCGGGGCTGGGCTCAGGCCCCGCCCCCTTGGCCGGACCGCTGGCAATCAAGGCTCC
>LNAC01000156.1:942150-989309 GCA_002007465.1 Ailurus styani | reverse complement strand
GGGGGCAGGCGCCAGCCCTCTGGGGGGTTCATGCTGTGATACTGCTCTGGGCCCAGGGGACCCTTCGCACCCTCACCTTCTACCCGAAGAGCTCTCTGTCCCATTCCAGTCTGGACCCGGCCTAGGGGTGCGGCGTGAAGGTCAGGGCCCAGGGGCTGGGATGGAGTTTGACCCTGACTCTCCCCCCAGATACCTCCATTTCTCTGAGTTGGTTTCCTCACCCTTGGAGCGAATGGTGCTGGGAAGGTGAGCTGACACGTTCATGGGAGCTGGCGCCTAGCAGGTACTCAGCTAACACCAGCTCCCTGCCCTTTGCAGTAAACACTTAGGCAGCAGGGTCTGCTGGTGCCCCAGGAAGATGGGTGCCTGCCCCCTGCAGCGGAGGCTTTCCTTAATAGATCCCTGGAGGGGGTTGGTAGCTTCGTAGGTGCGACTGTGCCCAGGGCTGCCCCAGGGCTGGCAGGGACAGAGACCACTTACACTCCCATTCACAGAGCACCCTCTGTGCCAGACATGGGACACCAGTGTCTCCTTTCATCCTGAGCTTCATGCCCCAGCAGCTCCATAGTGATCACCCCCACATCCCAGGTGGGCAAATAGAGGCTCAGAGCACTTAAGAAACATGTCCAGGGTCTCCCAGCTCTGTCCACAGGGGGTCAGAGGCCCTGCCTGTCTAGCCCACACCCCCTCCCAAGCCACAAGCAGCAGCGGGCAGAGCCAGGGCCCCTCTCACTGGAGGGCACCCTGTGCCAGCTTTGCACCTGTATGTCGGGCGGCTCTAGAAGGAGACAGGTGTGTTTCTCCAGGACGTCCAGTGGCGACAGGGCCAACACGCTGCGGAGGCAGATGGACAGAATCCGTGACTTCCTCTCCAAGTCCAGGGGCGGCCTCAGCTTACTGTTTGGAGGTAGAGAGAGAGGGAGGGGTGTGGGGGCTGGTGACGGCAGAGGGACCACCTGCCGGGATAGACAGAGTCGGTGAGCCCCGAGCAGCAGCCCCTCATGCCGTGCTGCTCTTGACCGGAGACCCAAGGGTACACATCTGTCTCCCTGGCCTGTGGGGCCTCCTGGACGGGGGAGTCCCCTGAGGGTTTGTAAGGGATTAGTGGGGCCTGGTTGCGAGGAGTCCCTTTGCAAGCCTGGCACCCCGGCCTCCCCTTTCCTGGACAGACTGGTCTCACCCCAGCCCTGGTTCCACCATTGGGAACTTCAGTGGCTCTGTTTCGGCAAATGATGGCAAATTTTCATTCTTTGAGGTGGGAGTTAATCGCAGTGGCCACTGTTTACTGAGGGCCCGTTATAGGCCTGCACCGGGGTAGGGTCCCGTGTGGGGCTGGGGAGCCTACCAGAGGCTGGAGATGATGTGAATGGTCTGGTGGCGAGTTGATGTGCACAGCGTGTCCTGGGGTTCCTTCTCCAACAGCACCTGCAGATCCCCGGGGGAACTTGAGTCATTCAGGCCTGGGCCTATCCCACTTCTGACACCCAGTCTCATTCTGCCTGAAGACCTTGGTGCCTGGTACTCCTGTGACCCACAGGGCTGTGCTCCAGTTTGTCCCCCACCCCAGGGGCTTCTGTGACCCAGCTCCACTTAGAGAACTGGATCACAGCCTCTGGAACGGCACAGGTCATGTCTGGATCCTGGTTCCCCACATATTAGCTACATGACCTTGAGCAAGTCTCCAAAGTGTTCCCAGCTCTGTTGGTTCACAAATGACAGTGTGGTTGCCCTGGCATGCAGGTGTGGCAAGGCGTGCAGAGTGCAGTGTCTGAGTCAGCAGGCGCTCAGTAAATTGGTGTTATTACGGTTTGACTTGTCCCTCACTTCTGTGCTTCCTCCACACACTGGGGTTCTGTGAACCCCAAATCTCTGGTGAGCAGTGGTCTGAACTAGGGCAGTATCAGCAGAACGGATGGTGCTGGCTTTCTGGGCCTCGGCTACATCAGCTGTGAGCTGGACATTCCTGGCCAGCTCAGGGCCACTGCTGAACCAAGAGAAGTGGGGGGTACAGATGTGCTCCCAGCTGCCAGAGCCTCTGAGAGGCTTAGCCACACCCCAGAAACCCAACTTCCCCCACCGGGCAATGCCTGCCTCTAGTGGATGCTGCTGGTCCCGTGAGGCCCTTCCCCTGCCCCAGGACCTTGACTCACCATCAGACACTCGAGGAGCTCAGAGATCTGGGAGAACTCATAGCTGTGGGCACCCTCGTTGCGGCTGATGGCCCCCACCAGCATGAAGACAGCAGTGAGGAAGCTCTGCTTCAGGGTCTTGTCCTGGCATGGGGTCAGGCCATGGGACGGGAAGGGCAGGAGAGAGAGCCACAGTCACTTGTGGCTACAGGGCATTGCTGAGGGGTACAGCAGAGACCTTGGCTGCGGCCACATATGTGGGACTTTGGAGGGGAGAGCCTGTGTGGTTTTGTTTAAACTGTGAATGTGTTGACAACATTTCAGTATCAGGACAGTGCTGTAAGAAGCCCGACGTCTGGCCTCCCTCGATGAATGGCACCTCAGCACCAAAGATCTGGGGTAGGCGATGGCCTCCCAGGGATGCCTGGCCCTCGTGGACCCTGGGGTAGACGCCCCAGATGCAGAGAATCGGGTAAGGGGAATGTTGTCCTGGGGGTGGGGTGGGGAGTCACCAGGGCTTCCAATGCCCCAGAGTGAAAACCATGGAGAACGAGGGGCTGGGGTCATCATGGAAGCCCCTTGTGGCTTTGGGTGGGATGAGGGGGTGAGGGGGTGCGGCAACGAGGAGGCCAGGCCTGGCTCTTCCTGACTCCAGGGTGGGGCAGAAGTGGGGAGGAGGGCTCCGAGGGCCTGGGACGTCCTAGACGTCTCTGACCGGGTGCTGGTGGGAGCGGGCTGTGACGAGGCTGTGCCCCAGAGGGTGGCCCTGGGGAGCCGTACCCAAGAGCTGTAGTGGAAATAGAAGACCATCCGCGACAGGATGTTGTCCACCCACGGGAGGATGTGCGCCTTGGCCCTGACCGCCATCTGACCGTACGCGAGGAGGATGGTGCTGCTGGCCCACTTCCACTGCAGGTCCTCTGAGTTCTGACCATGGCGGGGGGACATGTCGGGGGTCAGGGCTCTCCTGCCCCCTCCCCTGGGGAAGCAGTGACAGAAAGTACTCTGGACCCTAGCATGGGGTGGCAGGACGGTGTTCTGAGTGTTGGGGAGACTCAGTTTACCTCGAGAGGAAAATAGGGGAGATGAAGTTGTCTCTCTGGGGGGTTGGAATGGGCCTGTGGGGTTAGCCAGAACTGGCCAGAGTCCTAGCCCCTCACTCTCCCTGCCTGGGACCCTTTGCCACCCTGCATCTCTCCTCTGGCTGCTGGGGGCCTGGCAGGGCCACGCCTTGACCTAGAGAGGGAATGGGGCACTCCTTCGGATCCAAGGGAGACCTAGAGAGTGGGAGGGCATCCGAGATACCCCTCAGATGTCACCCGAGGACCACACGGCCCCACTGCCCATCAGTGACCAGGCCCCTCTGGTTTGAGATGTGGGTCCCAGTCCCTTCTCTGACACCTGCCAGCTGTGGGGCCCGAGGACCCAGCCAGCCCTTGCTGGGCTGTCTGTTGCTAGCTGTGATTCTTCCCCGTTTGTCCTACTGTGTGCCCTCATGCAATCCCAGGCTCTGCTGCTGCCCGCAGGAGTTATCCGGGGAGCAGAGAGGACAGGGTGGACATGCCGTCCATCAGCAGGGCCACAGGCCCTTGTCTCTTATTTCAGGCAGGACACATGGTCCAAGTCCCATTAGTAAACACAGCGGCCACCATCACCCCTGCTGTATGCCAGGCACTTCAAAGCCATGGCCTGTTTCCATCCCAACTGCTGGGATGGGGGGATTGTTATTCAGGAGGAGAAAGGGGCATACTGCACGTGGGACTGGAGACCAGGATGCTTGCTGCAAAGCCTAAGCCCCTAACTGTCCCAGGAGACCCTTCTGGAGGCCCAGACCTGTCCTGATGTTCCAGCCCCTTGCTGAGGCTCCCAACAACCTCAGAGCCAGAACCTTTAGGCAGAAGCTGTGGAGGCTCCATTTAACGGGCGTGCTCCGGCCAAACTGCTCCAGGACAGCCCAGACGTGGTCTAGGTGGCGCGTGGCAGCCAGCCCTATGGTGAGCGCGATACCCTACAAGGGCAGAGGAGCAGGGTCACTGATGTGGTCACAGAACCCAGGGGCAGGGAAGCAGGGTCACTGATGCAGTCACAGAACCAGGCCTGGACTCTCACTTGCAGGTGTGGAAATTGAGGTCCAGAAAGAGAGGGGACTTGTCCAAAGTCACAGGGCATCTGCCTCCCATCCCCATGCTCTTTAGGACATGCAACTCTGAGCCCAACCCTGCGGGGGTATCTCTTATGGGGGCCGGTGGGGGGTGTGGGAGGCAGCAGGGAAGGGTGACTGCTTGGAGTCCTGTTACCTCCCTCTGCCCACACTAGCTCTGAAAAGACCTGGACCAGAGGAAGAAAGAAGGGTCCAGAAAACAGATTTGTGACAAAGGAGAGGACACAAACTGTGATGGGCTCAGAATGTGACCAGGATCAGGGCTCAGGATGTGACCAGGGTCAGGACTCTGTGTGTGACCTGGATCAGGGCTCAGAGTGTCACCAGGATCAGGGCTTAGTTTGTGACCAGGATCAGGGCTCAGAGTGTGACCAGGGTCAGGGCTCAGTGTGTGACCAGGGTTGGGGCTCAGAGTGTGACCTGAATCAGAGCTCAGAGCATCACCAGGGTCAGAGCTCAGTGTATGACCAGGATCAGGGCTCAGACTGTGACCACGTTCAGGGCTCAGAGTAGGACCAGGGTCAGGGCTCAGTGTGTGACCAGGGTTGGTGCTCAGAGTGTGACCTGGATCAGGGCTCAGAGTGTGACCCAGATCAGGGCTCAAATGTGACTATGATCAGGGCTCAGCATGGGAAAAGGATCACGTTTCTTCGTATGACTTGATCAGGGATCAGGGTATGACCAGGGAACAGGCTATGGCTGAGGTCGTCAGGGTCAGGCAGCCCTGTGCTGGGCTCGGGGGCTGGGGCCTCACCTCCCTCTACTTGGGCCACTGGTGGGATGTGTCCAGGAGGCTTCTCAGGTGTGTCCTGACGGTGGTGCTGTTGTCCTCAGCTTGAAGGATCAGCCCATAGTAGATGAACAGAAAAGCCTTGGGGGAAGTTCAGCTTCTTGTCCTGGGCCTGAGCTGCTTCTGTCCACCCCGACGGCCCGCCTGCTCCTCTGACTAGGCTCCCCCTGCCACCCTGGGCTCCTGTTGCCACCCTAGGACCCTGCTCTGGGGCCATCAAACTCCTGCCTGGTGGTGGAGTTTCAGGGGTGCAGCTCCAAGTCCTGCTGCTCAGGCCCCTGGTACCCTGGTTTCTTTGGGTCCCAGTGTCTTTCTAGGGCTCTGGGCCTTGGTTTAGGTGTGCCTCCTATGACAGAGCCCCTGGGTCTTCGTGGTAGGCATGGGGACTGCTTATGGGAAGGTGTGGTCCACCTTCTCTGGGGGCTGCTCCTGGTATGTCCGGTCGGGCTTGGTGAGCGCCAACATCAGCTCCTTGGACCACATGTCTGTGTTCAGGAACCGGACCGACTTGACAGCCATCTGCGAGCAGAGGGGGGTGGGCAGGGCTGCAGCGCTCTCTCCCTCCACCCTGCGGGCTGGAGCTGAGGCCTCCACCTTCCCCACCCCACCCTGGCCTCCCAGAGCCCTAATTCCATCATTCTCTTGCCTTCCTTCCCCTGTGTCTCCGGGGCCAGTCCTCTGATTTGCTTGATAGCCCCCGGGAGCGAGGAACTCATTCCTTGAGATTCCCCTCCCTGGAGGTGTTCAAGGAGAGGCTGGAAACCGGGAGCCTGCCCCTGTCCCCGGTACTGGGCAGAGGCTCAGACATCCCAGATGCTCAGTGTCAGCTGAAGGGGGCCCAACCAGAGTGTGGGTGCTGGGAGAGCAGGGTCTGTCACCTCCGTTCCGGGCTGTCTCCCTGGCACCTGACACAGTGCCCGCCACGTAGTCGATGTTCAATTAATATTGTTTGGAATGAGTGAGTGAGAGATCAAATAAATGGATGAAGTGTCTCTTCTAAATAGAAAGTCCTTGAAGTTTTGCCCTAACATATGATGACCACAGGATTTCTCTGCTTCAATGTTCCCAGATTCCACAGTTCGACAAGTCCAAGATTTTGACCCCAAGGTCCTTTGGGGTCGAGATACTCCTCCTAAGTTTGATCCCAAACTCCCAAATGTAAAAGAAATGATTGATAAGTGTGAAGATAAATATTGTAGGAAGTTTGTTCAGCAAAACCACCATAACTTAAGTTGAAAGATGCAGTAAGTTGTTTTTGTTTGGTTGGTTTTTTGTTTTCCTGCAACCCACTGTCAAGGCTTCGTGTCAGTGATAAAGAGCACTTCACAACCAGTAAGAAACAGGGGACAATCCGTAGACCCAACGAAAGCACACATGCATGATAGAAATACTATACACTGAGCCTCGCTCATATTTAAGGAATGGAAATTAAGACAATGTATCGTTTTGGCTAAGACAGGCAAATACAAAAACGGCTGGATGTCAGCAGGAAGTGTTCTTTGGTGGGAAGGTGATGGGTCTACATTTTTTCCGGTGAAGGTTTTGGCAGCATCAATTACAATTTAAAACGTGTGTGCCTTTCCCCAGGCAGCTCCATTTCTAGGAATTCATCCTAAAGGAGCACTAATAGGTACCTAGGTTGGAACATACGGGTCTTTATTCGGCCGCCTTGCTAGATGCAAGCCCGCGTAGAGCGCCCCCTGCAGGCGGGACCTTTGGCGCCCTCTGGGGCTCTGCTCCCTGGGGCGAGCGCTCGCTGCAGAGTCTGGAAAGATCATCTGCCGCAGTTTTGCCCCATGTATGCAGGACGCTGGGGCCATCAGCAGGGCCTGATGGCTCCTCCTGGCCACCGACCCCAGGACAGGTGTCTGCTGAACCCCATGGGACCCGGGCTGCCTGGAAGCCCCAGTTCTCAACTTGGGTCGACTTCCGTTCAGTGTTGCACCGACTGGTGCCACAGCAACTCATCCGAGGTTCAGGTTCAAAAACTCAGAAAATTAAACATGCTCTCTTTCCTTTCCTTTCCTTTTCTTTTTTTTAAAAGAGATTTTATTTATTTATTTGACAGAGAGATAGACCAAGAGAGCACAAGTGGAGGGAAGGGCAGAGAGAGGCAGAGGGAGGAGCAGGCTGCCCACTGAGCAAGGAGCCTGATGCAGGGCTGGATCCCAGGACCCTGAGACCGTGACCTGAGCCCAAGGCAGACGCTTAACCGACTGAGTCCCCCAGGCGCCCCTAAACATGCTTTCATAGCTTAGCAGCAACCTCACGTGGCTGTAAAAGCTGACCCACATGGATGACACACTATGGGAATTAGCGTGAATTTTGTTTCTGCTGCAGAGATATTAATACAAGTTTAAAACCTTTTTTTTTACTGAAGTATAGTTAACACACACTGTTGTATTAGTTTCAGGTGTGCAGCACATTCATCACTTCCGTACGTCACACAGCGCTCACCACGGTGAGTGTGGTCACCGCCCGTCACCACACGACGTCATGACGGATTATCGACCACATTCCCCATGCTGCACTTCCCATCCACGTGACTTCCTTATAACTGGAAGCTTGTACCTCTTAACCCCCTTCCCTGTTTCGCCCATCCTCCCATGCCCTCCCCTCTGAGAGCCACCAGAGTTCTATGGCTCTCTGTATTCAGGAGTCTGGCTTGTTGTTGGTTTCTTTGTTCATTTGTTTTGTTTCTTCAATTCCACATATGGGTGAAATCATGTGGTATTTGTCCTTCTCCGATAGACTTATTTCACTCAGCGTAATACCCTCTGTCCATCCATGTTGTCGCAGGTGGCAAGATCTCTTCTTTTTTATGGCTGTGTAATATTTCAACACCTTCTTTATCCATTCATCTATGTGTAAACACTTGGGCTGCTTCCATATCTTGGCTATTGTAGATAATGCTGCAATAGACATAGGGGTGCGTGGATCTTTTCAAATTAGTGTTTTTGTTTTCTTTGGATAAATACCCAGTAGTAGGACACCTGTATCATATGGCAATTCTTTTTTTTTTTTTTTTTTGNTGTTCTCCACAGCGGCTACAGCAGTCTGCATTCCTACCAACCGTGCTTGAGAGCTCCCTTCTGAGCACACCCTTGCCGACACACTTGTTATTTCTTGTCTTTCTGATAGTAGTCACCATTCTGACAGGTGTGAGGCAGAATCTCATTGTGGTTCCAATTTGCATTTCCCTGCCAACGAGTGATGTCGAGCATCTTTTCATGGGTCTGTTGGCCATCTGTGTGTCTGGGTTTTGAATATTTTTATGGAAGTATGTTTACCTCACAGTGGAAGGCATAGCTCTTTACTGTGGGGCACAATGCACTCTGACAAATGGACAGACACACACAACTCTCACCCTACCAAGAACTAGAGGGATTCCACCATCCCTCTCTGACTCCCCTTCCTAGTCAACCTCCATCCCTGCAGAAGTTTGATTGACATCACCATAGACTAGTCATGCCTTTTCTAGAACGTTGTACACTTGGAATCTTGCAGGAGGCACTTCTACGTGTCTGGTATTCTCAGCATGTGTCTGCGGTGCTGCAAGGATCAGACATCCTCCTCTCTGCTGCAATTTCTATCATTCCTCCTCTACTGCGTGGTTTCTTCCACTTGTTTTCATTCTTCAGCTTCTTCAGGTGGAGGCTTACAGATGGACTTTTGAGTCTTTGGCTGGGGCACTGCTCTGCCTGGCATGGGCTGTCTCCAGTTTGAGGCTGTTCCTGGTAAGGCGTCCAGTGGGCTGCTGGCTCTGAACCCCGCCCCCTCTGCGCCGAGCCCCGTCCTCTCTGTGCTGAGCCCCTCCCTCTCTGTTCTGAACTCCGCCCCCTGTACTGAGCCCCGCCCTCTCTGCCCTGCGCTCCAGTCTCCCTGGCACCCTACCTTCAGTTCCCCTTCGCTTGGAAGCCCAGTCCAGTCTCCAGACCTCAGTTTTGGGGTTCGGTCCTTCCCCGGTCCCCGCTTTCCAGGCCGGGATTGCTGGTGGCCCTGGTCACTGCTGCTGTGTGTTCACGCCTTGTTTTATAGACAAAGGCTCCTGCTAAATAGCTTCTTGAACCAAAAAGCTGCAAGAATTGGTGGGCACGGTCGAGTACTTAAAAACTACTAGAGCACTTGCGACCTAACACAGACCCCCCATGTTAGGATCAGCTGGTCACAGAATGGGTTAGGTGGACACTAACCTGCCAAACTCAAGAACATTTCAGTACAGCGAGGCACACCGTAAAACAGGCACGATCCCCAACCTCGCAGCATATCCTTCTTAGGTATTAGTTTGGCTCTGAGAAGCCCCAAAGGCTTAGCTAATCAAGGAAGAAGAAAAAGAAGAAAAAGAAAAAGGTCCTTAAGCCCCAAAGGGTCAAGTGCACCACCTTCTACAACATCTGCTTATTTTATGTCCAAGAACTATGGTCCCAGAGCTATGAATATCTGCAAAAGTGGCAAAATCTTACTAAAAACAGCCTAAAATTATAATGGCCATTACGGAGAAGATTCCAATGAGACAGCATCGTTTATTTCAGAAGTGGACTTGAGAGCAAGGTTTCCTAGAACAAACAAACAGAACAGAATACCTAGTTTAATTGCGATGCACGAGTTTCTAACAGGCTCCACAATCCCAGGAAAGCTTCAAAGATTCATTGCAGAAGGCTAATAAAAAGGGAGAGACACAAGAAGTGCCTAAAACAAGACCGTGGGACCGACAGGACTTCTCTGCTCGCTCCTTCCTCCTTGACCTGAGACTTCACACTCTCTGGACTCTGTAGAGACCGTGACATGGTCACCTCTAAACATAAAACTGCTGGAGGCTCAGGGATCTTCCTCAGCATCTTCTATTCCTTGGTCAAAGGCCAAACGAAGGGCAATCATTAAAAGAATTTCCTAAGCCCAGGGAGGGTCCCCAAAAGTTCTCTGGAGAATTTAGACTTCTAACCCCGGGGTGTCAGACCTTCATCAGCTGTGCCCCTGCTGGCGGGGGCGGGGGGCGGGGAGCCCCAACATGGAAGCCGAGGATGCTCTTCCAGATCCCCAACCTTCAACACAGTGCCCTCACGGGCCACAAAAACAGCGACTTTCCCAAGCTGTTCCTAGAGCTCTCCCGGGCCCCACCGGTGGCTGTCACTCATATGTGACAACGACGTGCAGGTCCGTGGCCGACTTTAAAGTCTCCTTGGAAGGCCCCTTCATTCCGTATTTTGGGGTCCAGGCAATAACCGAGGGCACCCGATGTGTTCTAGCTGCCGCGTTTGTACGCGGAGCATCTCCCGGCATGAGGGGATCGACGAAGACAGCAAATAGGATAGGAGATCACTGGTTTGAGTGAACTCTCGACAGCAGCTGAGCACTTTGAAAGGACACGGGAGCAAGGCCGCAAACAGAAGCCCGCCGCGCTCTCGGCCCGACAGCAGCAGCAGCCCCCAGGTCAGGGACCAGAGCAGCAGGAGGCCTCCCAGGAACAGCGTCTGCCCTGTGATCTGCCGGGGCACTAGAGGACAGCCGTCCCCACAGGCCCCACAGGGACTGCCCACGCCATGTCGTGTGTCCCCAGGCCTGCCCCCAAGCCAGGCCCCCACCAGGGCCTCCCAGGCTGATGGGGCTGACTGGGTTCTCGGAACTCAGCAACCCCCTAAACTAAAGTTAAATTAGTGGGAAGCCTTGCCAAATTCTGGCGGATCCCAGAGTGACAGGCTCTCCCCGGGCAGCAGATCCCTCGCAGCGAGGAGCGTTTCCGTAGTGAGGGCCTCGGATCGAGTTCAGAAGACGTTTCTGTCTCAGCCAGGGGTCTTTCCCTGGAAAACGTGTTTTTTTGTTGTGTGACACAGCCTCCGTCAACCTGTTCGGTAGAGACCTCCTTTCTAAATTCAAAGGGCTAATATGTTTTGCCTTCATTGGAGAACTTGCCTTAGAATTTCCTGACCAACCTGAATATTTTATGTCCTTTACAGTCTGTCCTTGACATGGAAGAGGAGGAATTTCAACAAAAGCAGCTTAATTAATTACTGAGGCACCTGAAAATCTGTGGGCCATCCCTGGTACTGACACCGGGAGAATAAGAGTAAAGAGCCTATAAAGATTCACAGAGGCGAAACTACCTTTCTTCCCAAACTGCCTCAACACCCACTGAGCCCAGCAAGGCCTCCTGCCAACAGGAGAAAGACCTGACTACCCAGGGGCCGATCGTTCCCACAACGGCTCTGGAACGGTCCATCTCAGCAGTCCAGAAACCTACTGGACAGGATGTTGGTTTGTCCAGGACTGAGAGCCACTAACAAGACCATTGTTCTCTCTCTTCCAGTTGTTCCAAACCTGGACTCCCTTCTGTTCCAAGTTCCACCAGACTCACGGGGGTTCGCTATTCAAAATGGCGGACTTTGGAGGTGCCCAGGTGGCTCAGTTGGTTGAGTGTCCGGTTCTTGATTTTGGCTCAGGTCGTGATCTCAGGGTCGTGAGATCGAGCCCTGTGTTGGGATCTTTGCTGGGCATGGAACCTGCTTAAGAGTCTCTCTCCCTTTGCCTTCCCTCCCCCTCAAAAAAATGGTGGACTTTGTTCATTCTCTTCCAGTGTCTCTGGACCCCAACAGTCCAATATCTGTTTGCCTTGACTTGGAACAGTTGACAATATACTTGGACAGTCATGCCTCTGAGGCTCCCTGAGGCCTCTTGTTTGTCCTAAGTGCCCCACCGAGAGTGTAACATGCCTACGTCCCTGGGAAATTGAGCTTCTCCAGGGTGGGGGCAGCCTCTGCTGCGCTCAGCTTCCAACAAGATGTCCAAAGGCTCTTGCCAGGGCTGCCAAGTGAGTAGAAGCCTCGGCGGATGTAACCCTAGGAAATGAGGCATATTTGCAAACTGCACATGGGGTCCTGAGTTTCGCAACTCTCAACTGACTCACTGTTTCTCTGCAGCAGACTCACCTCCCGTGAGATCCTTCTGCTTTCTCCACCCAAGCCGCATCTCACACACCGCCGTGCTGGTCACCCCCCACGTTATGGGGCTCGCTTCACTGGGTGGAGATCATAACATGGGGGTGACCAGCACGGCGGTGTGTGAGATGCGGCTTGGGTGGAGAAAGCGGAAGGATCTCACGGGAGGTGAGTCCGCTGCAGAGAAACAGTGAGTCAGTTGAGAGTCACGAAACCGGGGACCCCGTGTGCAGGTGCTTTGAGCACCTGCGTGTGGACCTCATCCACCACCACGTGGCATGGGTTATCGACATGTCCTTGCTACCCAGATGCAGTTTTCAGGATGGGTTGAAGCCTTTCCCTGCTGCAAGGCCCATGGCCTCACAGTGACAAAGAAACTGTTGGAAAACACATTTCCCCCTTGGGGTGTACTTTCCATTGTCCCCATTGCTGCAGGCACTCACTGCATGGGGAGATGATGGGAGCCTTGACGGCCCCTCCACCAGCTTCTTGGAATCACCCTGCTCATAATAGTCACAGCGACAACCCCGGGGTGCTCAGCCACCGATCACCAAGCCAATGACCTCCCCAAGGCTGGAACACCAGGAAAGAAACAAAGACAGAGACAGCGACCAACTTGAAGGCTGTGAACTTGAAGTCCTGGCCCGTGACTGTCACAGAGATTCAGCAAACCTGCCACGACCTGTGAGTGTCACAGAGTGTGGACGGAGGCGGCGGGAACTTCACAGTCATGGTGGGGGTGTCTCGGATGCCTTGGCTTCTGACCACTCCTCTCGTTAAGTGCGAGCCTGACCAAAAGGGGGCCACCGTTAAGAGAGAGACACGAGAGACCCCACACGGAGTCACTTGTGCTTGTGACCTGTGGTCACTCTGGGATTTCCTGGTGAGCAGGGGCGAGGTAGGTGCCTGGTAGACCCCTGCCAGCCCCCAAGGAAAGGTGCCATGCCCTGCTCCTCTCTGGTCCCCACCTCTTCGGCCTGTAAATTCTCCCATGTGAGCAGACCTTTGCAGCCTCCTTCTACACTCCAGGTGGGATGCTGCCAATTCATGAATCATCGAATAAAGCCAACGGAGCTTCACATCTACTCAGAAAAAATTTTTTTGACGATGGTCAGTCTTGAAATCAGGCGTTGTGATTCTTGCAACTGTCTCCCTTTTTCAAGATTGTTTTGGCAAAAAAAAAAAAAAAAAAAAAAAAAAAAGATTGTTTTGGCTATTCTAGGGCCTTCGCAATTTCTGGGTAAAATAAAATCTGAATTTTTATTTAAAATTGATTATTTTAAATAAACCATTATTTAATTTTTATTTAAAATTTTCATTTAATGACAATTAAAAGTTTTGCAGTTTGATAGGTATAACACTGAATCTATCAACCGATTTTGGGAGAATCGACATCTTACGCCGCTGAGTCTTCTTAACCGTGAACATCCCATATCCCTACTTGCGTAGGCTTTCTTTAACTGCTTTGTATACTGTTTTGTGAGCATCTTGCAGATATTTTGGCAGATGTGCCTTTGCGTCTTTTATGTCTTACTGTCACTATGTCGCTGTTTCTTCAAACTTTATTTTCCACTGTTTATTGCTAGTCTATAAACATTCAGTAGACTTCTATATATTGATGTCGTATTTTGAGATCTTGCTAATTTCGACTAGTTGTAGTGTCTTTTAAGCTTCCGTAAGGTTTTCTGTATATGCAACCACATTGTCTGCAAAGTTAGTTTTACTTTTTCCGCTGCGAGCTGTGTGTATGTCATTCCCCGCCTTTTCTGACCTTCTTGACGCTGGTTAGAAACTTCAGAGCAATGTGGACCAGGAATGCAGAGAGTGGAATCTTTGCCCTACTTCTGGTTTTTGGTAGGAAAGTGCTCAGTTGGTCATCTTTAGCTGTAGGTTCTCCAGAGATGTCACTTTCCTCCTACTCCTACTTTGAGGGCCATTATCATTACGATGCTGTGATTTATAACAAGAGGTATATATTTGCTCTTCATCCCATTTCTGGCAGAGCCCCTAAAATCCTTGGGACTTCCTAAGTGATAAGAAAGATATAGGTGTCTTTTGTTTTCATTCAAGCCTCTTGTAACCACAACTGAGTTTATGCTGATGAGGTCACTTTTGGAGAGCCTGTGTGTCAGTAACCACAAGACGGGGGTTGGTGGCTAGGGGAGCGGACCATGATTAGAGGGTTGGAAATTTCGGTCCCAAACCCAGCCTCCAGGGAGGAGAGCAGGGCTGATTACTGACCAATAGTTACAAACCCCAACAATTTCCTCAGTCCTGCCAAGTAATGAAGACTCCATAAACACGCAACAGGACTGGGAGCCAGGAGCTTCCATGTTGGTGCCAATATGGGGAGAGGGGCACGCCCAGAGAGGGCATGGAAGCTCGGTGCCCTTCCCCACACTGGGCACTGGTCCTCACTGCCGTCGGGCCGCTCCTGGGTTCGATCCTCTTACAGTAAACCAGTGATCCAGGGAGTGAGATGTTCTCTGAGTTCCGTGAGCCGCTCTAGCGAGTGAATCCAACCCACGGGGCGTGGGAACCTCGGATCTGTAGCTGGTTGGTCAGAAGCAAGGTCACAAGATGGACTTGGGGTTGGCGTCTGAGGTGGGGGCGTCTTGTGGGACGGAGCCTTCCACCTGTGCAGTCTGATGCCGTCCCCAGGTCACGTCAGGGTTGAGAGGACACCCAGTCAGGGTCCACGGAGAACTGGAGAGTCGCTTGGTAGGAAAACACCTCTTGAATGGCACTTACTGGTGTTCACAAGTTAATCTGACCTTATGTCCCTGGGGTAAACCCCCCTTCATCATGGTGTATTATCTTTTTTCATTTTTTGCTGGATTCATTTTGTGGATATTTTATTAAGGAATTTTGACATTATCTTCATGAAGGGTGTTGGTCTGTAGTTTTCTGTAACGTCTTTGCCTGGCTTTGGTATTAGGTTTGTTCTGGCCTCATAACATGATTTGGGGCATCCTCCTTCTCCAATTTTTCTGAGAGAATTTGTAGAGGATTGATAGTACTTATTCCTTAACTATGTGATGGAATTAACCCGTGAAATATCTGGGCCTGTAGTTTTCTTTGTGAGAAGGTTTATACTTATGATTCCAATTTCTTTGATACAAGACTACTTAGATTTTCTGTTTCTTCTTGTGTTAGTTTGGTAATTTGTGTTTTTCAGGGACTTTGTCTATTCAATCTAAAATGCTTAATTTATTGGACTCATATTTTATTATTGCTGTCCCATCCCTAATGGATGTGCAGTGAAATTCCTTCTGTTCTGAGAGTGGCATTTTGTGTTTTTAACTTTTTTGATCAGGCTGTCAAAGAGCTTATATTTTATCAAAGTTTTTGCATAACTTACTGTTGGGTTTTTTCACTATTGTTTTGTCACTTTAAAACATTTCTTTGAGTTGTATGTACTCTAGATTTTATTATTTCCTTCCTTCTTACTTTAATTTGTACCTTTTTGGGTAGCTTTTTATTTTTTTATTTTTTAAAGATTTTATTTATTTATTTCACAGAGGGAGAGAGATCACAAGGAGGCAGAGAGGCAGGCAGAGAGAGAAAGGGGGAAAGCAGGCTCCTCGCTGAGCAGGGAGCCCGATGCGGGCCTCGATCCCAGGACCCTGAGATCATGACCTGAGCTGAAAGCAGAGGCTTTAACCCACTGAGCCACCCAGGCGCCCTGGGTAGCTTTTTAGATAATAGGTCTTATAGCTTTCTTTTCTAATATAGGCATTAAAAATATAAATTTCCTTCTGAGGTTGCCTTCTGTTGAACCCCACAAATTCTCATATGTTGTGTTTTCATGATCGTTCACTTCAAAGTGTTTTATACTTTTTAAAAAATTTTATTTATTTTTTAAATTGACATATAATGTATTATTTGCCCCAGGGGTACAGGTCTGTGCATCATCAGGCTTACCCCTTTCACCGCACTCACCATAGCACAAACCCTCCCCAATGTCCATAACCCATCCACCCCGTCCTTTTGTTTTCTACTTTCTCTTGTGACTTCTTCTTTGACCCGTGGGTTATTTAGAAGTGTACCATCTAATTTCCAAATAGTTGGAGTTTTTCCACATACATTTTTGCTATTGATCTCTGATTTACATTCTGGTCAGACAATGTACTCTGTTTGATTTCAGTCTTTTTAAATTTATTGAAACTTGATATATGGCCCAGCAAATGACCTGTCTTGGTGAATGTTCTATTTGCATTTGAAAGAAACGTCAATTAGATCAATTTGGTTAATTATGTTGTTCAAGACTTCTCTATCCTTAGTGATTTTCTGTCTTATTTTTCTATTAATTACCCATATTTCTGATTTCTGTCGCCCTGGTATTATTTTTACCAGATGCCATTTGTTACAGTGACTCTGCTGCTACTATTATTAGTAATTGAAACAATTAACCAGCATTTAACAAGGGCCTCCCATGATCGTGCACAGTGATAAGCACTTTGTGTGGATTATGTCCTGTAGTCCTCACAATGAACACTGGAGCAAGGTATTTTTATCCCCATTGGGCAGGCCAGGAAACTAAGGAACAGAGAAGCAAAGTAGGCTGCCCAGGTCACACAGCTGTGGTTGGTTGAATCTGGACTCGGACCTAGGTCTGCCAGGGGGCCCAGGTCCCTTCTCCCAGCCACAGGAGCCCCTCATGCGGGCGTGTGGCCAGAGGGGGCTTGTGTGACACCGCTCCTTGGCTGTGGTGGCTCTGTCCACTCTGGTCGCTCCCTCCCTCCCTGGTCTCAGATCTGGTCTCCGCTGCTCTCCAGCCCCTCGGTTGTGAATCCAGCACTCAGGATGGGGAGGAAGAGCCTTGTCTGGCTGGGCACCTGCTTGCACCCGGCATCTAGAGACCAAGGTTCAACTCCCAACTCCCCCAGGGACCAGCTCCGGGAGTCCCTTCCCCTCCAAGCTGTTTGCTCCTCTGCGGCAGTGGGGTTCTCTCTCCTTCCCCTCCCCCACCGCCAACTCCCAGGGCGAGCAGGCGCTCTGCTCCCCCATCGCCCCCATCATCTCCGCAAGAGGCCCCCGTGGCTGTGCCTCGTTCCTACCTGGGCCAGCTGCTCTTCCCAGCATGCCTTCTCTCCCTGGTTGAAGATTGCCTCTGTGGGACAGAAGGGCATCGCTGGAGGCCAGGTCTGACGTCCACACGGTGGTCCACATGGTGGCTCCTTCTCCCCCAGCCCTTGAGCACTGAACTGAGTCAGCGTGAGCCCTGCCTCTGTTTGTCCTGGCTGCGTGAAGGCGATGAGCTGGGCTCCGGCTCGGGGTCTGCATAGCTGGGTTGGAGTTGTGGCCCTGCCACCCTTGCTCTGTGGTCTCAGGTGGCCCATGTTGCCTCTCAGGGCCTTGGGCTCTCTGATGGTGAATGGAGGAGTCCCTCCGGGCTTGGCCATTTGGAATGTGCTAGAATCCTCTCAAGGGTGGGAAAATGACACTCGAAGAAGGATGTGTTGTGAGGATGGGAGGCTTTTATGGAACTTTGGAAACTCAGCGTCAGAGGGAGGGCTGCTTCGGGGATGGCCCTGGGGGTCTCAGAGCTCCCCTGGGCACAGAGGGACCTTGCCCAGCTTGCCGGCCCTGGGCAGGGTGTATGAAGCCCAGTTAAACTGGGGCCTGTCTTGTCCCAGCCTCGGAGCCCAAACTCCCTAGCTCAGCCTCTGAGGTCTCTCCTGTGGGGCCCGGCCCCCATAGAGGGTGGTACATCCATTTCCTCCCACGACCCCAACCCCTCGTTGAGGCCCTGAGGTGTACACACACCATTCCCTCCTCAAACTCCTGCACGTTCCTCGAAGCATGGCTATGGTTGGCTGCCTCCTCCTGGAAGCTCTCCCTGATGGGCACCAGAGCGGCCCAGCACCTTCTGGGATCAGCAGTGTGTTCAGCTCACACTTGCAAGTGAACAGGGCCTGCATGAACGCTGGTGCCGGCCTCCCTTGCGAGGCCATGAGGTCCTGAGGGCAGGGAGGCCGGCACAGGGCAGGGCTCAGCCAGAGGTGGTGGTTTGCATCAGCTAAACACTCTCCCTGGCAAGACCCCTCTTTATAGGTCCCCCCTCAAGGTCCTCAGAGACCCCACTGTCCAGGTGTCCCTGCCGACGGCTCAGGGGCAGTGGCTGCTGTGGAGACACTGGAGTCCTGGGCTCTGCAGGCTTGTGACATTTTCCTGGGTGGTTCTGGGCCCGTCACACCACCCGTGTGAGCTTGGCTTCCTTGTGTGCTGGGAAGGAGGAGTGCCCGCCTGCCTTGGTGACGGGACCGTGTGGCAGTGCGCGGGCCCCACACCCATCCTGGGCCACCTCCCAGAGCCTCCCTGCGCCATCCTGCTTCTGTCCCAGCCACTGTGGAAATGCTCACCGTGGGAGCATGGGCCAGTGGGGACCGACAGCACAGCTGGCTGGCCGGGGGTCCCCTTTCATGGGGGTCCTGATGTGGCCCAGGCGGGCCATGGGGCCTGGGGCTTTGGGGAAAGGCTCAGACCACCACCCATTGCCCCTGCAGGGACACACTTCCCTGTTGGGCAGCTGACACCTGGCTCTGCGTGCGTCCCCCCCACCCCAGGTCAACAGTCTTGAGCGCCCCCTTCTGGGCCCCGGGGGGAGGGGGAGCCCAAGGTGATCTTGGGGGTGCCTCGGGCCCCTAGGCAGGACATACCATCAGAGGTCAGGATGCCCATCACATAGAGGAGGCTGCGGTGTGGGAAGATGCCCGTCAGGACCTCGGTCTCCAGGTGCTGGGCCACCGCCCGCCACGAGTGCCTGCAGATGGCCAGCAGCACGTTGCTGGCCGCGTCCGGGTACCGCGTCCGGGTACGCCTCTTCCAGTTCCTGGAGGGCGGGGGGCAAAAAGGAGGAGTGGGCCCCTGGACAGAGCTCTGCATTTCCTACACACGGCCGGGTTTGGTGGGCAGGCAGTTTTTGCTAGAAGACGGAGGCCAGGATGGCCAATGCGCGCAGCTGGCGGGTGAAGGGCAGGCGCCCCCCAGGGCTTAGAGCTTCCGGTGACGCTTAACACCCCGGGTCCTCCTCCGGTTCTGGAAACCGACGGTGCTTCCTGCTTCGGAGCCCAGAGCGCTGCCCCTGCCCACTAGTCCATCCACATCCAATCCAGTTTCAGAGCCCGCCCCCGGGGCCACACTCCAGGGAAGCAGCCTGAAGCCGCCTGTCAATGTCGCCTCTTTTCCTGGGCGCCTGGCCGCTCGGGACAGCGTCCCGGCCGTGATTCTTTATCACCGTGAATTCAGAGCCCCTAGTCTAGGCTTCTGTGTCCCGGGGAGTCGGGGTGTCGGCTGCTGGGGACAGAGGCCCACCACGGTCTGGTGAAGCAGAGGCCGCGGGCACAGAGCAGCCCGGGGCCACGTGGCCACACCTGCTCTAGTTTCGGGTTCCTCTTTTCTCTGGTTCTTGGTAGGAACCACCAGGTGGTTTCTGTGGCTGCTGGTGTGAGGGAGGGGCCCCAGGGTCATCCCTGGGTCAAGGTCAGGGGTCCGCCCTGCGTTTGGTGGCATCTGAAAGTGAGGGAGGTTTAGGGTCCCTCCCCGAACGCCCCGTGATGCTGTTGGAATCCTCATATGAAATCACTGTCGTTTATAATTTACTCCAAGTTTCCATACAGGGCTTCTCATTAAGGTGGTGGATTGAAGCCGGTTTTGCTCTTTCAAAATAACACCTCAACACGGCGACATTTAGGAGATGATTTAAAAAGGACAACAGCAGCCACGTTCTGGAAGCTGGAAAGTCGAAGAGTGAGAGGTAACGGGGCTGGGCATGAGCCCACGGGGTGGGGTCTGCCACCAGGGGGTGGGTTGGGTGCCTTGCGGGGGGCGGATCTCCCAGACCTCTGCAGCCATGGCGCCTGGAGAGGGTGTGATGGTTCAAGAGGGGGTCAGGGGCCCGATGCTGTGCCCACTGTGCACACCTGCAGGGTCCAGCAAAGTCTGGAGGCTCACATTCCAGAGGGGGCAGGCGTGGGTCTGTGGCGGGAGGCCAGGCCCTTCACAGTGCGGCTGCCTGGGGGCCTCTCCCTCCGGCTGGGCACTGTGGTAGGGTCTTCTCTGGGAAATGTGGGCGGCCCAGGACGAAAGCCACAGAGGTCAGCACGGGCACCGGGCAGCCGTGGGCTCAGTGGTACCTACAGTGGACCCCGAATCCCACCTCCTGCCCATGTGTTCAGAGCTCCCTCTCAGAGCTAACCATGGGCAGGCAGCCACGCTGGAGAAGCCAAGGGTGTGGGAGACGGAAACCACCACCACACACCCGACGAAACCCAGAAAACAGCTCCTTGGAGGAAATACCGGCCAAATGGAGAGATGAAAACTTCAAGCGAAGCTGTTGTCTTTAACATCCTGAGAGATAAGAGGAGGTATTACAACCACAAATGCTATAAACAGCATGATGCAAAAAGGAACATTCTGGGGACAAAATCAAGATCGCGAGAGAGTTGAAGGCACAAGGAGCAGAGCCGGAAACGCAACGGGAGGTCCGGGAGACAAAGAGTCTTCAGAAAGCAGAACAGAAAGACCAGATGAGAATGCCGGGGACCGCCGAGCAGCCCGCACCGGCGTGTTAGGCGGTCCTGAAGCCCAGGGCAGAGAAACCCAGGGGGCGAGACCATGAGTGAATTAAGTGAGGAATGTTCCAGAAGCAAAGGGCCCAAGCAGCCAGACTAGGGGAGGCAGGGCGGGAAGGCATGGTGGCGAGGGAGACCCAGAGCGAGGCCCCCTGGGGGAGCAGTAGGTGGGCAGACACAAGAAGGAAGGCACGTCCATCCCAGGAAGGTGTGGGCGGACAAAGGTCTAATGTCCAGAATGGCTTTGGAGTCTCTGTGGCTGTACCAGGGGCAGCAGGGAGACCACAGGACGCCGTCACCAACGTGACAATGATCTTGTCGAATGGGAAAGTACTGAACTGCAAAGCAAACCAAAGGTTTATTTGGGGTCTTTGGGAATCCCAATCTGGGAGACACAGATTTCAGCAGGAAATGGAAATGTGCTTGGAGTGGGGGAGAAGAAAGAGTTTGGAGGGGCAAAAGTTGCAGGCTTATCAAAGCTGTTTGAAAGAATTATGATTGCTGTAGGCAAAACTAATCAACTTTGATCTACATAGGCTGGTCACTATGCTGGTTGCCAGGGTGGCGTTCGGCCAAATAAACCTCATTCTGGGAAATGCAACACAATGTAGCTGTTTGCGGTCAGCTCGGCCTGAAGTTCCCACTTATCCAGGTGTGGGGGTGCCTGAGACCCCCTCCCTGGTGGCCTCGGCGCCCCCCTGACCGTCCTGACTTCATTTCAGATGTTTCTGTCCACGGTCTGCAACCAGAGCAGACAGATTTCCAGAAATGCCTGGTCTCAAACTGTGCTTCCCAAGCACACGTTTTCAAGAAGCTGCTGAAGGGCGTGTGTCTCCAAAGCAAGAGAGAAAGCCAGGAAAGAGGCAGGCTTGGGGTCTCCCGAGATGCTGTCCCCGGCTGGGAGGGGTTATGGGAGTCCCAGACTGGGCTCTGGACACCAAGACGCCAGCAGACGTGCTCGGTTGGCTGGGACCAGGGTGAGGACATGGCTGCTCTCCCCTGTGGCTCCTGGACCAGCTTGTGCTACCTGCAGAAGGGCCCGCACTGGCCCACGCTGGGGAGCCTGCAGTGGGCAGCAGCGTGTGCAGAAGCAGGCGGCTCTGTTTGTCCTGCAGCCCTCTGCGAGTCCCGGGAGCTGAGGTCCCCAAGGCTACTGACAGACCTGGGGCAGGTCCTGAGACCGCATCCTGAGGTGGGGTGGGTAGGAGCGGTGCGGTCTCCAGCAGACAGGACCCAGGAGAGCCTGAGTTAAGCCTGGAGAATGCGTGGGACTTGTAGGAGGGCTTCCAGAAGCTGGGTTTGGGAAGCAGCCATGGGATGTTGAAACAGGTGGTGTTGGGGGACCCAGGGCAGAGACTTCCAGGAAAGGGCGCTAAACCACAGCCGACATTCGCTCTTCCATTTATGGGCCCTGTAGACTCAAACAAGCAATGAGCTCTCCGAGTCTCAGCTTTCTCAACTGTAAAATGGGCACATGAGGTTGTCCTTCTGAAGGGGCTGGTGGTAAGAAAACGAAAAGGACAGAAATCACTTGGTCAACCACAGGGCTGGGACAGAAATCACTTGGTCAACCACAGGGCTGGGCACCCCCACCATTATTTAGATGCTGGGGGCCGTAGCCTGCATTCCCAGAAGTGGCCTATTTGCTGGGATGGGAGGCACACCGTGGACTTGGTCACGTTCTCCAGGGCCAGCTGCGTGAGCGCTTTCTCCCAGGCCTCTTCCAGGGAGTCGCTGGCTTCAATGACTGCCTCCAGGACGTGGAACAGCCGGAACTTGTGCCGGGAAGAGATCTGTGGGTGGCAGATTGGACAGAGGTTCAGAGACACCTTGGGCCTGGTCACGAGGGGAGTGGCCGCCATTGAAAGCCTAGGTTCGGGGAGGCTGAGGAGGTCAGAGGGAGAGGATCACAGTGGATGCACTTGGCCATTCATCCAAAAGCCACTTAGTGAACATTCACTATGTACAGGCCCTGAACTAGGTTCTACAAAGACAGATGAATAAAAGTGTCTCTATCCTTAGGGACTGCTATGGGTTTTAATTTTTTATTTTTAAAAATTTTAAAAGATTTTATTGATTTATTTGAGAGAGAGAGAGAGAGAGCATGTACATGAGAGCACACAAGCGGGGCAGGGAGCAGCAAGGGGAGAGGGAGAAGCAGGCTCCCGGCTGAGCAGGGAGCCCAACGTGGGGCTTAATCCCAGGACCCTGGGATCCTGACCTGAGCCAAAGGCAGAGGCTTAACCAACTGAGCCACCCAGGTGCCCCTGCCATGTGATTTTAAAAGCATTCTGCCTCTACAGTCAGTTCATTCATTCATTCATTTATCCATTCATTAAAACTCAATCCCCCTAATTATCTATCTGTGCACCTACCAACCTATCCAAACATCCATCCATCCATCCATCCATCCATCCATCCATCCATCCACCTACCCAACTATCCAACCATCCAACCATCTATCCATCTATTCAACCATCCACCCATGCACATATCCATCCATCCACTCATACAACCATCTATCCATTTATCCATCCATCCACCCAAACACTTATCCATCCAACCATCCATCCAACCATCCAACCATCCAACCATCCAAACATCCATCCATCTATCCATCTCTGCCACTTAATCATTCTGTGACTTTAGGCAGATCACTTCCTTTTTCTAAGCCCATTTTCTTATTTATGGGGATCATAACATCTATACCATGAGACTCCTCTGAGGGTGGTCACACATGTTGGTCCACCTTTCTCCCTCCCCACTCAGCCTATTGGACATATGAGGACATCAACTTGCCCCAAATCATTTAACTGTACCAAGAGCCAAGATTTGAACTGGCCTTGAGGTCTGGTGCTCCCCTCTGCTCCCCATGCAGCCCCTCCAATGGCCCAAGCAATTCCCACCTCTGGGTTGTCTACAAAGTAGTCATGGATGGTTTCCAGCACAAGGTTGGGGGCTCCATAAGTCATGGTCTTGATCTTCTTGATGATATACTTCAAGCGGAGGGGGTCTGAACTATTCAGGTCGCGGAGCATCTTGAAGCAAATGGCTAAAGAAGATGGAAAAAAATGTGAGGGTTGATGTGCTGTGGGAAGGTTACATTGTGCCATCAGGGATAAGTGGGTAGGGAAGGTGTAGGGCTAGGAATGGGAAAGAGTGATCTGAAAGTGAGGGCAGAAGAACTGAACACATTGGGAATTCCTGGGCATCCCGACTATCCAAACAGTCCTGGAGTTTGCAATAGTTTAAGAAGCAGGAATGGATGAAGGTTTCACACCTTCATACATCCATGCATATTTCCATCCATTCATCGATTCAACCACCTTTTCATGCATCCATTTATCCAATCATCTATCATCTACCTGTCCGTTGATCCATCTGTCCATCCACCCACATGTTCATCCATACGTCTGTTCGTCCATCAATTAATTTATCCGTCCACCTGTCTGTCCATCCTTACACTCACCCATCAACCCACGCATTAAAAAATGTATCCATCTATCCATCTGTCACCCATTCACTCATAAATTTACCTACCTACCTGTCCACACACCCATCCATTCATAAGTTTATTCATCCATCCATCACACATCCATCCAAAGTAGCCCTCCATCCCTCTGTCCCTCTACGTATTCATTTGTTCTCCCCTTCCCACTCCATCTAGTCATTCAACATTCAGTGATGTTCCTTCTTGCAATCGTAGGGCTGTGAATGGGGGCTCAAAGAGGAGTCAGTGCCCAGCTCAGTTCTGAAGGAACCTCCAGGCCATGGGAGCCCTTCCTACTATCAGTGGGCTCCGGTTCTGTAGTTTTATAAATAAATAACCCTGGGCACACAGAGAGGGGAGGGGCAATGGATCCTGACAAAGAAGGAGGGACATTCAGGACTGGCTACTCAGAGGAAGTGGCAATTTAACTTTGCCTAGAAGGATGAAGGCAAGTCATCCTTTGAATGAGGGGAAAAGCATTCCTGTGGGAGGGCCAGGCATAGGCTGAGGTTCTAAGGTGTGAAAAGGTGTGGGAAGAAGTGGAAGGTGAAGCGTGAGGGAGGGAGGGAATTTTAGGCTTTGGATGGTGCCTCAGGAGGCATGAAGAGGCCAACGAGGATGTGTAGGGCTCTCTACTGAAAGCCTCACTATGTCCACAAGGTCCTTGACATCCCCAAGATACCAGGGGTGTAGATTCTTTCTGGTTCTCACCCCCAGGATTTTTTTGAGTGGAGGGACCTGATGGGGTCAGCTGGAACCCGGTCACCCATCTTCACCCTGCCAGAGTCCCAGGACTGGTGGTCACCTGCATTGTAGGCTTCCTCCATGAACATCTTGTGCTCCTTGGGCACAAGAGCAGCCTGGCTGCTCTGTGATTTGCAGAGCAGGATGGTGGTGGGGTGTGCCTGTCTGTCCCTGTGGGCAGGTGCCTTCATACAAGATCCGTCCTTTGTGGATCTGAAGACATAGGAGAAGATTCTGAAACAGAAAAGAGGTCCAGGCTGTGTGTATCTGGGCACCTTTGTGTGCATTAATGAATGCAAGCCCAGTAGACACTGAGAGCCATGTTGGTCAGGATCAGGCTTGGCAATATCCTTCTGTGTGTCCACCTTTCTGTTCAATGGTCTGGATGAACTCCAAGGGGGGGGGTAGGAAAGGAGTCTGGAGGCATCGGGAATGTTGTTAAGTAGGCAGTCTTGCCTGTGGGCCTGGAGAAGCCTGGCTCCTAGCAAGTGTTGGTGGCACAGAGATGACTGGCAGGACCTGGAGGGCTCAGGGTATGGCATCCCCAGCTTCAGCTCTTACACTGACTTGGAGGAGCCAGTCTTTTCAGGACCACACACAAGACTTCCCTGGCTACCCAGATGTCACTGAGGGGGTCTCTGAGGGAGGCCCAAGAGCTGCACAGCAGGTAGGAGCAGGAGCCATGAAGATGGGTGCACTGGACCAGAACCCCATCTGTGCCCCAGGTCCCACCATTCTGGTGCTTGAGAACAATTATGTGTGTATGATGGAGTCACTGAGAAGAGCTGTGTGGCAGGGGCAAGGGAGGACATTAGCCCCGTGAGGCTCCTTCCTATGTCCTCACCTCTTCTTTTGCAAATATGGGGACAGGATTCCCTCAGACTATGCTCATTGCCAGAGGGGCCAAAAAAGGAGGCATCCTTCACTTTGGGGGGAGTGCCCAAGTTGTTCGTCTCACGACTTCCTCTTGGACCCCCCTGGCAGGAGTGGGTTCTGCTCTACCTGCCCTGGGACCTCATTTCTTGTTCACTCACAGTTCCCAGTTCCTAAGTACTGACTACGGGCATGGAGGGTTCACTCTAGCCACTAAGGATATAAATAAAGATATGTGGATATCTCATGTCTGATATTAGTGGGTTTGTATATTTTTCTCCCCAATTTTTGAGATGTTTAAGGCAGAACCAGGAATGTGGTCCTTGTTGCTCCATCTTGGAGGGAAGCACGGGTGCTGTCTTCATCGTCTTCAGGACTTGGGGGTTTTTCCTGAGTGCAGTGGGAAACCCCAGAAGGTTTTGAGTGGCATGCTCTGTTCTTATGTGGTAGAACAAATTAATGAGTAGACGTTAAAAGAGATGAACTACCTTGGGGGTTTTTCCTGAGTGCAGTGGGAAACCTCAGAAGGTTTTGAGTGACATGCTCTGTTCTTATGTGGTAGAACAAATTAATGAGTAGACGTTAAAAGAGATGAACTACCTTCTAATATACCACGTAACGTATCTATAGAATTTGTTGATGGTTTTTTGTCCTGCTCACATTGAATAAAAAATTACCAGGCACACATGGCAGCAAGAAAATATGGCCCCTAAGTAGGAGAAAAAAAATTAATTGATCAAAAGCAACACAGAAATGACACAAATGATACAATTAGTAGACAAGGACATTAAATGTTATTGTGACAATATTCACATGTTCAACATGGTAGATTAAAACATAAGCATGCTAAGGAGAGACCTGGAAAACATAAACAAAGGTGAAGAACACAACGTTTGAGATTAAGAATACACTGGATCAGTTTAAGAGCAGATTAGACACAGTAGAAGCAAAGATTAGAAGCAAAGATTACAGCAGAAACTAACACAAAATGGAACACAAATTTAAAAAAGACCGGAAAAAATGGAATAGAGCAATCAGCGAATTGTAGAACAACCTCAAAGGGCATAGTATGTATGTAATGTAAATCCTCACAGGAGAAGAAAGGGAGACAGAAAACAATATTTGAGGAAATAATATCTGAAAGTTCCAAATTAATAAAAACGAAAAATCCCACATATACAAGAAACTCAATGAACCTCAAGCAAAAGAAACATAAAGAAAACTAAACCAAATAACAATGAAATAAAATTGCCTAAAGCCAATGCTAAGAGAAAATNGGTTCCAAATTAATAAAAACTAAAAATCCCACATATACAAGAAACTCAATGAACCTCAAGCAAAAGAAACAAAGAAAACTAAACCAAATAACAATGAAATAAAATTGCCTAAAGCCAATGCTAAGAGAAAATTTTAAGAAAGAAAGCCAGAGAAAAGTCAGAGAAAAAAAAAGACAGATTATATACAAAGGTATAAATATAAGAGCAAGAGTATAGCTCTAGTCAGAAATAATGCAAGCAGTGCGCCTGGGTGGCTCAGTCATTAAGCATCTGCCTTCAGCTCAGGTCATGATCCCAGGGTCCTGGGATTGAGCCCTGTGTTAGGCTCCTTGCTCTGCAGGGAGCCTGATTCTCCCCTTCTCTCTGCCCCTGATGTGTTTCCTCTGTCTCTCCCTCTTTGTTAGACAAAAAATTAAAAAAAAAACTTAAAAAAAGAAAAAGAGAAATAATGCAAGCGTTGGAGACATGGAGCAATATTTTAAAGCTCTAAGAGAGAAAAAAAAGAAAACAAAAAACCTGGTGTACTAGAATCCTATATTCAGAGGGAAAAAAAATAAAAATGGTATAGCCAAACCTTTATCATATGCACAAAAGTGAAAGAATTTGTAACCAGCAGAACTGCACCATAAGAAATATTTGAGGAAGTCTTTCAGGCAGAAGAAAAATACCAGATGGAAATATGGTAACACACCAAAGAATAGAGAACAGTGGAAACAGAAAATACGTAGGTGAGTGTATTTGGAAAGATTTGGAAAGAAGGAAAAATTTCTTATTTTTCAAGTTTAAAGTAAAGTTCTTATTTTTAAGTTTAAAGTAAAAATAACAATGCTTTGTAGGACCTATAGCAAATGTAGAAGTAAAATATATGTCAAGAATACCATAAAGGCCAGGAGAGAGAAATGGAAATAAAATATTGTAAGATTCTTATATTATAAGTAAAGTGGCATAATGTCACTTGAGGGTAGGCTGTGATATGGTAAATTTGTAAACTATAAGCCCTAAGCAATCACTAAAAAATCAAACAGAGAGTAAACTAAAAATATATATAACTAATAAGTCAATAAAAGGTATGGAGGCAAAGAGGAAAAATAAAAAAAAGACAAGAAGAAACAAAGTGAAAACAAATTGCAAGATGGTAGATTAAAACCAAATCATATCAATAGTCACATTAAATGTAAATGATTCAAATATCTCAATCAAATAGCAGAGACTGTCAAGTCGAATAAAACATCAACACCCAAATATATGCTGCCTGTAAGAAATACGCTTGAAATATAATAGACAAAAATCAATGAAAAATAAAGGATAAAAAAGTATGTCATGTTACCAATAATCTAAAGAAAACAGAAATGGATATATTAATATCAAAAAAGTTTATTTTCTAGCAAATAATATGACCAGTGATAAAGAAAATGAATTCATAATGATAAAGGGATCATTCATCAAGGTGACTTACAATTCTAAATGTTCATGCACCTAATAACAGAACTTCATAATATATAAAGCAAAAAAGATAGAACCAAAAGGAGAAATAGTTGAAGAATAGTTGAATCATAGTTGAAGATTTCAGCATCTCTCCATCAATAATTGATAAAATAAGAAGACAGATAATCATTAAGGATATAAAAGGTTTGAATGATACTCTTAACTAATGTAATCTAATTGGCATTTACAAAACTTTCCACCTAACAACAGAAGAACACACATTCTCTTCAAGTACATGTGGAACATATAGCAAGATAGATCATGTTCTGAGCCATAAAATAGTCTCAATAAGTTTAAAAGATTCAGATCAAAAAAGCATACTCTTTGACCACAATAGAATGAAATTAAAAATCAATAACAGAAAGAAAGATGGGAAATCCCCAAGTATTTTGAAAACTAAATAACAATTTTAAATAATGCATGGGTCAAGAAGAAATGAAAAGAGAAAGTAAAAAGCATTTTGAACTGAAAGAAAATGAAAACACAACATATAAAAATGCATGGGGTGTAGCTAAAGCAGTGCTTTGAGGGAAATTTTTGGCATTAAAACTTCTAGTATTAGAAAAGAATAGAGGTCTGAAATCAATGACCTAAGTTTCCATCTTAAAAACTAGAGGAAAAGGGGAAAATTAAGCCCAAAGAAAGAAAATAATAAATAGTAGAGCAGAAATCAATGAAGTAGAAACAGAAGAACAACAGAGAAAAATCAATGAAACCAAAAGCCAGCTCTTTGAAAAGATACATACGGGGCTCCTGGGTGGCTCAGTGGATTAAAGCCTCTTCCTTCAGCTCGGGTCATGATCTCAGGGTCCTGGGATCGAGCCCCGCATCGGGCTCGATGGGGAGCCTGCTTCCCCCCTCTCCCTCTGCCTGCCTCTCTGCCTACTTGTGATCTGTCTCTCTGTCAAATAAATAAATAAAATCTTAAAAAAAAAGAAAAGATACATACATTTGATAAACTCCTATCAGGCGTTATCAGGGCGAAAAAAAAAAGAAGACACAAATTATTAATATAAAGTGTGGGAATAGGTATNTGTTATCAGGGCGAAAAAAAGAGAAGACACAAATTATTAATATAAAGTGTGGGAATAGGTATGGCATTAGAGATCCTACAGACNCGTTATCAGGGCGAAAAAAAAAAGAAGACACAAATTATTAATATAAAGTGTGGGAATAGGTATGGCATTAGAGATCCTACAGACATTAAATGGATAGTGAGAGAATATTATGAACAACTTGATGCCAGTAAATTTGACAACCCAGGTTAAGTGAATTCCTTAGCTATAAAGTACCAAATCTCAATCAAGAAGAACTGAATAACAAGAATAGACATTTGTCTATTATAAACACTGAATTTGTAGTTGGAGACCTTCCCACAAAGAAAACTTTAGGCCCAGGCAGCTTTACTCTTAAACTCTACTAAGCATTTAAGGAAGAAATGATACCAATACTGAAAAACCCTTCCAGAAAATTAAAGAGGGAACATTTTTTACCTCATTCAGTGAGGTGCATCAGTACCCTGATACTGAAACCAAGGAAAGGCACTGCAAACTTTCTTAACATATGAATCCAAAATATACAGACTTGCATATCCACCATGACCAAGCAGGCCTTATCTTGGGCATGCAAGGGTGGTTGGGCAATTGAAAGTCAGTCAGTGTGACTTACCATATCGGGAAACAGAAGAGGAAAATAATACAATCATCTCAGTAGATGCCGAGAAAGCATTTGACAAAATTCCACATATATTCACAATGAAAACAAGANGGAGACAGCATTTGACAAAATTCCACATATATTCACAATGAAAACAAGAATTAAAGGAATTTCCTTAACCTGCTTAAAAGCATCTACAAAAACCCTATAGCTGATATCATACTTAATGGTGAAAGACTAAATGCTTCCCCCGCATTATTGGGAATGAAGGAAGGATGTCTGTTTTCACCACTTCTATTCAATATGGTACTGAGGGCTCAGTCAATACAAACAGGTAGGAAAAGAATTTAAAAGTGTGCAGACTGTAAAGGAAGCAACAAACTATCTCTACTTATAGAGGATGTTATCACCGACTTAAAAAATTCCAAAGAATCTACCCAAAACCTACTAGAACTGAGCAGCGAGGGCAGCAAATTTGCAGAAATAAAGTCAGGATGCAAAAATCAGCCATATTTCTCTATACTAGCAAGGAGCAATTGGGACTTGAAAATAAAAAAGTACCATATACAGTAGCATTAAAGATCATGAGATTTTAGGTACAATGTCTAACAAGTAATTGCAAGGTCTATGAACTGTAAAATATAAAATAGCAATGAAAGAAATAAAGAGGACTTTAATAAGTGGAGAGGTATACCACGTTCATGGGTCAGAAGACTTAATATTGTTAAGATGTCAGTTTTGTAAAAAATATATCTAAATATTCAATGCAAAAAGTCCAGAAAAAGACTCACATGTACAAGGCTAACTGATTAAAAAAAACTTAGCTATATTAATTTAACTTAATTTTTTAAAGTAGGCTTTACGCTCAATGTGGTGCTTGAATTCACAACCCTGAGATCAGGAGTTGCATGCTCTACCCACTGAACAAGCCAGCTGCCCCAAGGCCAACTGATTTTTGATAAAAGTGCAAAAGAATTCAATTAAGAAAGTGTGTTCAACAAATGGTGTGCAATAATTGGATGTACACATGCATAAATGCCCCCCCCCAAGTTATACTTCACACTCTGTACAAAAACTAACTCAAGATAGATTGGAGACCTCAAAGTAAAACCTAGAATCTAAACTTCTAGAAGAAAATGTAGGAGAAAATCTTTGTGATCTTGGGTTAGACAACGATTTCTTAGATGTGACACCAAAAGCATGATCCATAGAAGAAAAAATATTAAGTTGGATTTCATCAAAATTAAGGACTTCTTGAAAGACATCTAGAAAAAATGAACAGTGAAGCTGTGGACTTGGAGGAAATACCTGCACATCACATATCTGATAAAGACCTGTATCCAGAATTATAAATAACTCACGAAACAAAACAAAAACCCAAAGACAAACACAAACAGTCTAACAAAATACAGAAAGAAGATTTGAACAGACATTTCACCAAAGGAGATAAACAGATGGCAAGTAAGCACATAATAAGAGCTTCACATCATTCTTCAAGAAGGAAACAAGTGAAAACCAAAGTGGGATAGAGCCTACACGTCTACTAGAATGGCTAAAATCGGGGAAAAGCCTGAAAATACCAAGTGCTAGTGAGGTTGTGGGGTAACTGGACCTCTTGCACTTTGCTGGTGAGGATGTGAAACAGTGCAGCCAGTGCAGAAAGTAAGCTTGGTCCTTTCTCAGCAGGTTAAACATACACTCAGCACCTGACTCTGCCGCTCCACCCCTAGCTGTCTACTCAGGTGAAATAACAACGTACTTTCATGCAAAATCTGTATGTGAACGTTTGTAATGGCTCTGTCTGTAATAGCCCCAAACTGAAGAAATGAAGACGACCTTTGGTGAATGCACAGGGAAACTGTGTATCACCTCCAGGGAAGTACTAGTCAGCAACAAGAAGAAATGAATCCCTGAGAAGCACAACAACACGGGTGCTTCTTAGACTCATCAAGCCATGTGAAAGAAACCAAGCCCTGAAAGCTACACACTCTATCATCCCATCTTGATGGCTTTCTGAAGAAGGTCCACGAAACGGAAAACAGATGAGTGGTTTCCAGGGATGGGAAGTTGGGGGAGGGCTGACTTCAAAGGGCATGGGGGATTCTGGGGACATAGACCTGTTTCATATCTTGCTGGTGGTAGTGGATTCATGATTGTATGCCTTTGTCAAAACTTGCAGGGTTATCCACTAATGAGAGTGAATTTTACTCTACATAAATTACACCATAATAAAAAAAGCAAGATCTCTAAGAACAGAGATGATTTCACCCCCTCTCTGGTCTCATTTCCTCCTGCTTTCTCTTGCTTACTCCATCCCAGTCACAGTGAGCTCCTGCTGATCCTCCAACCACCAGGCATGTTTCTACCTCAGGACCTTTGCACCCTTCAGTCTGACCCTTCAGTCTGGGGAACATCCTTCCTCCAGTTAGCTGCCTGGCTCAGTTTCTCACCTCTTTTGAGTCTTGGCTCAAGTATTACCTCCAGGCGAACTTATTTAAAAGAGCAGACTGCCCACCCTCCCTTTCTACTCCCTACCCCTCTCAATTTTTTCCCCGTCACTTTTAACCTTGTAACATTATATAACTTACTTTATTACATTCACTCTTTATGGGCTGTCTGCCCCACTGGAAGGTAGCCCCAGGGCAGGGATCTTAATGTTTTGTCCCCAGTTGTAATCCCCAACACCTGCAACAGTGTCTGGCAAGCCAAGCAGGTGCTCCGCAAGTATTTGTGGGATGAACGGTAGAGCGATGTATCAAAGCAAGAGTCAGCCCACTCTCATCTCTGGGAAAGCCCTGAGACAGCCCCCCAGCTCTCTCCTTCACCACTCCTTTGCCAGGATCCAGTTGTCCGAGCCTGTTCCACGTGGCCGGTCCACCTTTGCTCTCCTGGGCCTGCTGCCCAGAGCACGGGTCCTTTCTCCTCCTTGCTCCCTGCCCCTTTCAGAGCGACGCACAGAGGCCCACGCTTCAGCCGCCTTGACCTGGAAAGAGCCTCCTGGGGGTGCCTCCCCGACTCCCCGGCTGACCGAGGGCTCTCCCTGGCTCCCCCGAACCCCGAACCCCGGCGTCACTGTTGACTACCCCCGGTCCTCTTCCCTCCCAAGTGTCCCTGGGGTTGTGCTGGTTGTCCCTGGGTCCCCGAACGTCCCAGGAGGGCTGTGAGTGAAGGTCGACAGATCGCACGAGGGGGCGGGTGAGGCTGAGCACGCTGCCTTGGGGGGCCTTCCTCGCACGGCGAGACCCTCCTCCTCCCGTGCTCCTGGAGTTGTTCCTGGCAGTCCTGCCTCCTCCAGCTCCCTTCCCAGATGGCGTTCATGCTCGCTCCATCCCACAGCCACGCCCAAACTGAGGACCCTCCTGGGGAACCGGTGACCAGGTGGCCAAGCAGGGGACACTGCTGGGGTTGCCGGAGATGTCGCATGACGGCGCTCAGCCAGACCATCGTCAGGAAGCTCCCGCATCCAGGGCACGTGTCGGGGTGACAGTGCTTACCAGGTGTCGGCGCAGAGACTGGCTGGGCCCTCGGCCTGGAGCGGCTGGGCGTCTCCGTAGCCCCCGAGCCCTCCACAGAGCCCGGGGCCGCCTCATGCCTTCCTGCCTTCCTTCCTTCAGTGAGTACTTATTAAAGGCTTCCTGCATGCCAGGCACTGCTCCAGGCCCTGGGGGTCCATCTGAACGACACACACAGAAACCCCTTCCTTCACTGTGCTCGCGTTCTGGGGCAGAGCGGATGGACAGACTCTGTCCTGTGCCCGCTGGGGGCAGTGAGCAGGGACAGGGTTTGGACAAGCTGTGGGGTCATGTTAGACAACCCGGGAGCCTCGGCCACTGGGGTGCCGCGGGGGTGAGGCTGTCCGACGGGTGCCCAGTGTGGGGGTGCTGGGTGGCTGGAGGAGGGGGTGGTGTGCAGATGAAGGCATTCTGGGGGGCGGTCCTCACCCCGGCTGCACAAAATGTCCTGCCGGAGTCAGATGGGCACCCCTTTCATCACCTCACCTCCAACCCTCCACCCCTACCTGGTCACACTCCGTATTGTCCTCACACACCAGCCCCAAGGGCTGCCAAGACCCAGAGAGGTTCGGAGACCTGTCCCATGACACACAGCCTTTGTGGGACGACGCTGGTTCAGACCCAGCCGGAGCCCCAAGCCTGCATCCTGGGGATGGTGGCCGGCGGCGCTCCACGCACACTTGAACCTTCTTACCCCCTCTCAGAAAACCAGCCACTTCCCTGCCACTCCCAGAAAGCGTGGCCTTTCCGACGGAGGCTGGCCACCTCTGCGGACTTGTCACCGGGTCGGAGCCCGGCTCCCCTCTGCGCCCGGGAGGGAACTCAGGGTGCTCAGTGTCACCCACCAGCTCTTGGCCTGTATCTTGCCCTAAAACGGCATCCTAGCCCAGTGACGACCAGAACGGAATATATTTTTAAATACAGAGAAACGACAGAAGCATAGTCAGGCAAACAGCTGCAGAGGGGAGCGTTTTCTCGCCTTCGAAGTGATCCAAGATGTGGCAGAGGAGGAGACGGCCGACAACACACACGGAGACAACTGCGTGCAGACCAAAATAACCGAGTTCAAAGCAGGGACGAAGCTGCTCCTTCTGGAACGGCCCGCCACGATGGGCATCCCACACGGGAACCCTGCTGGGGACCCGCCCAGGGACAGTCTGGAGAGCAGCGGGCCTGCCCCCGGCCCCGGGGAGGGCGCCCTGGGGGGTCTGAGCAGCAGGGGAGGGAGCCTGCCGACCTCTGCCCTGCCCCCGCCGCCGGGCCCTGCCCCCGCCAGCCCCTGCCCTGCCCCCGCCAGCCCCTGCCCCGGTGCAGCAGCCTTGCTCAGGGCACACTGTGTTTTTGCCGGGACGCTGGCCACCGTATGACTGTCCACTCTGCAGATAAGAAGCTGAGGCTCCGGGAAGCAGGTGGACGGTGTCCGTCCCTCTATCCCTCTGTCCCCTCACTCACTCCTGCAGCAGGCATGTGTGGGCATGGACGGCGATCCGCTGCCAGCCTCACAAGCAGCCAACAGCCACTCCGCACTTGGTCACAATAGCCCCTTTCCTCCCAGCCTCCTCTCCACCCAGTCAAGGGCTGCCAGTGGGGCTTGACCCCAGTCCTGCCTCCTACCTCCCTCCATGCCTCCACCCCTGCCTTGTTCCTGGCTGCAGGGACCCCTCCTTCCTTGGCTCAGGGCCTCGACTTGGCCCCAGTTCTGCCCCGGGGGTGCCCCTTGCTGTCCTTCAGGGAGGCGCTGTCCTGAAAGATGAGCAGTCAGGGTACCTGTGGGAAGCAGGGCATCGGGCGTCCCCTTCTGGGTTCCCACCTGACCCAGCCTGGCGCTGGGCTGGCACGGGGTTCTGGGACGTGCTCGATGACGTCCTATCAGCTGTGGTAGGGCTGTGTGGCTTTTCCGAGTGCTGCCCGTCCATGTTGGGGTGTGGTTTGGGGAACCCACGGGCCCCAGCCTCCAGCTCTGTCCTCATGCCCCGTGGGGCCGCCCTGGCTCTGCGTCTCCCCTCCCCCACCCCAGCCGGCCCTGACCTCAGCCCGAGGTCACAATGGTTCCAGTGCTCATGGCCCTTTCCCGGGGCCAGTGCTGTGCAACCGGACACTGTCCCGGGCACAGCGCGTGTGTGTTCCTGATGTCCTTTTTGGGGTCATCTGTTACACAGCACTAGATGACTGATACATGTTCCGTACCAGGGAAAAGTGGCAGAATTAGGTTCTTTCTGACCTCCCACCACACGGGGCCAGGGTCCAGCTGCAAGGCTGCAGAGAAAGCAGGTCCCAGCATGGCCTCTTGTCCCCATACTTGGCTGTTGGAGGCCCTACAGGTGGGGGACTGTGGGTGAGGCTGTTACAGGGACAAGGAAGCGCTGGGGCCGGGACCTGTGGCTGCGCCAGCTACCTGCAGCCCCATGAGCTTCTCCCTCTGCCAGCCAGCCCCTGGGCTCCAGCCCCTGCGGCCACATGGTGCAGGCAGCCCTGCCTTCTGGAAACAGCCATGGGTCTCATAGACAACAGACAGCTACTGCTCACCCCCGGGGTTTAAACTCCAGCTTCGGGACCGCTGGCTGGATGACCTCTCTGAAGCCGCGACCTCTTTCTAAACAGGGGGCTGGCAATGCCCACCCCCCCCGGGGGGCCTCTGATATTCAAACTGGGAGCTGTGCTTGGTGCGGGACAGGTGCCCAACCTGGCACAGCTGCTGAGAGTTGTGGGCACCTCGCAGGGTCTGACAGGGGTTAAGCCCCATGATGCTTCCGTGGGATGGGTGTCTGGATTCTCAGCAGGTGGTGGAGGCGGGGAACAGGCTGGCAGAGGCTGGGGTGAGTTAGGACGATGGTAGGTTTATTGAGGCCTCCCTGGGTCCCCGGTGCTCTCTGAGCTTGTCACCTGGGGTCCTACACCTGACCACAAGCCCAGGCTGCGGGAGCTGTGATGCTCCCCAAAACTCAGAGGTGAAGCTGCTCCTCGGGTCGCTCTGAAACGGAAGGGTCTGCATGTATCCCAGTTTGCCTGGAAACCCTGAGCTCGAGTTCCCCCGTCCAGTACGCCGAAGGGGCCGGCTAAGAGCCCCCAGAGACACTCATTCGTGGAGGAAGGTCCCCAGAAAGCCGGATCCTGCCAGGCTGCCAGAACGGGGGTTTGGGGAAGAGCCCTTTCTCTGAGACTCATCCTCCAATGCCTTGGGGTATGTCCCGGGGACCTTTCTGCTTGGTGGCCTTGGCCAGGGTTGTTGTGCTAGAGTGGCCCCCAAATGGCTCTCATGACTGTTCCTGAATTTTCAGGAATGTGGAGGGTAGGTTGTTAACTACAGCCGCAGAAGCTCACAGTTAAATGCGTTTTATTAAAAACAGGGAACACTATCCCAAACTCATCACTTCCTGATTATTGGCCTAGACTTCACGGTGTCCTAGGGGTTACTGGCAGCTAGGGAGCCCTCTGCAGGGACCCAGCCCGCACCCCTGCCCAGCTCTGTGTGCACTGCCGCCACCCTGGTGGTGGGGTGGTGGGAAGTCAGCCTTGCCGGGGGACCGTCCACGGTGGACACCCATGATACCACAAGCAGGGCCCTTGTTTTTCTTCGGCGAGCCCTTTCCAGATATTTGCCAGGCTGATTGGGCCAGATGCTGCAACCAGTCTCTCCTCCACTTGGGAATGTGGAATTGGGGCCAAGAGTGAGGCCGTGGGATTGGGAGGGGAGCCCCCGAGGGCTGCCCATCCCCCCCTTCAGGGGCCCAGGCAGAAGGGAGGAGACGGGGAAGGGGACGAGCCCCGGGGGCCTCACAGGTTCTGGCCCTGACCTGACCCCGGGGGCCTCTGGGTTCCTGCTCCGGTCCTGGGCAGGGGGAGTGAAGGAGCTCGTCAGGGGTGCGGTGCTCCGGTCCTGGGCAGGGGGAGTGAAGGAGCTTGTCAGGGGTGCGGTGCTCCAGTCCCTGCAGGGCTCGGGGAGGCCGGATGTCCAGGGCATCCGAGCATCACCCGGGGGTGTATGGGAGCGTCCTCCGTGGACCCACTTCCACCCCAGGGGACACGGGGAGGGTAGTGACTGAGACCTGGAATCTGACACTTGCCCCCTCTCCCCACCCCTCCCCATGAAAATGGCAAGATATCAGGGTTGCCGCGCCCCTGGATGGGTCCTGCCACATGCCTGTCTCCCCCCACCCCACCCTGCCAGGAATTAGGGAGCCCCATGGGCACCAGGGACACCGCCTCTGGCTGGGTGCTCCCAGCCTGGGGGCTGCCTCTCATAGCTGGGTGTGCTCACCACCCCGGGTTGGGATGAAGCTCAGAGAGGGTGGGAACCGGCCGGAGGTCACACAGCAGTCAGTGGTGGAGCCATGAACCCCAGCCCCGGGTCTAGGGGGGGCCTGTGGTCCATCTCGCCCCTCCTCCCTGGGGTACAGAGCAGGCAGGCAGGGCCTGGGGGAGGCGCCCGCCTGTGCTGCACCACGTGGCCGGCAGGTGGCGCTGCGGGCCCAGGCCGGTCTCAGAGGCATCCCTGCAGCTCCCCCCGCCCCGCAGCCCTCCCAGCCCCAAAGGCAGTTGAAGAGGGGACCCTGGGCAAACTCGGGGTGCTGACACCACTACCCACCTGGAGGCGCCAGCTCGCTCCCGCCTCAGCGCCTCTGCACAGGCTCCCTCCAGCTCCGCTCCTGCTGGCGACTACCCTGGGGGTGCTCGTACTGCCCCAGGGAGGAGGGGTCGCATCTGGGGCTGGCAGCCCAGCCCCTGCCCTGCTACCCAGGCCCAGCCCCTCAACTCCCACCCCCTCCCTGCTCCCAGCTGTTATGCGATGCCTTCCCCTGGATTGCCCTTGACAAAGAGTCTCTGCTTGGTTAGGCTCCAGAACCTTGTCCCAGGCCCATCTGCGCCCTCCCGTGACATCCAGTTTTAGCAAGAAGCCCTCACACTCCACCCCTGACAGCCCGCCACATCGGATCAGCTTCCTCATCCCTCCCACGCTGGAGCCCAGAGTGACCCCAGAGCGCAGGTCCCTGCACCTGTTGTGATGGGAATAAATCCGTCTGACCCTCTTCAACGAGTTGTGAATAATTTTTTTAACACCCAGTCCCTCGCCACCACACCCCTGCTTTCCTAAAGAAACTCCTTGCACTCCCCTGCTTGCCCTCAGAGACCACCCCCCAGCCCACCTCCTCTGAGAGGACCCCCTGCTCTCCCTGGGCTCCCTGCTGAGGTTGCTTCAACTTGAGCTCATGCTGGGCCCCTCTGGGAGGTGGGATGGGGAGGCTGGGGTACTGGCAGCAGGTGCTGGGGAGGAAACTCCCCTGGGAGCACAATGGCCCCATCTGACCACCTGACCTCCTCCCAGGATGTTTACACACACCGAGCACAAGGTATCCAGCCTCGAGTGGCTTGGAGTGTGGGGCGGGGACCCCAGACCCAGGCTCCAGGCCTTCTCCTGGCTTCTCTCCCTCCGACCTTGGGCTCCTTGGCTCCCGTTCTGGCTCCAGCACTTTCTGGATCAGGGAGTTACTCCCTTCCCTCCTGAGCGCCAGCCCCCCCTCCCCAGGCCCCTGTGCTCCCGGCCCTTGGGGTCAGTCGGGCGCTGCCAGTCCATCCAGGCTCACTCTGCTCTCCCACACATGCTGTCCACCGCCTGCTGGCACCCTCCCTGTCCCCCACCACCTGCCACTGCTCCGGATGGCCTTGGCCCCTGTGGGTCCCTGGCTCATCGCCATGGTCTCCACTAGACCGTGTGCCCCATGAAGGTGGAGACCGGATTCTCCCTACGGTGCTCCAGCGCCTAGTAAGTGCCCATAACGTGCCTGCCGGCTCCTCTGTGGAGGCTGCCCCGGGGGAGGGGTCCTGCTCCTTGGGTCGGCAGAGACCCAGGGTCCCGCAGGTTTACTGCCCAGGATACCCCCTGACTTCCAGGGCCCACTCTGCTTTCCAGACTCCTTGAACCTTTCACAGAAAAAAGCAGGGAAGGTTTTCTCCTCCACTTTCTGAAAATGAGATTTTAAAAATAACTCAGAGGCGGTGGCAACGCCAGGAGGGGATTATCTGGGGGTTCGAGCTGCACCGGGCGGATCCCGCGGGGCCTGCTTGCCTCTCTGCTCCTCAGGTCTCCCCCGCCAGGCCTCCCCCCATGCTGCTCTCCCCCCCCGGACACACTGGCCGGCCTCTCCAGGACACAGGCCCCTCCATCTCTAGTGATGAGGAGGCAGAGAAGGGGAGACATGCAGTGGGAGCACTGCTGAGAATGGAGGTGGCTGAGATTGTGGTGGAAGGGACGCTTGGGCCTCGACTCCCAGCTAGAGAAGTGGACTGGCCCCTGCTGGTTTCCCCAGTCTCCTCGGTGCCCTCCCTTCTCTGGTGAGCTCACTGCTCACCTGCCGCATGGCCTTCTGGGCTGCTTCTTGTAACTCAGGCACATGTCTTTCCTGCCACAGGGCCTTTGCATATGCAAAGGATTTCTCAGACCCTCTTTCTCCCCCCTTCACATGACATGTTGTCTTTCCTTAACCTCAGCTTCAATATAATTTCCCCCAAGAAGCTGTCTCAGGCCACAGATGGCCCATGGGATGTGCTACAGCCCCTGTCTCTGCACCAGCTCCCTGGCAATTTCCTTCCCCAGCCCTATCGCAATTGATAATTCCCTCATTTTCTCGTTTGTCTTTATCTGTCTCTCCAACTAGACTGCAAGCTTCCCGAAGGTGGGAACTGGGGAGCAGAGGACACTGTTTCTCTCCCCCCATCATCTGGGCCCTTACTCTTGCTGGGCTCCAATGCCAGCGTCTGAGGCCACTGGCTGAAAGTGCCAGGGCCTTAGCTTGGTGGCTCCCCGAGAGAACCACTTGACTGATAACAGCCTGGATCAGCCTCCTTCCATCCTCTACAGTGTGTCCTAGGAGGGCTTCTTAAGCCACCTCTTGTCCTCAAATGATTTGCCTTAAGTTCTGGTGGACGGCTGAATAATGGCCCCCCAAAGACATCGATGTTCCAATCCCCGGAACAGGGAATTGTTATCCTGTCTAGCGAAACAGGACTTTGTGGCTGGGATTAAGTCAGAGAGCTTCAGATGGGGAGATTATCCCAGATTTTCTGGGTGGTCCCTCGGTGCAATCACACGGATCCTTCCGGGAGAGAGGCAGAGGGAGCTTTGATACACAGAGGGAAGAGGAGGCCATGTGACCACAGAGACAGAGACTGGGGCGATGTGGCAGCGAACAAAGAACGCCAGCAGGCCCCCAGGAGCCGGGGGAGGCAGGAGCCTCTGGAGGGAGCGCGGCCCCACGGACACCTCGATTCCGCCGCTGGGTCCTGTGGGTGGACTGTCACAGTAGCCCTAGTGAACTGACGCAGCGCTTGGGGAGCCCAAGCACAGACACCCCGGGTCTGTCTGCGTTCTCGGGGCAGGCTGGAAGCGGTCCCTGCAGACGCTGGCACCTGACGGCTCAGGGGTGGGCTACAGAGCCCAGCCTCCTGGGCAGCCTGGAGGGCCCGTGGGACCAGTCCTCGGCCTGCAGGGAGAGCGTCCAAGAGCAGTCTCCGCGCGTGTTCTTACAAGGAAGCTGCTGGCCCGGGACCGCCTCTTCCCTCTTCCCGGCTGGGGTGCCATGGGGCATGACCTTGGACCTGGGGACACCCTCCGGGGGGGGAGCCGCAACTGGGGGGAGCCCGCACCCCTGGGGGTGCTGTGGAGCAGAGCTGCCTGGAGGCCTGCCATGGCAGCGGCAGGAGGGATGAGACTCCATCTTCCCGAAACTGCTGAACTGGGGGCTCTTTGTTACTGCAGCTCCCCTGACTAATACACCCGGTGGAGCAGCCGTGGTGTGCGGTCTGCAGCGGTGCCCAGGGATGCTCTGCAGAATTAGGATGTTGGCAAGGGCGTTATCTTCTCCTGGGCTGACCCCATGGCATGGCCGGCTGAGCCACCCCCCAGCACGGCCGCCTACCCCGAGAGCTGGTGTGCAGGGCCCCATGTGGCTGGAGCACGGGCCGAGGGAAAGCCGGCCCTGTCACGTGAGATCTAGGCACCCACTTGCCCGTGGCCGACTGTTGGGCCCACGGCGGGCTGTGCTCCTGCCCCATGAGCACCGTGAGGGCCGGGCTCGCAGGCTGTATGTCCAGCCCAGGGCCCGGCCTGGCCAGGCGCTCAGGAGGTGCTGGGTTGTGTGGGGGCTGATGGGGCCCCGGGTCGCTGCTTCCCGGGACCCCACCACGGCGCTCAGGGATGGGAGGTCTGGGCTGGAGGCCGGACCACGGAGACGCCCCTCGGGGCCGGTGCTCATGCTGTGGAGCGCTGTGGCCCTGAGTCACCGTGGATGGCGGAGGACCCGCGCTCTGGACCCCCACCGGAGGGAGCATGGAGTGGAACTGTGTGGCGCCCAGTCCTGTGGCTTCGGGAATACGGGACACTCTGTTTTGTGCACTGTTTGTCCTCCACGCTCGTGAGTGTCAGACGCGCTCGCAAGGGCTTGCAAGGAAGAGCCGGGGAGGGTTCCAGTGTTGGTCCCATTGGCTTGGGGACTGGAGGGTCTTCAACCGTGAGACCCTGTCCCGAGGTCGTCAGGGAGCTGGTCTGCAGGGATGGGGGCCATTCTTTGTCACCCGGTCGCATTTCCAATACTGTCTCATTATATCGCCCTCCTTGATGGTGCACTAAATAATAAAGATTTTATTTATTTGTTTGTTTACTGAAAGAGAGCACGAGTGAGGAGGGGGAAAGAGGGAGAGAGAAACTCGAGCAGACCCCCTGCTGACCACAGGGAGCCCGATGCAGGGCTTCATCTCATGACCTTGAGATCATGACCTGAGCCCTGTCTTATGGATGGGGGAACTGAGGCCAGGGAGGTAATGTGGTTTGCCCGCCTGCAATGAGCGCGTCCAGCTTCCTTTCCTGAACCCGAGCCTGGCCCGACCCCCTCCTCCGCTGCTTTTCTGAGGGTGGTGGGAAGCTGTGAGCTTCAGTTCACTTGGGGAGAGGGGTTTCGGTCCTCCTGCTGGGGCTGGGCTGACCATGCCCGAGCTCTGGCCCAGACGTGTCCAGGCCCGCTGGAGAGAAGATGCAGCAGCGGCTTCTCCTCACCATGGCAACCGCAGCCTCCCCAACGTCCTACTCATGCACCTTCCGAGGCCTGACGGTGACCTTGACCCAAGGTCTCTAACCAAGGAAGGCATAGCCCCCAGTGACTTCCAGTGGGAGGCCTGATGGGCCTTGTGGGCTTTTGTGGTGTACAGAACAGGCAGAGAGGGCTTCTTGGAGGAGGCAGCATGAGCTAGGGCCTGAAGGATGAGTGTGAGCTTGCACTGTAGGGGTGTGGAGATGCAGGGGCCGGGCGTCTGGAAGAGGCCCTCTCTTCCAGCAGACAGTGCGGCGGCGGTAACGCACCGCCCTGGGCATGTGTGACCTTCAGTGCACACGGGACAGTCTGAGCTGGGAGTCCAGTGCTTTCCCGTCTTCCCCGAGGACGGCCACTGGGGCCCCCTGGCAGGCGCAGGGCTGGGGAAAACGCCACCCCAGATGAACCCCTGGAGGGCGGGTGACTTTGAGGCTGTCCCACAGGGGTCAGCACCCAGCACGTGTCTGTCATGGGCTCCCTTTCTTTTGTCGGCTCATGTCCCCGCTCCCCTACCGGGGCTTGGTCTGCTCTTCGGGAACCTGAACCCATCAGGTTCCTTGAGGCCAGGGACTCCTGGAGTTGCTGAAGACGGAGCTGCTGATCTGCACCCCCTTGGACCCTGAATGCTGGGGAGATGTCTGCAGGATGGATTTCGGGCTCTGTTGCCTTGTGAGCAGGATGGGGGCTGTGGACACCTGAGGAACAGGGGAAGAAGAGGCATGGGGGGGTTAGTGGGGAGGAGCCCAGAGGGGTCCGAACGCTGTGGTGGGGTTGGATGGCTCCTGAGCAGGGTCAGATGAGTTGCAGGGGTGTGGGGGGAGGGGGCCGCCAACCCCCCTTTACCCTTCTCCCTCCCAGCCCCAACCCAGTTCCGGGTGGGTCCCCTTTAAATGCAAGGTTCTCTCCCCCGGAAGGCCCCTCCCCTGGTCTCCTGGGCAGCCGGGTAAACGAGCCTGGTCCCAGGTTGCTGACATGGCTTCCTCTCTTTCGGGGGACCCCAGCCCAGCAGGTCTGCCCCCTCCTCCTGTAGTCACGCCAGGTAAGTCACAAGGTGGGGGAGGGATGGAGGGCAAGGGGGTGTCCTTGGCATCTGGGGCTCCGAGCACGTGGGAGAGGAAGCAGCCAGCTCACCCCCTCTTCCTGGGAGCGGGGGCTGTGCCGAGGTCACGCAGCAGGACAGGCCCAGGGTGGGGGCACTGACCTCACCCCCTAGCCTTCCCTTCTTCCTGCCCTCCTTCCGCAGCCTCCCCGGGGTCCTGCAGCCCTTGGCCCCTGAGCCTGGAGGTGGGCCAGGGTTCTCCTCGCTCCTCAGGCCCCTTCCGGATCATTCTCTGTCCGCCTTCCCCACTGCCTCCTTAAAACCCCAGTGCTGGGTCCTGGGCCCTCAGAAGGACACAGCCATCGCCCCTCCTGGAGAGCGGCAGTTGTCCACCCCCTTGAACTTGGGGCCCTGACCCTGACCCTCTCTCCCTCTCTGTGGCCATGCTTCCGTGATTTCTCCCTCCACCCTGGCCCCTCAGGTCCCCAGCGTCCTCTGGGGCATCTTGTCTCCCTTTCCCCAACCCCCACCTTCGCCCTTGTCATGTCCTTGGCCTTGTCAGCGCCCGAACTGCAGCCGGGCCCTGACCCCGTTCTCGGAGTCTCGCCAAGCTCAGGCCCTCAGAGCAGGATTCCGGCCCTCTGTTTCTAGCACGTTCTGCGCCCTCCCACCTGCCCTGCCTCCCTCCTCCCTCCTTCTCTGCTCATCCAGCTCTGCCGTGATCACCACACCCGCACACACATCCTCCTTCCCTGGGCCCTCTGTGTTTTATTGTGCCAACCTGGCAACCCCCCAGCTCCCCGCCCACGCCCCGCCTGCACCCATACAGCTGAGTCGAGCTCTGGATCAACTCAGCCACTAACGTTCTTTAAATTCCTGACTGTGAGCCTCAGGGGACTGGGTCTTTGCTGGCTCCCACTGCACCCCTCCCTCTGTCCGGTCTCTCTGGCTCTAGGCCCCCACGCCCCCTCCCTCCTCACACTCCCCGGCTGGCCCTGCTCCCTTTTTCAAGAAACTAAAGCCATCGGAAGAGGACTCCCACGGGTCCCCAGCGCCACAGGCACTGGCCCACCTGCACCAGTGCGCACGGCTCTGTCCACCCAATCCCTGCTCTCGGCGGGCCAGGGAGAGGAGAAGAGCCGGGCCAGCAGGGCCGACATTCCTGCCCGCTCAGGGCCGCACCCTCCCTTTCTGGCAGTGTGACATCTTCTCTCCGTGCCAGATCTTTCCAGCAACATAAAAGCATGCCGTTGTACCGTCTCTTGACCCCACTTCCCTTTCAACCCGCGTCCTTCTTCTCTGCTCCCCATTTAGAGCAAAACTCCTCACAAAGGTTAGACTTGCTCCTTCCCCGTCTCCCCTCCCACTTGCTCGAGAGCCTGCTGGAACCTGTCCTTCCTTCCCAGCACTTCACTAAAGTGCCTCTGCTCAAGGTCACCCATGACCTCCTACTTGCCAGACCGGGGGTCAGCTCTGAGGCTCGTCTGATGGGACTCATCAGCATCTCTGGGCTCAGTAGGGCCCCTCCCCCTTGCCGGGCTTCCAGAGCCCCAGGCTCATGCTCCTGGCTTTGCTCCCGCATCACCACTCGCTCCTCATCCTTTCCTTGGCCCGCCGAGAGACGGGGCCGGGAGGTGGGGGGCCCAGGCCCTTCTCTTTCCAGGCTCTGGCCCAGCGGCCTCATTCGGCTCCATCTCCCAGGTGCCCAGAGCTCCAGCCTGGAGCCTCTGCGCCAACTCCAGATTCAAAGCGGACTGTCCTTCACACTTTTCCCCTGGCCTGTCTGGAGGCCACCACCTGCCCCAAATTAGACTCTCGACTCCCCACCTCACCCTGCTCCTCTCTCAGCCAACCCATCGCTGATCCTTTCCTCCAACTGCTTGGGTCTGACATCTTCCCCTTTTCTCCCCTGCCTCCCTGACCCTCTCCATCAGCAAATCCTGCCCTGGCGTCCTCAAGCCATCTTCACAGTCTGAGCGCTTCCCACCACTGCTGTGGTCGAGCCACCAGCCCCTCACCTGCATTACTGGCCCGGGCGCCTCACGGCCCCCTTGCTGCTGCCCTTACCCCTCACCTGTGTGCACCGCCACGACCAGCTCACCTGGCCGAACGCAGGTCAGAGGGCGGCACTCCTCTCGCGGGGCCGGGGCCCTCCCCTCTCCTCTCCTCTCCTGGGGCCTCCTTCCAGGGCTCCTCTCTTCTCTGCAGCTGCCTTTTAGACCCGACTCACAGCATCACCCCACAGCCCTGCCCTACCCAGTGGCAATGAACCCCAGCTGCTCCCCCAAGAGCAGGCTGTGGGACGGAGACGGACCCTTCAGCTCGGTGGTGGGAGGCCGCCTTGGAGCTGTCCACGGTGCTGAGCACAGTGGCTCCCTGAACCCGCCCCTCTGGCCTTGCCCACAGCCCTGCTCAGAGCCATGTCCACCCCCTACCACCTGGGGATTGGTGACTCTGCTCCATCCACGCGGCTGAGCTAGGAAACCACTCTGACAAAGTAGGCCTCTCAATGCCATCTGGTTTGTGAGGGTGGCAGAACAGCCTTGACCGTTCCCAATTTTTAGAGGGGGAAACTGAGGCACAGGAAAGTTGACATGCTCCCAGGGGAGGGTGCCCAACAGACACAGGACCGATTCACCTGCAACCTGACCCCTCTATCCCCTGGGCTGCTCCTCTCCCTGTGTCCCAGGGTTGCGGTGCCAGGCTGGGAACCAGCTATCACCCCAGGCTCCTCCCCACCTCCATCCGCCAAGGTCTGGCGGTGTCTGTACCTCGTCCTCACTGGGCCCTGATCCCACCTCCAGGCTGGGCTCCCACTGTCCATTCTTTGCACAGCCCAGATCAATTTTCAATGGAGAGGCACCACACCACCGCGCTTCCCCAACCCCTGCCGTGAGCTGAGCCCCGGGGCCAGAGCTTGTTCAGGAAGCCCTGCCCAACTCCCCGGGCTCATTCCTGTCTGGAACCTTCCACCCAAGCAGTACTGAGTGGCCCGCTCCTGGGGGCGGCCTTCGGAGCCTTCCGGCCCTCCTTAGTTTGTGCGCGCTGTCCCCTGGGGACAGCCCTGGGGCCCCCGCTGCGCCCTCCAGGGCCAGCTGGGAGGCAGGTGCTCGGGCTCCCGCACCGCCCGCGCACGTGGTCACTTGCCCCGCAGGTCCCGCCGCGCCCCCCGAGCCCCCGTTCCCGGACATCTACGGCGGGGACGCGCAGCTCTGGGCGGCGCACTTCCGCGGCATCGGGCGCGCCTACCGCGCGCTGGGCAAGGAGGACGACTTCGCCATCCGCGTGCTCACCGAGGACTTCACGCTGCCCTTCCCGTTCGCCTGGCCGCCGGGGCCCGACCCCGCCCGCGGGCCGCTCTTCTACGACCCGCACGACCGCGCGGGCTTCGACTTCCTGCTGCGCGGCCCGGGCG
>LNAC01000156.1:833265-941943 GCA_002007465.1 Ailurus styani | reverse complement strand
GCCTAGCCCGCGCCCCGCGCCGCCAATAAAGAGCTGCTCTGCTTCGCCCGCCCGGGCTCTTTCTTGGACACGGGGACAGGCGGCTGCGACCGGGCACCGCTGGGCCGCGACACGGGGCTGACCCCGGCGCCGAGGCCGGGTCCCCGGTGCTCTGCGGATCCACACGGGGCTCCAGCGGACAGTGAGGGAGGGAGTGAGATCCTCGCGGGAACCCGGGCAGGCTGTCCGAGGGACCAGATCTGGGCGGGGGTGGCTGCGGCCTGGCGTCCCCCCCGCAGAGCCTAGCGCTGGGATCCTAGCCCCAGCCCCGGGGTGGGGAGTCGCGCCCGCATCCCACAGGTCAGGACACCGACGTTCTGAATCCTCCAAGGAACGTCTGGGATCTGTCTGTATACCCAGCTTCCAGTTCGGTGGTTTTTCCTTTCTCCGAGGTACAGGGGCGTTGGGGCCTGGGGGGCTGGCCAGGCCGAGGGAAGGGCCGTAGGTGCAGGGCAGAGAGAGGGGCAGGAGGAGTGGAGAGCGCAGGGTGGGTGGCGGAGAGGGCGTGATGGGGAGGCAGCCGCTAGTGCAGGGATGACATGGGGCGCAGTCCCCGGAATGGCTGCCCTCCTGCTGCCCTCCCGTGTGGGCTCTGGGGAGAAGCAGAGTCTCCTGCTGTGCCCCCCAGTGCCTCTTGTGAGCCCGGAGCAGCCACGAGGGAGCCAGCCTCCATCCTGGACGGTTCTTCGTCCGTGGGGACAGGCCTGTCTACTGCGGGCCAGCTGGCAGCTTCCTCCGCAGGCTGGGGACCAAAGGCTGGGGTTTCCTCCTGGGGGTGGGGTGGGGCTGGCTTCCAGGTGTGCGGGGAGGCGGGTGCGCTGGGAGGTGCATTCTCACTCCAGTGCAGATGGAATCGGAGCTCTTTTTTCCCTTCTTCTGAGCTGGGAGTTATTTATAGCTTCCCGGTCGTGGGCAGAAATGGTTTTTCCAGAGCCTTGCTTGGCTTGCTGGAGAACCAGGGACAGGAAGTGCTCACCTCTGGAAGAGAAGGGGGTCTCTGGGCTTTGCGAGAGGGGTCTCCATCTTCCCCCTCCTCCACTCGTGGTTTGTGGTTTTGTTAGATCCCCCGTCCCGACTCCAGGCTCCTTTGGAGTGGACTTTGTCTTTTCCACTTTATTGAGATGCATGACAGTTCCTTTGTAACATGGATGCCTTTGGTTCACAGTAGGACGAGAGCAGTAGTGACATTGACCTTAGGTATTGTGCATTCTATGTTGTGTATTAATTGTTCAGGTCCACCCGGAAGCCGTGCTTTCACATGGATTCACGTGCAGTTTATTTGAGAGGTGACATGCAGGTGGGGAAGTGAGGAAGTAGACAAACAAAAGGGGGGAGCCCTTAACAGGTGTGGTGCCCAGTGAGTTAAACTCTGAGCAACTGGGGAGCCCCCGGGGGCCCCGGGAGACAGCATGACGCATGCCCCACTCCAGAGGCAAGGAAGCCAGGGGTTTGTCACTCCCTCCCAGGGCGGTCACTCCGACGGCTCTGCTTGCCTTGAACTGTGGGGACTGACCTTGAACCTCTCCCCAAACGGCAGAGATGGAGTCGCCATTGAAAAACTTCCAGAACAAGTTGGCAGAATAATTTTAGGACTGTTGAGAGTAATGACAAAAATTTGAGGTTTCTGTTTAGTATTTAAGTAAAACATTTTCTAGAAATGTATTTTTAACACAGTTTATAAAAGTATTAGGGACAGATTGGAAATAAAAATGCTGGTCCTTTACCACCACTAGTTTGAGAAACATTGATCTAGGGGACGAAGACCCCAGATGAGTAACCTAAAATAAAATAAAATAAAATAAAACATGGCTGTAAGTGCTAGGAAGAAAGCGAGGAGGGACAGACTGTATTTCACACAGGGTGGTCAGGAAGGGCTTCTTGGAGGAGGTGGTGTCTATACTGAGATTGGAAGAACGGGAGGAACCAGTCACAGGCCCGCTGGGGGAGGGTGCTCCAGGTGGAGGGGAGGGTGTGGGCAAAGGCTAGGAGATAAAACAGAGCTTCAGGTGTCCAGGGGCTGGAGGCGGGGGCTGAGGGACCAGGGCCCAGTGTGCGGGAAGGGACCTGCAGAGACTGACCAAGAGCCATCCTCTTCACAGGGGTGTGGGGTTCTCCATTCCAAAGCCTTCCACAATCACGCCCTCATTTTATCCTCAGGGCACTTCCACGGGGTCTGCAGACGGACAGGGACACAGGGGCCTAGAGAGGGGACGGGGCTTGCCTAGGGTCACAAGCCCATGTGATAGTAGAACTCTGTGTTAAAACCATGGCCAGGCTCCAATAGGCTTAAACCACAAATGTTAAAAGATGGTTTATATAACTGGAAGATCCAGAAATAAACTGAGCTTCAGGTAAGGTTTGATCCAGGATGCAAGATTTGATTCAGTCAGTAACATGCATGAACTGGCTTAGGGCTGTGTTATCTGAACCAATCCCCGTGGCCAGGATGTGGGGTTCCCTTGATTGGATTGTAAGAATGGGGCCTGGAGCGTTGTGCTAGCCTAGGTAGGGTAGAATGGAACGGCTGATAGGAAATGACCACCATGTCCATCTCAGCCAGGAGATGTGATCACTAGGACATGGCCCCAAGGCTGACATTTCTTGCCAAGTCACACTTTTTCTCTTCCAGTTAGATCTCCTGGTCCCATGGAGAAGCTTGGTCAGAAAAATGAACCTCTGCCCTTCAGTGTAAAGCAGGGCTGAAAATCTAACTTGTTTTTTGAGCACCAGTTTGGTGCTGGGCTCTAGCTGGGGCTGAGTGCTCATGGAGGGAAGACATGCCTCCATGAAGAAGCTTGGGGATTGGGGTGGGGAGGACATCAGGACAACACTCTGCCTGTTGTCCCTTAGATGAGAGTGTGGGCAGTTGCTGCTGGGACCTGGCTTCTTCTGCCTCTCTCCATCCCACAGAGAGTGGCCTGGAGCCCTCACTTTGCCCTTTTCACTCTGGCTGCTGGGATGCTCTGAGTACATTTGTGCCCAATTGCTCTAGCTTTCCTTAGGCGTGATCCTTGGGAGAAGTGTGCCTCTCCTGTCTAGCTTCATTGTCCTCCTCGTTTGTCTGGCTTTCCAGTCTTCAGAACTGGGGCTAGAATTATAAGAATGACACCTGCAGTCGTTTTTCTAATCCAGATCCTGGATCCAGGTGCCAACAGTTCACCCTCTCTTCCTCCCACTGAGTTGCTGCAAGATTCTGCCACCTTCTGAGAATCCGGCTGGGGTGTGTGTGCTGAATTGTGTGGCTCTCGTGGTTGGGACCTTCCCCTGGGCTGTTGGGCACGGGTACTGGCTGGGGCAGCAGTGGTTACAGCCAGGCTTTGGGGACCACAGACCTTGTTGGAATACTGAGCATCTCCTCTCCTGCCTGGGTAGCTCTTGGCCAGTACTTCCTCTGGGGCCTTGGGTCATGGGGCCTCCTCCTGTGATTTGGGGGGGATGCGGGTCCTGTCGGTCAGGTCCCTGGGCCCCACCTGGCCCACGATGAGAGCCCAATAGGGAGAGGACAGCTATTTCCACCATGACTGTCCACTCTCCCACCGCCTATCACTTGTCCCCTCTGCTAACCCAGGGTGGCCACCCTGCTCTGTCCAGGGTCCTGATGCTGCCCGTGGGGCTGAGGCCGCCTGGGGTGTCTCCCGGCCCCGGACCCACCGTCCTTCCCTTGCACTTGCTCACTTGCTGGGGCAACCGCCAACAGCCTTGTGGGTAGTCACCGCCACCTTTGCAGTGTCAGCCCAGAGGGCGGGGATGTGACCTGTGACCTATCGGCTCAACTAATACTCTGAATGTGCGACAATGGCCTGGGGATCTAACCTGACCGAACAGTGGACTGGGGTCCCCACTTCCATTCTGGGTGCATGTGGAGCCTGGGGGGAGAGGTCAGGATCCTGGGGCATTGGTTCAGAGCCCCAAGGCTGAGTCCCCTCCCTCGCAATCATGACGGGCTTTCCCAGGGAGACGGGGTGTCACGCCCTTTCCTATTCCCCGTTAGATTCCTGGGCTGCTGAGAACAGGGGTCGGGGCTCCCCCACCCCCACCCCCACCTCTGCTCCACTTTCCTCTGGAACAGACTCTGAGGAGCAGCGAGGATATTTAATTAATTGCAATTACAATCTTCAAAGGAAGCCGAGAGTTGAAAGTTGTTCCTAATTACTGTGTTATGATGTCGGCCGGCTCCCCAAATTGATTGTGTTAGAATTTCCGATGGAGGATTAATTGAGTTGCCTAAGGACCCACTTGTGTCCTCCCCCTTTTAGATAATGCCCCTATTCGGCCTCGGAACAGGCACTGGGATGACAGTGAAGGCTGGGCCGGCGGAGGTAAAAGGCCGCCGTCTGGATGAAGAGCTCAGTGCCAAGGTCAAGGCCGTGGGTGTTGGCGTGGGCCGGCCAGATTGGCTCTGGGTGGACACTCACGTGGCTCACCAGAGGCTTCCTGTTCCCGCCTTCTGGAACTCTCCAGGGTAGGCCTGCTTCCCCAACCTCTGTGGATGGGTGGGGCCAGGTGACTACTGCTGGCCGCGAGTTTGTCACTTCTGGACCAGAGCACTTACTGCTAGTGTGAATCCCTCGGCCATGGCGACCCATCCTACTGGCACGTCCACCATCCCGAGACCTGGAGCTGGCCTGGGGGCCCTTGCGGCGGCTCCTCCCATCCCATGGTGGGGGTTGGGAGCAGAGAGACCACATGAGGGCTTTAGAACATGCCTTCTCGTGAGGGCGGGGTGCCAGTCTGGCTCTTAGGGATGAGGAAGGCTTACTCCTCGTGTGTGGGGCACAGGTGTACACACGGGACACAGGCAGACGCGTGTGTCATCTGCAGGTTCAAGCTCGGGGTGGCAAATCAGGAACCGTGTCTGAAAGGGTGTGTGGAGTGACAATGAAGGAAAGGTTGGGAAGAAAGGTCCGGAAGGTCTAGAAAGCTTGTCTGCTGTGAGTTGAAATAGGTTTGGGGGCGGGCCGAGCGGAGGCCGAGGTGTCGGGAGAATCTAGGCGAATCTGCTGGAGAGCAGAGCCGAGTGGGTGGGCAGCAGGGTTTCCTGAAGGTTGGACGGGAAGCGGGGGAAGAGAGCAGTCAGGGACGCCCAAGTTTGGGCTGGGGCCGTGGGAGGGATGGAGTTTCATGCGCCCAGATGGGAGCCCGCTGAAGGCCTACAGGCTAACGGGTGTGTGGGGGACACAGGCTCAGCGCAGAACGGGGTCTTGTCTCGTGGTGGCTGAGTCACTCACACGGCCTAGGAGGGGTGCAGGCGCAGCCCCTCGGCTTGGTGGGCCTGCTGGCCCCAGAGCCTGGTTCTTCTCTGCGCAGTGGGGACTGTCCCTGGAGCAGCCTCTGAGGCCCATTTCAGGCCCCAATGCTGAGTTAGGGGCGATGGGTTCTCCTATGGCCCCTTAATTACCGGGCACCAATGAGCCCTGAAATTACATTAAGAAGAGTTGCTTACGGCCCAACATCCCTTCTTTCCCCACCACGGGAGGGTCGACAGGAATCTCGGGGACAGACGGAGGCCAGGGGGGTGGGGTGGCTTCCAGCAGAGACCAGGCCGGGTTCCACCTGGAGAGGGTGCTGGGAGGCTTCCAGGGTTCCGATGTGCAGGCGTTGCTGGGCTCACGTGGGCCCCAGGAGGCAGGTGTGAAGGTAGGGTGCAGGGGATGCCCGACAGCATCCCAGTCCCAGGCCAGGTGGGGCCCCATGGTCCCCATCTTCTCAGGTGGGGAAACCGAGGAATGCCACAGCGGCTGGGCGGAGAGAGACCCAGCCGGCTCTGGCTCCAGGGTTGGGCCCCCAAGGATGGCCCTGCGTGGTGGCCACGCCCCTGACCTCTCTGAGCTCCGGTGTCCCCATCTGGGAAGTGGGGTGATGGAGTGTCTCCCCATAGGGCGGGTTCAAGGCATCACGGGGACCGAAGGGACGGATGTGTGTCTGTGCTCAGCCCAGGCCTGGCTCCTCGAGGTCTCGGCCCAAAGGCTCCCGGGGGCTGGGTCTGGCGGCGGGGAGTCCCCGGGGTGGGGTTCAGTCCCCTGACCCCGGCCCTGCCCGCCGTCCCAGGCTCGCTGCGTCTCAGCCGGTTCCCAGGCCGAGAGCTGGGGCTGGAGGAAGCTGGAGAGGAAGAGCCTGCCCCACACTCCCCTTAAACGCACATTTGTTCCAGAGCCATGAATATGCGATTGTCGCCCACCTCCTCCCGGGGACTGTGAACTTCCTCCACTTCGGTGAAGCTCTGCATTAATCACGGCTAATTGCTAGCGGGACTCGTTTATGTCAAGAGCCGTTATTCCTGGGAATGAAGGGGAATAAAGGATGGCTCCTTTCAGGAAGCTCAGCGGAGCCCGGGAAGGAGCCATGCCAGACCCGGACAAGGCCCCCGGGCCCCCGCCCGGCCCACTTGCAGCGGCCCCAACCGCATGTGACAAACGTGGGGCCTCTGGCCTTTGTTGGATCTTCAGGGAAATGAGCACATCCATCATGTTCACGCGTTTTTCTGAAGTTGTTGTGAGTTTCCTTGAAACCAAGGAAGGTTTTTTTTTCTTTTTTTCCTTTTTTTGGCAACAACAGCTGGGAATACATTGACACTTTCTAAAAACTGTCACTTATTGCTTGGGGACCGGGCAGGGGAGGAGCCATGCCTGCCAAGCCCCAGGCCCAGATCTGAGCATGCACCCCAGGCTTCTGCAGAGGCCTGTGCGGGGAGGCCGGGGGCGGAGCGAGTCGGGGGCAGGTGCGGGCTGGGCTCCGGGGCCGGCTCGCCGACCAGGGCCCGGGGCAGAGCCAAAGCCAGGGATCGAAGGGACGGTGGAGAGCACTGCCTGCATGAAACTTCTTTTTACTGGAGCATGTCTTAATGGGTTTATTAACTGGAATATCGGATCCCTGTTTTCTTAGGATCCGGTGCATGTCTGATGTCTGTCCATCCGGACCGAGGCCACACTTGTGGAGACTGGAGCGCGACAAGAACGGGTGTGCTGGGCTCCGAGTGTGTGTGCAAGTACGCACCTGTGTCTGCGCGTGCACCTGCCTGTGCGTGCACGTGGGCTTGCTAGTGTGGATGCGTGTGTCTGTGTGGGCACACACGTGCGTACATGCATCCGTGTGTGTGCGTGTGTGTATGTCTATGGACATCTGCGCCCCCCGTGTTTTTTTTTATGCACATAAACGAAGCCCTCTGCAGTTCTGGAAACTTCACCCACTCGGCCGCTCTCTGTTGCAGCAACTCTCTGAGTTCTGGGATTCGAGGATCATTGTACGGATGAGGAAACGGAGGCCGAGCGGGTTTGGGGAACTTGTCTGGGGCTCCAGACTCAGATCTGCCCCCGCAGGGACACCTGTCTGCAGGGTGTACAGGAAGGTGCAGAAGAGGCCGAGGGGTGAGTGGGTGCGGGGAACCCACTCGGTGTGTGGAGGCCTCTCCTGCCTCCCACTCCCCGACCTCAGCCTCCCTGCCTCCAAGCTGTGCTCCTGGGGGTGCTCCCGCAGGGCCCGTCTGTAGCTCCCGGTGAGGTGTGGCTTCTGTCTCCGCCCTCACCCCACCCTTTCCCTCAGGAGCCCGAGCACCTCCCTGCTCCCCCTTCTCTCGATCTGATCTCTCCGGTTCAGGGAGTCTCCGGACCATACCTCCTCTGGGAAGCCTCCCTGGCTCCTCCCGCACGCCAGGTTGGGATCCCCCAGGGCTCCCTCCCCAGGGATGTTGCCAGTCTGAGTGACGGTCGCTCTGCCACGTGCCGGGTGCTGCTGGCAGGGCTGAGCCTGTGTGGGTGCGGCCGCGGAAGCAAATGCTCCGTGCTCCCGTGTGTTGGTGAGGTGAGCTGCCCGCTGGAACCTCGGGCTGGGGTAGGAGCCCCATCTCCTGCTCTCCACGCCAATTTCCACCCCACGTCCCCGGCGGTGGCAGACAGGTTCCCGCTGTGGCCGATGCTGGCTGCGGTACAGGCTTCCTCTTGTGAAGGGTGAAGGACCTGGACGCCAGCTCCCAGCTGTGCTCAGGGCAGTGGTTGTGGCTGGCTGGGGATAGCCTGCCTGCCCCCAAGGCCAGCCAGTGCCTGACCCGCTCTGGGCCTGCAAATCACCTGAGGGCAGGGTGGGGGTCCTTTCTGTCTGCACATCTGGCCTGAGGGTGGAGGGGCCTAGGGAGCTGTCAGAGCCGGGGGAGGAGCAGCGAAGACTGGCCCAAGGCTGGGGAGATGCAGGCAGATCCCCTGGGCCTGTGCCCGGATCCCTGGTCCTCTGGCGTGGGGAGACCCACATCCACCCCTGACCCCGGTTCTGGAGCCAGAGAGCTGGAACTTTGGCCAGGAGCACGGGACCTCCCGTCCAGGTGTTTGGCCATAGCCTGCTGGACATGGCCCAGCCCCCAGGTGGCTCAGGAGGCCGGGAAGCCCTTCCCCTTCTGGGGGACCATTTGCAAAACCCTTTCCATGCATCCCCAAGGCCGCGACCTGGTGAGAGGGTGGACTCCCGCCCCATCTGCAGAGTCGGGCCCCAGGCTGTGGTGTCCCAGCATCTAGACTGTGCCAGCCCCGCTTCTTCCACCCCCTGCCCTCCGTCTCAGCCCCATGGATTGGCGAGGCTGCCCTGGCTCCTTGCCTCTCATCAAACTCCATCCTCCCGGGAGAGAGCCTGGGCCTCCGGGCCGGAAAGACGCGGGCTCACGCCCCCGCGTCTCCTCTCGGTAGCTGAGCTGATGTGGGCAAGGGTGTCCCTGCCCCGGCCGCTGGCTCCTCATCTGTGCGCTGGGACGGAGTGAAGTGAGGTGCAGAGAGGACCCCTGGGGGGACTGGGTGGGGAAACCGGTCGTGCCGCTCTCCTGGGAATCTCCAAGTCCCCAGGCAGGCTGGGCCACCTCCGCAGGCTGTGGAGTCTCAGCTAAGGACCAGATGGCGTTTTGAGCATTTTAATAAGAGCTATTTGCAGTGTTGCTGCCATAAAAAATTCCTGCTTAATGAGCAAATGCACGTCGGTAGCGAGTTAAAGGCGCTTGGATGTTTTAAATATTATGTACGTCGTGTTCGTGTTAACAAACCTGATTTTTAATTACACCTTCCCCTGCTGCCTGGCTGGGCTGAGGGTAGGGGAAGGGAGAAAAAAATCAGGCAAAGCAAGTGTGGTTTGCTGTCAGGAGCGACAGCTAATTTCTTGAGATCTCCCCTTTGCTGACACTCCGCTGATGGCCACATAGACGTGGAGCCGGGCAGGGATGCGGAGTGGCGCACGGAGCCTGGAGCCCTGACCCTGGCCACAGGCTCACTTCTGACCCCGGTCACATGCTGAGCTCTGCCCCCAGTTGGAGCATGCACCCTGATCCCTGGTTGAACATTGAGTCCAATCTTGGCCACGTACTGATCCCTGATCCCAGTCAAACACTGAACTCGGATCGTGGTTGTAGACTGAGCCCTGACTTTAGTCACAGGCTGAGCCCTGATCCTGGGGACTCATTGAGCCTTGACCCTGATTATCAACTTTGTCCTGTTCCTGGCAGTGTTCTGATCCCTGATCCCAGCCATGGACTGAGCCTTGAGCACGTTCACAGACTAAGTCCTTCCTCAACACTGATGACCTCAAGTCCCTCTGCGGGTGCCCCCAAGATAGGTAGGCTGGTGGGTCAGGGCCCGCAGGGAAGTCCTGTGGGCCTGGGGACGCGATCTGGGCCTCTGGAGCGGCTGACGTGACCCCGAGCTTTCCATCCAAATGTCTTCCCACATTTGGTTCACCCCATTCCCTCCCGCTGCCCCGTGAAGTTTCCGAGCCCCTCGAGAACTTTGTGGTCTTGTCATAGGGAACAGATGGCATGGTCACTGTTGTGTGACCACGGTGGGCCCGGCCGCGTGGGTGCTGCTGATTTCTCCACACGCCCCCCCACCCCGGGACTATTTTCTCTGCCCCCCCCACAAACACTAGGACGGTAATTCTGCAGGTGAACTGGCCCCATGTGGGGTCAGCGTGGTGGCTGTCAACTTTACCAGGACCGGAGCAGGGTCCTGCCGAGCTGGGGCCCCAGGATGTGCAGCTCCCAGGAGGCCAGGCGGGTCAGTCTTGGCATGAACTGTGCAGGGAGGAGGGCCCGATGAAGGGAGGGGGCCCCGTGGCCACCGCCAGCCTTTAAATGTCTAAGCATCCCAACCCCCCATTTCTGGGGACGTTCCGGTGCGTGAGCAGCCTGGGCCAGGGGAAGGGAGCTGTCTGTCCCAACACGGCCTGCCTGGGCTGAGATGGCAGGCTTGGGGCAGAGAGGCTTCTGGAGGCTTCCCCGTGCTGGCTGTGTGAGCTTGGGGAAGCTGCAGAACCTCTCTGAGCCACCGCTTCCTCTGCTCCAGGGTGCACCCTCGCCAGTGGTCGGAAGCGTGAGAGGGTGCACACACAGGGGCCCTTACGCAGAGCCCAGCACTGGAGGGGCTCAGTCCCTCGGGGAGCCTGTGCCCCGGGCCGTGAGTGCACGTGTCCCTCTCTGGCTCCCCCGCCCCCAAGGGTGACGGGATGGCTTCCCCTGAGGGCAGGCCTTGTTAGGCACAAGTGGCTTTCTCTCTGACATCGCTGTGACCATCGACCTGGCGGGCTCCTCCAGGGCAGCGGTATCTGTGAGCTTTGCCCTTGCCCCCTGCAGAGAGCCTGGCACACGGGGAGTCCCCAGGGAGGAGTGGGGGGCAGGGTTCCCCCTCTTCCCTCCCAGTCTGTCCCTCCTCCCTACATGCGTGTGCACGCGGGGCTCCCTGTGGCCAGCAGTGACCATCGGCGGCGGACTCGGCCCTTCCGTGGACGTTTACTGAGCACCTACTTGGAGCCGGCACGGGTTGGGACAGGCCGTGGATGAGACGCGACCCTTGCACTCTCAGAGCTCGCGCCCAGGGCTGGGAGGTGGGCAGTGCATGGGTCCGCGGACACTCTGGGACAGAGGTGATGGCTTGGGGGGCAGACGGAGGCTGCAGGGGGACGTGATGAGGTGACATTGCAGCCGGGCCTCAGTGGGGAGACGGAGGCACTGGGGACCTGGCCTTGGGGTGCAGGGCGAGCAGGGCCAATGCCTGAGGGGCCCAGGGGCCTGGGTGCAGGCGGGCGTGCGGCCCCGGGCTCAGCACTGCCAGACGCTGGCTGCATTTCCCCGTGTGTGAAGGGGGTATGGACTCACCCAGCAAGCCAGCCCCTCCTCCAGGGCGGGCTCTGTCTCCGGAGGAGACCCTGCCCTCCTAGAGCATGCCTGATTCCTCGGTTCTCAAAGCGTGGCCCATGGAACCCCACGGGGGCCCCAAGATGCTTCCAGGGGTCCCACGGGGTCTGAACCGTCGTCATAGTCGCCCACAGACATGTTTGCCTCTTCTGTGCTGACACCCGTGCAGAGTGTGTAGTGACCGACCGGCTGGCGGGCACGGTCAGAGCGCGGGCACCGTCCTGCGTGCACGGGCCTCCAGTTCCCAACGCCACACACGTGTGGAGAGTCCCAAACCAAAGTCGCTTCCACTTCAGCTGGCCTCTGGGGGTGCAGGGCCAAACGTTCGTCAGTGTGGGCCTGGAGCACGGGTGTGTGCAAGCATCTGGGTGAGTCATGAGCTCAACTAGTGCCCCCCCCCGCCGAGAACTACACCTTCCACGAAGGGCTGTAATGAGGGCCACAGTGTGTAAAGAGACCGGCATTGAAAGAGGTTCTGAAAATGACCCCGAACGGGCCCCTGTATGTCTGTTTTCAGGAAACAGGCTCGGGGTGGCGAGCTGACTGGTCCAGGGCCCCACAGTGAGCAAGGACCGCGGCCAGGTCTGTGATCCATTTCCGAGGGCTGCCTGGTGACCCGTGGGGTCCCCCCACACCTGCCCCCAGCCTGGTATGATGCTCAGGCCTCCGCAGAGCTGATTTCCCCGGTGACTCCCCCTCAGGGTTGGCTCCCCGGCCGTTGTCATGAGAACCACGTTCTCATTGCTGCACACGGCAGACGGAGGCCGGGCCGGGCGGACGGAGGGAAGAGCGAGCTGAACGAGCCGGGCCAAGGGGCCAGGAAGCCGGGCGGCTTCCGGGCGGGCCTGGGTGGGCTGGCGGTCTCTGGGTCAGACTCTCACTGTATCAGGAATGTGGAGGGCTGCAGGGCTGGCCTCAGGGCAATGGCCATTGTGAGCTGGTGGACTGGGGCTTCTGGGTTTGGAGGGTGTCCTGTGATTCCGGCCAGGGGCCTTGGAGCCCCCAAAGCTCACCCGCCAATCGCTGCCCCCCACCACCCCAAGGGATGCAGTAGGCAGGACAGGGAGGGGGGCAGGGTGAGGACTGGGGGCCACTTGGTGGCAGCTGTCCAAGGACTCCGGGACCAGCCAGGCTCTGGGCAAGGTGGCATGGGCTGGGTGCAGGGGCTTGGACGTGAGCCCATGTGGTCAGGGAGCTGAGGCCACCGAGAGGGGGGCTGTGGGGCAGAGGCGACCGCGGGACACTTTGGATGGACATTTTTAAAGGGTCCCTGTCTGCTGAGTTGGGGGGTCAGAGTAGGGGGACGGCAGGTGTGGGGCAGGGGGCCCCGGCTGGGCAGGGGCTCCATGGAGAGGAAAGGCAGCAGGGCGTGGGGGCAGGGGCTGGGGGCTCCCCACGACTTCTTCCTGGAGGTCTTTCCCTGATGGTGGCCTGGAACCAGGCGGGGGCCTCTGGAACGGACAGACAAGGATAGGACGGCTTCAGGACACCGATGCAAGGGCTCAGAAGCTGTGCCTGACCGAGAGCGGAATGGGGGGTGTGCTGGAGGAAAGGGGTGGCCCTTCGGGCGGACACCCCACCCGGCTTGGTGGGGCAGTAGGAGGGAAATGCACCTGTACCCCTGGGGGAAGGTCTGGACCCCAGATTGCTCGCAGCAAGTCCTGACGGTGTTTCCTTGTCCCCCCAGTCCTCAGGGGCCACTTGCAGCCCCGTCTGAGCTCCAGGCACCTTTGGTCAAAACGGGGGGCGGGCTGGCCAACTCCCCACGGTTGTTGGTCAGTCGGCTGGGCTGCCCCCAGAATCACTGGAGGGTCGGCCTCCTCTTCCTCCTGCCTCTGGGCGCAGCTCACCTAGGGCTCTGTGCTGCTGTGGAGTTGAGGCCATTGCCCCAGGACATGAAGGCAGCTTGCATGGGGTGAGGTCACTGGGCCCTGGGTCGGCTCTGCTGGAGCCCCGGGGAGTGACCGTGAAAGCTCACCGCCCGAAGGTGGGCTCCGGCCAGTGAAGGGTGAGAAAACCCGACCGCACTCCCAGCCTCGTCTCCTGGGATTTCAGGGCATTTGTGGGGCCTGAAATCCACTTGCCCCTCCTTCTGGCCGTGGTGGGCCAGGGCTGGCTCATCCCTGGGCGCCAGAGCTGCTGGAAGATTCTCTCTCCGCAGAAACACGCTGCACAAAAATAGCAGCCTGGCGCCAGTGAGCATATGCTGCCTGCGGGGGGTGGTGGCGGGGACCGAGGCCCGGGGACGGGCTCGGAGCTAGAGGCCCTGAGGCTCCGGGGATGGGCGTCTGTGCTGCCGGCACTGCCCTGGGGATGGTGACGGGAGCTGCTGCTTCTGAGACTCCTACTGTGTGCCAGGTGCTGCCATATGTGGTCAGTCGCTTCCCAAGCCCGCCAGGCAGGCGCTGTGTCCTCTCTCCAGCTGAGGACACTTGGTGCAGAGATGCACCAGGTAACTGCTGGGTCACAAAGAGGAAGGGGTGGCGTGGGGCTGGTTGGCCTGACCCCAAGGGAGTGGCGTGCTGTTCACATGGTGAAGCGACTCACTCATCCACCCCCCCACTCACCACCCATCTGTCCGTGCATCGCCCAGCCATCCGTCACCCACACATTCACCCACTACTCATCTACCCATCCATCCACCACATATCCATCCATCCATCCACCCACCTGTCCATCCACCCATCCATCCATCACCCATCCACTCTCTACTCATCTATCCATCCATCCGCCACTTATCTGTCTATCCTTCCATCATCCACCCACCCACCCACTACCCTTCCATTCATTTCCACTCACCCACCACCCATCTGTCCAACCGTCCATCCACCCACCCATCTGTCCGTCCATCCATCCATCCATCCATCACCCACACATCCATCATTCATCTACCACCTCTCTGCCCATCCATTACTGGCCTAGATGCTGAATTCTCACCTCAAATTGGGCTGGGTCACTGTGTGTACCCTAGGACATGCCAGGGGCCTCTCTGGGCCTCAGCTTCCCCATCTATGAAATGGAGGAGGTTGAAGCCAACAAGCATCTCACCAGAGCCCTGCAGAGCACTGCACGCTCAGGCTCAGAGAGTGAATCTCCCCGTGAGCCCTGCTTGCCTACCAAGGGGACAGTCCAGCTCCTTGGCTTAGATCCAGAGCCCTGTGGCCTGGCGCAGCCTGCTTCTCCCCTCCTTCTGCCCTGCCTGCCTTTCTTTCCAGCAGCCCCCATTCAGGCTTCTCCTCCTCTCTCCAAATTCTCCGTGCCCTTCCTCTCCAGGGGTTGCCTGGAGCACCTACTGATGAGGTCTCTTCCTAGCATAGCAGTTCATGGCATGGCCTTGGCGCCAGGCTGCTTGACTTGCCTTCTGGCTCCATTCATCGATCTCTGTGCCTCAGTTTACCCATATGTGAAATGGGGGAGTTCCCACCTTAGCAGGTGGTTGGGAGGATTCCATGGGGCCATGGATCTAAGGTCCATACAACAAGGCCTGGCCCACACGGGTGCCCATGGGCGTTGGCTGTTATTATTATGATCCAGCATCTCCTGGGCACCCAGTGAAGTCTGGACCCAGGTCTGGGGTCCAGGAACTCAGAGCTGAGTGACCCTATTAAGCCCCACCTCTGGGTCTCAAGGCCCGCTGGAAGCCTGATGAGCTGAGGGCCATCATCAATGAGTCTGGTCGATGAGCAGAGGCCAGGTTGGCCGCCCCACGGAGGGGCCTCCGGCTTGGGCTGACCCCACTCCGTCTGGCCTGGCGTGCCCACAGGGCTCAGTATTTAGAAACGGGAATCTGTGTTGGTTTAACCTTGGCGGGGCTGGAAGCTTGTTCTGGGCTGGGGGCTCCTCTGGAATGGCCCCCCCCGACTGCGCAGCACCCTGGGGGTACGGGAGTCCCTCTGTCTGTCTATCCTGGGTTCTACCTGCTGCACCAACCATCAGCCTCCTCTTTGGAACCTGATTACCGGTTGGGGAGAGGGGGGCGCAGGGCTAGGAAAGGCTTCTGGGGGGACAACGCACTCACTCCTTTCAAAGGCTCTTCTGGGTGTCCCCCGTGGCCTGAGCTGCTGCCTTGCAGGGAGGAAAGGCAAGACGGGCTTCCCACGACAGGAGCCTGCTCTGCTGCTTCCTCGTCCAGGATGGGATTAGGGGGTGAAGGAGGAGTGGCCGCCTCTCTTTGCTCCCCTCAGAGGAGGCTCACGAGCAGGCAGGGGAAGTCTGAAGGAGCACCCTCGCCATCTCTAGAACCTCTGCCTTCACCCTGGGTGATGTGGGGGCCCTGGGTCCTGACTTATGGGGTGAGGAGCCCTCCCTTCCGTCCTTGGGATGAGGAGAGAGTCAGGGGCTGTGGCGTCCGCCCAAGGCCACCCGGCTCTGAGTGCAGGATGCAGACAGTGTAAACTCAGGGCGACTGGGCCCCTCGCGTGTGCCCCTTACACACGCACACAAGCAAACCCCTTGTCCACGGTGTGTGCCCGTCCCCATCAGACACATAAATCCTCCCCACACTCACTCCTTCTTGGCACGTACGTTTACACGAGCACACAAACCTCCCTCAGAAGGGGGGGTTTGCTTGTCCCCCACGCACAGAACGCACGTGTGGACAGAGCAGTCCATCCCCGCAAACCGCGGTGAGCCGAGGGCCACCGGGGCCCCCATGTGCTCACCTGCCTGGGGCTGCGCTACAGCTCAGTGAGGGAGGGCCGAGGACAGCGCTCGGCCCCTGAAGACGCCATCGGGGCCACCCGTCTCGCTGTGCTTGCCTTTCTCCCAGTGGGGTCGGCTAGAGATAAGTCGGAGAGAGGATGCGGGGAAGGAGGCAGCCTCCCGGCACCCCGCAGCGGCTGCCTCCCCGACAGCGTCACCTTTGCCCCCGCGGAGGGCCTTTCTCATCCTGCCACCTCATTTTTAATCAGCCAGCTCAATGGCGGCTGGGGAGATGAACGAGCAGTCCGTTGGGGGGACAGATGCCCCCTAGTGCCCTTTTGGACGCTGACCCTTTTGGAAAGAACCGGAATCCATGGCTGGGCACCGACATCATTCACTGCTGGAGGCCAAGCTGCCAAAAATGTAAATTTCTAATTAAAATAGAAATTAATCCTCTCCCCCAACTACCTGCTATCTCCAGCCAGATGAGCAAAAGTTTTATGCTGCTAATTAATGTAATCGCCCGTTAGCTTTATTTACATAAGCAGATATAATTCACACGGCTTTGCAGGAGCTGATGGAGAAACTAAACAAAATTTTTTTAAGTTAAAAAAAATTAATTACCTTGATCCTCCCTCTTGTATTCTAATCACAGACTTGCAGGGGTCCCTCTTTGGCGCTTCCTGAAGCCCTGGGCTGGCACCTTCTTTGATGAACTGGGAGCTTGTTCCAAATGCGGGGAGAGGCAGCGAAATTGCCGCGGAGCCGCTCGGAGGAAGGCGCCGCGTCCACACATGAAAGAGCCGGTGGCTGTGATAATTATTTACGGTTTCTGGTGCTGGGGGTTTTGTTATACCCAGTTAAATAGACTCTAAATACCACATTAAAATCTTGAAAAGTTCCTGGCAGATTAATAAATCATATTAAGGGCTCTGGCATTCGGCATGTTTTTCGGGGGAGGTTTGAGTCTGTTTGGGGACTGTGTCTTCAGTCACTTCCCTGGAGGCTTCGTGCCTGCAGTCTTTTGAGGGAACCAGCAGCGGGCAAGGAGGTCGCCTCCCGCTGGGGGTGTTGGCAGGGACGGCAGTCTGTCCCAAAGACTCAGCTATTCCAGTAAGCCACTAATCATGGGCGGGGGAGGGGGAGTCTGGGATCAAGGGTACCGAGAAGTTGTGTCCCTGGGGCGGGGAGGGTGGAGTCGGTCTATGAGTCAATCATCAAACATCTCGGAGCCAGCGCTCCAGGTGGCCTGGCCAGTGGTCGCCACCGAGCCATGTACGCAAGCCCCCTGACTTGTGCGTTGGAGTGGGCCCTCCACGCAAGCTGTGTCCAAGCTCTAACCCCGTACCTGTGTGTGGGATCTTGTTAGGAAGTGGGTTCTGCGTAGCTGGAAGCAAGTCCGATGAGGTCAGGCTGGAATGTAGGTGGCCCACTGATCCGGGTGACTGGTGTCCTGGTAAGAAGAGAGGAATCTGGACACGGATGGAGCCTGGAATGAGGTGTCCGCTGCCCGAATGGCAAGGAGGCAGGAGCAGCGTCTCTGTCAGCTCCTCCAGAAGGAGCCAGCTTTCTGGTGCCTGGACTTCAGACTTCAGCCTCCGGAATGGCGAGGGAATCAGTGTCTGCAGGTACCACTCCCTGGGTGCGGGCCTTTGTTACTGTCCACTCTGCCCCCCAGGAAACTCTTACACAGCCTCGGGGACCCTCTCCTCTCCTGAGGGTGACAGACAGGAGGATGCAGAAGGGTAAGGAGCCTCTTGGATGGAGCTCAGGGCTCCCTGGCACCTGGAGGGGCGCAGGGTGTGTGGTGTGGTCCAAGGGTCAGGGAGGGCTTCCTGGAAGAGGGAGGCTGGGCTGAGGCTGGGCCCCGGCCAGACCGGCTCTGTGCCTGTGGCTCTTCCCTGAATCCCATCCTGCCCCTTCCCAGCCCCACACCTTTGTCTCAGCCGCGTCTTTCACTGGCTGCCCCTCCACTGACTCCCTTTCTGTGACCCTGGCCCACTGGATGGCTGTCCTGATGCCTCCTTCTCTGAGAAGCTTCCTTGAGCTGCGTGCCCGGCAGGGCTCTCCTTCCGCCTCCAGCGCTCTGCTCTGTTCCTTGGTGCCCATACACTGCGGCCCCATCACCGTGATTTCTGATTTCTCTCTCCCCTACCAGACTGGGAGCCCCTTGGAGACCTCACTGCACACCGTGCACCAGTCTGTGCCTCCGTGGCACACCCAGGTGCCCGGCAAACATTGGGCAAACGTGTGCCGCGGCGTGCCCTCGTGGCCTGGGGAGCGCTGGGAGTGGGCATGGGAGCGGGGTGCACTTAGGTGCTGCCTGCTCTGCCCAGGACTGGGCACTGGATGTCGTGGGCCCCCTCCCCTCTGGGCCTTGGTTTCCACTCCTCTGACATGGGGGGTCGGGGGGACTCCCTCGATCTGTGTGCCTCAAGGCAGGGTGAGCAGAGCCTGTCGTGGCCTCGGCCTGTGCGCCCTCCCCGATGGCACCTTCACCCCTGCCTGGGGAGGACACCTGTGCTGGCTCCCACCCCCCTGCCGGCCTGTGTCGGGGACAAGCATCGCCGAGGGACCCAGAGAGCCCCACGGGGGAGGAAGGACGGGCTGCTCTGAGGGGCCGGTGGTTGGAGCGACTTCGAACAGCTCCCGCCCCCCTTGCAGAGAACAGCTGCAGAGTCTGTCTCCTTCCCTCACAGAGATTCTGGGGTGTTTTTTCCCCTCCTTGAATGAGGGAAAGAAATGATGCTGAGTAGCAAGTAATTACCCAAATCGAGGCGGAAATCAGCCATGAAAGGGAACAAATGAAGAGGAAACGTCCCCCCTCGGCCCTTCCTCTCCGTGCCCCACCTGCCGCTCTGCCTGCCACCCTGGCGACAAGGACGCTGTCCTTCGGAAGCCGCCACCCGCCGCCCGCTCCCGGGGTTGTGTTCTGGGCCGCAGCCGCCAGGCATCAACATCCTCAGTCGTCCTGCGTCCTTCGTGCCGGGACCTACTTCTCATAGTCACGCTGGCCGCCCCCGTCCACGGGGGAGATGACGGCGCACGGTGAGGAGCCCCTCCTGCCCCGGGACAGCGGGCATCAGCATGTCCTTGCAGGCCTCGCAGGGTGGCCACCCCTCCTGGGGGTGCAGCCCACGGGGTGTTTGCGGGAGCGTGGGGGCCGGCTTACGACTCACCTGGCAGACCTCTCTGGGAGTGAGCCTGGCTAACTTTGAAGACAACAGCTTAGGTTTGTCTGATGAAAGCTGTGCACCGTTTTAAAAACTAGCTGTGTTGACATAGACTCCAGCATCCAGTCCACCCACCTGAGGGACAGGTCAGGGGGTCTTAGCGTTTCCAGAGCTGGGCAGCCAGCACCACGGGTGATCTGAGAATGGCTTCGTCACCCCAAGAGGATCCTCTCTTCCCTAAGCCTCCCAGCACTGGGCCCTCCTCTGCTTTGCAGCTGCGAACCCGCTGATGGCCTCTGGGACTTGGCCTGTTCCGCACCTTCCATACCAATGGAATCAGCACCACGTGGCCCGGGGTGGCCGGCCTCTGCCACGCCGCGTGATGGTCTCGGGAGGGGCTTGGCTGCCGGGGCGCTGGAGGGCCGGCCTCGGGGCCAACGAGTGTCTTCCAACGGCCTGGGCGCACAGCGGCTGTGGACTGCTGGGCCGCACGGGGGTTCTGTTTCTCCCCCTCCTTGTGGCACAGACCACACACCTTGGTTTTAGCTGCCCTGGAGAAACTGGGACGCAGGACGGGATGCTGCACCGCCTTCCAGGGACGTGCCGGCTGGGGAGGCAGTGGGCTGCGGGGGCCACCAGCAGGTGCACTGGCCCTTGTCCTCCGAGGAGGGCCAGCCTCACGGTCAGGCACAGCGCCCAGCGCCAACCGTTTCCTGGCTGTGGTCCTTGTCCCTCTGCCGCTCTCTGCCTCGGTTTCCCCGACTGTAACACAGATGCCTCAGAGGTTCATTCTCTTAGGCTGAGTGGCCCCTGAAAGTACATTCTGAGCAAGGAATTGTGTGCATGTGGTTTATTTGGGGTGTGTGGGATCCCAGGAAACAGTAAGAGGGGTGCTGTTGATGAGCACCCGGGTGCCTGGACCTCGGTGGGGCCGGCCCACTGTGCGGTCTCTTTGGGACTGGCCAGGGAGGGTGAGCTGTCGGTGTGGCTGAAATGGGGGCATCCAGCTCCAGGACAGTGGAGACAGTGCGATCCTAGGAGGCAGGTGTTTTCCGTCTCAAGACGACCTTCGCACTCCAGAGCAGGTGAGCAGAACCTCCTGATGCTCCGTGTGCCAGACGCGGAGGCAGAGGATGGTGGGGAAGAGGGTGCCAGTTGGGTGCCCTTCCCACCAGGCCGCTGGAAGGAGCACCGGTCTTGGAGCCCATGCTACGGAGCCCGCTTCCTGGATGGTGGTTGGCCAGTTTCCGTGATGGAACCAGGATGGCAGGGGTTCCTCGCTCAGACGAGGTGCACGGCGGGCCGGCAGGGGCAGCCAGAAGTGACTGGGTATCTCCCTGGCGGCCCCTGGGGAGATGGGGGAGCAGACAGACGCCGTGGCCCCGGCCAGGGACTGCCTCTGGGGGCCCATTTCCTTGGCTCCTTGGGGGAACACCACCGTCTGCTGAGGCTGCGCAGGGATGAACAGAATCCTGGTGCATTCAGCTGGCGCTTGATAAATGCTCAGTGCCTAGCAGTGTGGTTGGATGTCCATGAGGGGAGCCCGGGAGCCCTGTTCTGCCCCTGAAGGAGGCAGAGGCACTGGGAAGGGCACCGCGGGGACCTGCTGCAGGTCGCTGTCACTGGGGGTGGGAGCGGCAGTGGCTTTGGCTCCTCTGCTCTCTAGAAAGTCACATTTGGAAGGAGGCGGGCCTGGGGCTCACTTAACATTTGAGTGCCAGCAGTGAGTGCTCCCCGGGGCCACCCAGACGCCTTGGCGGGGACATTAGCTGGGCTGCAGAGTTGGCACGGAATGTACAGGCAGGATTCAGGGGCTCCAGAGGTGTGCTTAAAGCTAACGCCCCGGCTTCGTGCACCTGCCCCAGGGCAGAGGGAGGGAGGGGTGGGCAGAGAGGAGGGCGAGGGAACCGGCGCTCTCTCCTGTCTGCAGCCCCGGCAGGACCCTGGACCTGACTCTCCAGGACCCACATCCCAACCCCGCTCCCAAGCAGCTGTCACCCGCCTTCTGTGTGACACCGCGACCCCCTCACTCGAGACCCAGCCCCTCCCACGCACCCCCAGGTAGCTGGTGCTCTCCTTTCTCCCACCCTTTGGAGGATTGCGGTCCTCCCCTCCCCCAGGCCTCAGCTTTGGGGGTCCCTGGACTGTCTGTGCTGCGGTTCTGCGTGGCTTTAAGGAGAAGGGGCCTCTGGACTGTCTGCGCTGCGGTTCTGCGTGGCTTCAAGGAGAAGGGGCCTCCGTGGGGCCTCGAATGGCCGGGCTGGCGTTGGGCCCGGCTTTCCCCTTTGTGCATCTGATTCCCTTCCATCCAGCCTCCTGCCCCTGCCAGCCCAAGGTGTCCTCCTAGGGTGTCTGGGGGGGGGGTCCCCGTGCCTGTGCGCTGTGCCAGCACGTGACTCAGAGCAGGGACCTGACAGATGTTGGTGGGACAGATAGGGCAGGGGCCCTCTGGGAGGCGGGTGGGTCCCCCTCCCTGGCCAGGTGTGGCCCCGTGCTGTGCCGGGCACCTGGGAGACCAGGTCGGTCTCTGCCAGCCTGACGCACAGCCTGGGGGCTTCCTCAAGGACCCGGAGGCTGATCAGCAGCTCCCACAGCAAAGGGCTTGGTGGCTCTGCCGCAGGAAGGACCCTGCAGACGCCAGCGCCCTGCTCCTGCCTCCGAGAAGGAGGGGCTGACGTGACACCAGGACCCCCGCCTCCCTGTCTCTTGTGACTGGCCAGATGCACCTGCACTTGTGGGTGGGGGCGAGCCAGGGGGTTCCACTGCCTCTGTCACCACCTCTGCCAGGACACGTGCCCCTCCAAGCTGGCAAGCGTTGCTTCTGCCCCGGGCTGGGCCCCTGGGCACTGCGGACAGTTGTCCCCATGTCCAGTTGGCCATGCCTCAGGAAGGTCCGGCGGGGCCTGGCTCACCCCGGGAAGCCTCTTCCTCTGTGTATCCCTGGCCAGCTGCTGGTCCCTGCTGGTCCCTGCTGGTCCCTGCGGTCTCAGCAGCATGTCCAGAACCTGGGCCTCCGGGACAGATGGCAGCATTCCGCACGGACCCCTGTGGGTCCCCACAGAGCGTCTAGAAGCCCCCCGGGGGTCATTCAGCAGCAGGCCTGTCCCCTCTGCCATCAGCTCGGGTCGGGGGCCCCGGCGCTGCCCCCACCAGCCGCACCGAGAGGCCAGGGGCACCTTCCTGGGCTTATTCACGGCACAACATTCCGGGTCCTCCCCCGATCTTGTCCATAGCGGCTCTGCCCTTCCGCTCAGGCCCCAGAGTGGGCCCAAAGTGCTGACTCTGTCCACACAGCCCGGCCTGTGCCACCTGGTGCCGGGCTCACTTCCTCGGGAGGCGTGCTCCCGGCACCAGTGTGGTGAGCAGGCCCCTCTGGGTGCCGCACGCCCGCAGCAGGGAGCCTGGAACAGTGAATATCCCTTTCCTGCTGATGGCACTGCCTTGCCCACCCGCCACCCGAGTCTGGGGGCCTGTCTTGGGCCACACGATCCCGTGCGCCAGGCACTGACCCGGGAGTTAGGAGGTTAGGAGGGCATGCCAGTGGGCAGGATAAGCAGGGACGTGGAGGGACGTGCGGGGCCCAGCAGGCCAATAAGCCAGGATTCCAGGAGGGAGAGAGGCGGGGCAGGCAGAGGGAGTCGGGGGGTGGGGCAGGGCCTCTCACCTCTGCCCGCCCCCGAACGCAGGCGGCTCGCAGTAAGTGCACAGGGCACGCTGCGGGTGCGAGGCTAAATGGACGTGTGTGTCCTTGTGGGTTGTGTTCAGCTGGGAGGGCCCGTTTCTCTGGCCGGCGGCAGCCAGGGCCCCACCCCCCCAACCGCGCCCTGCCTGCTTCCCCCTGCAGGCTCCTGCTTCCTGGGACCCAGGCCATGTCCTCTCTCTCGGCTGCACCCACATGGGATTCCAGAAGAGCCCAGCACCAGCTGACCCCTTCCAGATTTCTGGGGTACAGCTCTGACCAGCTTTTCCTGTTCTGCTGCGGGGCTCCTGCTTCTGCCCCCTGCCCTCTCTCTCTGATGGCCTCTCTGCCTCTCCTTGGCCCATCTGGCCCCAGGCCTCCCGTGGGCTCCTTGGGGAGCCCCCAGTCACAGCTCCTGGCCTTGCGAGGCCCTTCTCCGGTCTCCCTCTGGAGAACAGCCGAGCCCCCCACCTGCCTCCTGGGCCTTCTCAACGAGCAGCCAAACCTAAGTGGGTCGCATGTTGATGGTCTGCTGACTCACTCTCCAGTGTGACCTCGTCCCATCTCGAGGTGAGTCACAGAATTGCTTTGTGCCTTTTCTTTGCTTGAGGTGACCCCGCACGCATTACTCAGAACAAGTGGATGGCTAGCGGGAAGAATTGTCCAGCTCGGAGTCTAGGATGGCCCTCCTTCTGCTCGCTTCCCTGGGGGCCTCCCCTCCTCCATCCCTCGGCCCCCCCCCACCTCCACGGCTTCCTGACACGGCTCCTCTTGCCAGCCCCTCGGGGACGCTCTGCTCCCAGGGTTGTCCCTCCCGCTGCCCCACGCCCGACGGGGGCTGACCCGGAGATGCTGTCCAGGGCTCTGAGTGTGGAGCAGAAGGTGGAGGGGGTTGACCTCAGGCGCAGCCCCCAGGAGACTCAGTCACCCAACTAACAGTCATCAGGTTCTTGCCTGGAACCCTCAGCCTCCTTCCTTTGCTCTGGGCGCAAGTGCCTCTCTCTTTTGACTGGTATTTGAAATTGCAAAGTGGATTTGCTATTGTGACCAAGTCCAAATGCAAGCAATGGTGGCTTTGGATAATCGAGTCTCACGTCCCTCTGTCCAGTGGGGGCTGCGTTGTCCAATCGTGTGACACCCTCGCTCCCCAGAGAGCGGACGGCGTGCCTGCGTGTGCATTTGAGTGTGACTATGCACGTCGTGCACGTACGAAGAGGGACTAGTGTGCTTGAGTGTGTGCGTGTGAGTGTGCACACGTGTGAAAGTGCCCAAACAAGGACAGCTGTGTGGCTGAGTTGGAGCATGTGCGCGTGCACAGGGGAGTGTGCACGGGCACACTCATGAGCGCAGGTGTGGGCACACGTACCTGTGTCTGTGTCCGTGTGCGGAGATAAGGACGGCTTGCCTCCTCCAGACGCTCACTGTGGGGACAAGCAGACCCCGAGCTGCTGTGAGCTGGTCATGCCTCAGGGCAGAAAGCATCAGGGAGGGCTCCATGGAAGCAGCAAACCCAACCGCCCCCCAGACCGTGGAGACATGTGGGGAGACATCCCGGGGGTCAGGAGCCTTAGATGTGTTTTATCGTGATGGAGACCCCCGTCTGCCCTCCAGGTGGACAGGACCCTCCGCTCAATCTTCCAGTAACCCCTTCCTTATCATCCTCACTGTCACCGTCCCAGTCACCCCCGAGGGGCCCTTTCCAGTTCTCAGAGAGGTTTTGCATCTGTCATCCTGTTCGCCTGTGCTCCTGTCAGCCAACGGGGCCAGTGGGGGCTGGCACTGCACCTGTTTAACAGATATAGATGCTGACAGTACAGAGGGGTGATGCCCTGACCCCAGGCTAAGTGTCCCCACGCAGGACTGATTCACAGATGGGCACTGAGAGTGCTCGGACGGATCTGGAAGGGCTTCCTGGAGCAGTCGGCCCTGGAAAGGTGGCTTAGAATCAGGCAGCTAAGAGCTGAGGCTCTTGAACCCCAGCTTGGATGCCCTCCTCTGAGGCTTTGAGCAGTGTCTCTGCTCTCTGGCCTCAGTTTTGTCATCGGTAATGCGGGCATGACTTGGACTTTGTCAAGGCCATTCCTGCTCTGGGGTTTTGTGACCCTGACTCTTGGCAGATGGGATGGCAGAGTGCCAGCCGGGCAGCTGGGTTCCAACTGTGGGTGGTGGGGCTGGGAAGGGCCAGTGTATCTGCAGTTGCCAGCAACCTGCTGTTTGGAGTGAGCTGGGGTGGGCTGGCCCCCCAGCCTGCTGTCTGCAGCCACGACGAGGAAGGGGAGGAAGGATACCTCTGAGAGATGCCATGAGGGAACTCATGCTTTTTGCAGTTGGCAGCTGATTGCCTGGGGACGCAGGTGGCCAGGTGGCTGACCCATTTGGCCCCCCAAGGGGATCTTTCTACAGCTGTAGATAAGATTAAGTGCTGGAGCTGGGGCCACCTGTGTGGATCTTAATGGCTAACTTCAATTTGTGGAGTATGAGCAAACCTAGGAGGGGACAGAGAGCAATTCATTGGAGGGGACAGAGGTCCGACAACTGTGTGGGCAGAAAGGCTTCTGCTGGGTTTTGGAGCTGGGTGAAAATGGGGAGGCATCTTACTTTGCTTTCAGGGCTAGATGCTGGATTAGCACACAGAGCAGATGTTCGTGCCATCAATAGAGTCTTGGTGACATTGTGTGGGACAGCCATGTACGGTTGCTCAGGTTGTACACCTCAGAATTCTAACGTAGGTAGCAAGCGTTTTGTCTTTGTATGCGTTTGTTTTGTATGAGGTTTGACACCAAGGGTTGCCACATATTCTCCCCTTATCCTGCTGTTCCAGTAAATGCTAATGTTCTGCTTCCTTTAGGCTCCCCTACTGCAAATGTCCTCACATCTGGGAAGCCTTCCCAGAGTCCTCTGGGTCAGGCTAATTTTTGCCTTCTCTGATGTAATAGACCAAAAGTGGCCAGTTGCTCACCACTTGAACCTAGTCTTAGCTCTTTGGTCTCCATGGTCAATGGGACAGTAGCAAATATGGTATAAAAGAGGCTTGAACGCTGCCTTGAGTGTTGGGATCTGTCTTTGCACTGTGGGGAACCCAGGAACCACCCTCACGTGAATGAGCCCGGGCTAGCCTGCTGGGTGATGAATGCCCTGTGGCCCCATGCCTTCCAACACTCCAGTGGAAGGCCAGCCAGATGTCACACATGGGCCTGTGGACCCCCTGTGCTCCTCATGGACACAGAGATGAACCCTCCCCCTGAGCCCTGTTGAGATTACCTACTCGCAGGGTTACGAACACATGCATGATGTTTATTTCAAGCCACTTAGCTTGGGGCTGGTTGTTACACAGCAGTAGCTGTAACCGCTACACCTGTGCTCCCACAGCCCTTTGCACATTGCCATGCCTGCTTGGAGAGTGCTTGTCGCAGCAACACTACGTCCCCTTTGTGGCAGGGAGTGGCTAAAAGAACAGAGTTCAGAGTCAGAGGCACTTGGAGTCAAAGCCCAGCTCCATGAGTCCTGTCCTGAGACTGGATGTGCCACTCAATGTCTCTGAGCCTCGTCTGAAAGATGAGGATGAAAAATATTACATTCCAATCTCATCGGGTTATTGTAATGAGTGAGCACAGATGAAGAATTTACAGTTTGAGCAGAGTTGGTGCTCCATAGACGGCAGCTGGCAAACCTCCTCATCGCTGTCACTCGTTGCCTTCATGTGACTCCTCGTGGCTCATCCTGGGGTCCCGTGGTGGGATGGGGACTTGCCTGGTCACATGGTGCTTGGGCTGGGCACTCCCACGGCCCAAACCCCTTGCTCCTCTGAGGCCCCTTCCTCCGCACCCCTGTGGGATTCGTGCATCTGGGGAGCATGGCTTTCCCACTATTTCTGGGAATATTTACATCCATCATTCATCTTGGCATTTATTGTTGACATTCCAAGAACAGTCAAACAAGATGGATGTCCCATCTCCAGGACGACAGTCGCTGTAAATTCAATTCTACCTACGGCGCGGGGTGGGGAGGAGGGGCGGCGGAGTGGGCCCTGAGGGGGCCGCCAGCTGCTGGAGGGAGATAAAGTCCTTTGACTGGACATGGTCACACCTGGTGATGTGGGGCCCAGGGTCCTGGCGCTGCCCACCCCACGTAGCTGTGCCGGCCTGTGCCACACGGAGCCTGTGTGCCCCAGCTCGTGGCCAGACAGTGGCCCTACATCTCTGTTACTGTTGCTCCTGTGTTGCTACCTCTGACCTCAGTGTCCCTTCCCGTCAGATGGGCTGATCCTCTGCTGCGTGTGTTTGGCGGGTGCTCCATGAATGTGGCTCCCTGTCCCCTTCTCTGGGCCGCCCTGGCCCCCCATGCGCCCTCTCTCCTGCTCGCCCGCAGTGGGCCAGGCTCGCTGAGTGCCATCCGGGGGCTGGTGCTGGGACCCTGTGGGCCTGGGCACCTCCCGCGGGCCCCGTCTGGTTTGGACCCTGACAGGCACGGCCGCTGACGTTGGTCGAGGCGTCAGACTTCAAAGGACACCTGCACCTGTCATCCCCCCAGGCCTCCTCACAGCCCTGTAGTGTCCACAGCAGGGAACTGGACAGTGGCGGGGGGGGGGTCAAGTGGGCCTGAGTGTGGAGCCCAGGCTGCCCCATTGACTGACTGTGGGGCCACAGGAAGGTGGCTTGGCTTCGGGAGGCTTTGGCCGCCCCATCTTGTAAACGTGGTGGCACCATGTGTAGGGCTGAGGGCCACGCCTGGTAAGCACCAGCTGTCTGCATCGCTGACCCCAGCGTCCAGATGAGGCCTTCCTCATGGCCTCACGGCCTTCCCCCCGCGTGGGGAGGGAGAGTGGGCACTTTAGGCAGATAGATGGTGTGCTGGGCAGAGGGCAGGATGGCCACAGCTGGGGCAGTCACGGAGGGCTCCCTGGGGGTGGCAGCACCTGTGTGGCACTGTGAGGTATGGTCAGGACTTGGCTGGACTGTGAGGCAGTAAGAGGACACTCCCATCCAGGGAAGGGAAGGAGCTGCGCCCTGGGCAGCCCAGCCTGACAGTAGATGTGGCTCTGGTCCCTCCAACATCAGAGAAGAATGCTTTGTGGCCTCTGTGACAGGCTTCCCAGGAGGTGTCGATGACCTGCTTGCTTACCTGCAGGGCCTGGAGTGTCACCACCGCGCAAACAGCCCACTGCCTTGGTACATCGCTGGACGGTGAACGCGTCTCTCCTTGGACTGAGCCAAACTCCCCTCTCCCTGCCCCTGGCTCAGCCCATGGGAGCCCCCCCAGAAGGCAACCCTGCCCCAGACCCTGCTGGACCTCCCAGTCCCCTCCTCTGGTCCTGGGCACCTCCCAGGGGGGTTTTGGGGTGAGGGGCTCCTGCCGTTGCCTCTGGCCTTTCCCCCAAATCTTTCTTAAACATTTCCCCGGGCAAAGGGGCGACCTCCAGGACCAGCCAACAGTCCATCTGCTGCCGAGGGCTCATGGGGACAGGAACGGCCTCCCACGCCCTCGGGGATGACTTCGCCAGCCCTCTCCCTGCCGTGCCGCTGGCCCCTGGGCCCTGGCCAAGGCTGGGCTGGTGCAGGCTGGCAGCTGATGTGTTTATTTGCCTGGTGGTGGGGGCGGGCAGGCAGGTGCGGCGGTCATTGGTACATTTTGTAAGCAATCATCTGTGGGCGCCTTCTGCTGCAGCGTGTGGGTTGCCCCGTCCTGTTAATCATGGCCCGCAGCCTGGGGCCCCCTCGCCTGACAGCCTCGTTCCTCTCCGCTGGAAGGATGGAGCTGTTCTGGCCCCTAATGGCGTTATCTGTTATTCCTGGACACACTGCCATCTCCTGGCACACGGACAGTGCTGGGGCCGATGCACAGGGCCGACAGGGGGGCTGGGGGCGGCACTGATCCCAGGGCGCGTGTCTGGCCAGGTTCGGGCAGGGTGTCAGGGACCTCGTCTCCGTCGATCCTCTGCACGGCGCTCATCCGTGGTACCAGCAGAACCAGGCAGGGAGGCTGAAGCCTGGTACCGGGCCGTACCACTGGAGGGGGTGGGTGGGATCCGTCCCCGGTCTCCCTGGTTATAGCCCCCCACAGACAGAGGAAGCTACACAGTTTCAGGCCCCACTGTAAAATGGAAATCAAGGCCCATTGTTTAAAAAATTACTGATAATTTCAAGAGGGCAACAGCAGAGAATTAAACTAAGAAATGGATCTGACTCTGAACCTTGTGATTGCACAATCACACGTACGTGAAACTGCCCTGTCTCAGGCATTCCCGCATCCTGTTTGCACACACACGCACATGCCCACATGTGTGCACATATGTGAGCCCATGCCCGTGGCATCAGGGAGTGCTGCAGGGGTCAAGGCAGAAGGATGCTGCCTCAGGTCCTGCTTACTCAGAGGTCGTGGGCAGAGCCCTCCCTGCCCTCAGGTTCTCACTTCCAAGAGGGACCCAGGACAGAGTACAATGCCAGGGGTGGGGTGTGGTCCAATGCAGGGAGGGGCCCAAGCAGAGCCCAGCAGGGAAGCAGGTCTGCTGTCATTATTAATGTTTTTAATGACAGAAATGATGGCCACGCATGGGAAGGATAGCAACAAATTAATCTTAACATGATTAATGAGCAGCCCAAGATGTGCCAATGTGATTAATTCCTGCATTCATTCTGCTACACACTCACGCACATGTATACACAGCACCCACTGGGTGCCAGATTTTTGCAAGGCACTGACTCAGCCTGCCTAGCCTTCCACCAAGGCTCACTCAGACTTCTGCATGCTAAGCAATCATCCATCTGTCCACCCATCCACCCATTCAAACATCCATCTATCCATCCACCCACCCACCCGCCTACCCACTCATCTATCCATCCATTATCCATCCATGCATCCATGCATCCATGCATCCATCCTTCCTTCCATCCATTCATCCATCTATCCATCCACCCATCCATCCATCCATCCATCCACCCATCTACCTACCCACTAGTTCATCCATCCATTCATCTACCCATCCAATTACCCATTCATCCACCTTTCCACCCATCCATTCATCCATCCATCCATCCATCCATCCATCCATCCATCCATCCGTCTGTCCATCCATCTGTCCATCCAACCATTCATCCATCCATCCATCCATCCATCCATCCATCCATCCATCCATCCATCTTTCCTTCCATCCATTCATCCATCTATCCATCCATCCATCCATCTACCTACCCACTAATTCATCCATCCATTCATCCACCCATCCAACTACCCACTCATCCATCTTTCCACCCATCCATTCATCCATCCATCTATCCATCCATCCATCCATCCATCCATCCATCCATCCATCCATCCACCCATCTACCTACCCACTAATTCATCCATCCATTCATCTACCCATCCAACTACCCACTCATCCATCCATCCATCCATCCATCCATCCATCCATCCATCCGTCTGTCCATCCAACCATCCATCCATCCATGCAACCATCCATGCATCCATCCATGCATCCATCCATCCAACACTCATTCCTTCAGCAAGTAATCACCAAGTGCCTACTTTGTGCTGGTGGCTGGGATCCGAGAGTGGACAGTCAACATGAGCTGGCCCCGGAGGCCATCCGAGTTGGGTGGTGGGGTCAGCAGAGCAAAACATCCCTCCTACCCCGAACCCCATGCAGCCAGCTGCAGTGTGTTTGGTGGGCTGTGGATGTGGGGGATGGAGCAGTGAAGCATCTATTGGATGAGGAGCGGGAAGGACTCACTGAAGGGACATTCACTTGGGCTTTAAAAGGTGAAGAGGAGTTTCCCAGCCCGGAAACAGCAGTGTGGGCAGAGGGAACTGGCATTCAAAGACGGAGGTAGGAAGGGGCCTAGGGTGCGCGGGGTGGGGACTTCAGCTCACCTGTACACATAACCTGGCACCCAGAATGCATCTGGCATGTGGGGTCTGGACCCTCCTGTGCTCGGCTCAAAGTCCTCCTCAGCTGTCTCAAGCCTGCCACCCTGGGCAGGTTGCATGATCCCCGTGCCTCAGTCATCTCATCTGTAAGATGGGGATAATTATAACACCTCCCTTCCAGGATTGTTGTGCAGGATGAAAGGTGTTAATTCAAGTCAAGCACTTAAAATGGTGCTAGGTGCATTGTTAGTGCTGTGTCAGCATTAGAAATATGTAAAACTTCTAAATAGATCCTTTTTTAAATTAAAAAAATTTAATTTTAATTCCAGTATAATTAAAATATAAATTGATCTTTTACATTTAAAAATATTATAGCTTGATAGGATGATCAGTCTGGACCCAGCCCTAATTCTAGTGGAGAAAGTGAGGTGGGGGAGGATATTCCACATGAAGTAGACATTCAGGAAACCCTCCCAAGATCAGCAAAGAACTCAACCTTTTGAGCCACTGATCCCAAGGGTGGCATGGTAGCGTTTCTGGAAGGTTCTATTGCACACTATTGCTGGAATATGTCTTTTACTTGTTCATGAACTAAGCAAGCAGAGTGTAAATGCTTGAAACCCACGGAGGTTGGGGTGGTGTTAGAGGATGAGGAGGACACAGCACTCAGGGGCTAGGAGGCCGAGAAGCCATTTCTGTCTGGGGGTCAGGGAGAGCCCTAAGGATTCATTGGCGCTGTCCAGGCAAACAAGGAGAGGAGGGCGTGCCTGCAGGAGGGACGAGCATGTGGCTGGGCAGGTGGGCAAGTGTGCGGGGCTGAAGGAGGGAGGTGGTGGGGGATAGCCCAGTTCAGGGGTCTTCCTAGGCAGTGTCTGCGGAAGGACAAGCAATGGGGTCATTCACGCCGCGGAGCAGGGCCCCCCGGGGGAGTGGGAGTGGGTGGGCAAGTACCCAGCCCTCCATCTCTAGGTGGGCACTGCTGAGCTGTGCCCTGAGTTACAGCCTTTGAGACGCCAGGTCTTGTGCGTCTGAGGTGACCCGTCCCTTGAACTTGGCCAACCCCCTGCTCGCAAGGGTCAGATCAGCCCAGGTGAAAGTCTAGGTGTGAATGCACCAGCAGGGCTGTCCGGGTCTGCCCTTGGTCTGTCTCAGCCTCACTGGCTGCGTCTGTAAAGTGGGGTCTTGTGCGCGGGTTCCCCCAAATGTCCCAGCCACTGCACAATGTGGGTAGCGTCCCTCCAGCACGCCCGGCTGTGTGCCCTGTGGTCTCTGAGCCCGGGTGGCCTCCTCCATGCCTTGGGTCCTGAGGATTTCCCCAGAGTGCGGCTTCACCTTGCAAACAACCCGCCCGCTGCCTGCCGTCCTCAAGAGCTCGGGGTGGTGGCGGCGGTCCGGCGGTCTGGGCAGGAAGGGGGTCACGGCACAGCCGGGCTGGGCTCTGGGCGGCTGGTCTGGAGGCACAGGCCTCGGAAGGCAGGCTGTGTAGATGGATGACCCAGCCATGCTCAGCACGGAGCAGGGCCCGTGGGAAGATGGAGAGAAATACGGCCTCTCCTCTTAACGACAGCGTGACGGTAGCAGGAAGCGTCAAACACGCAGGACGTTTATGTGTCCTCGTAAAACACGGGCTGTAATTCTCTCTCCGCCCTGGGCAGAGCCTCGGGAACCGCGTGCTCTCTGAGTCACCTCTGGGAGGAATGATTCCCCCCGGAGATCCTTGGAGGCTGCGGGGCCGGCGGGGCTGGGGACTCCAGCTGAGGCAGAGTCGTTCACGTCCCAGAGGACGGCAGGGTCAGCGAGGGGGCAGGAGGCCACGAGGGGAAAGTTCTGGGCGGTCACGACAGCGGGCCGGAAAGCCGACCTGAGGAGGGGCGGCCGGCAGGAGCGGGCCAGGGCAGGTGCCGGGGGAAGCAGGGCCGACGCTGGGACGAACCCGAGGAGGGCACGGCAGACTCCACGCTTGGCCGCATGGCCTTGGGCCAGTCCCCCCTGGCCCCTGAAAAGTGCCAGGTGCCCCTCCCCAGCTGACAAAGCCTAGGCGGGACCTGGGGTGTGAAGGGGTTTTCTCAGAGACTCATAACCCACTCGGCGGGGGCTCCTTTTGTGGGGCCGGCAGCACAGCTCTGTGCCGGAGCCTGGGATCCGGGGCACTCCCTCCAGGGCCAGGTCAGGGACGGGGGCTCCTTCCATGCTGGGACCCCGGGGGGCTCCTGGGTGCTGCGTGGTCTCACGGGGACATGGGGGTGTCCCTGGAGTCGAGGCGTTTGACCTGGTGTCTCTCCTGCAGTTCTTACGCTCACATCCTTGCGTCTCTGCGAGAGAGGAGACTGCAGGCAGTGTGTCCTAACATTTATTTGACCTAGAATCTTCTTCGGCAGCATCTCCTGGGGCTTGTGTATGCGAGTCAGGAGCTCGGGGCTGTTGCCTGGGGAGGGCGGGGCTGTTCCTGCACCATTTTACGAAGCCGCTGCTCGGAGGGGCTGCCTGACTGTCCCAAGGTCACGCTCCCTGTCCTGCACTGACAGCCACGTTGTCACTGCCGCCAAGGGCAGAGTGGGACTGCAGCCCAACCCCGGGGAAGGACGCGCCCCGCAGGGTCCGACCCCTCCACTTCAGCTCCTCCTGGCCCAGTGTTGCGGTTCCCGGAAGTTTTCGCCTTGTTCGGGCTGGGTCTTCTGGCCCATCTTGCGTGTCTACGGGGGAGGGAAGCCCTCTCAAATTCCGAGGGGGCAGCCGTGTCCTGTGAGGAGTCCGGTAACGGGGCTGCTCGGGCTCAGGGGTGATGAGTCACTGGAGCTGGAAAGTCCACGGAGATGTTAGAGGGAAAACCCAGAGCCCACGAAGACAAACTCGATCCCTTTGGCGGGTGGTGGCTCGGAAGCAAATACACCTCCTCCTCGCCGCGCGGGAGCCAGGGGGTCTGGGGACCTGGGGAACTGTTCAGCGGGAGAGTTCGTTCCTCCGTCTGCTGAGGTCCGAAGCGGGAACCCCGGCGAGGCCCTGGTTTTAAACGCCAACCCCGCGGGCCATGCCCACCCAAGCCCGGCTGCACCTGAGCCTCGGACCCGGGACACGGTGCCTGGGGTCATGGCTTCCTGCAGCCCCGGGTCTCGGAGCAGGCGGCGAGGCAGGTGCCTCCATGGACAAAGTCTCCGGGTGACGGGACCCTCTCCTTCCACGTCCCTCCTGCTCGTCGGTGTTTCCTCGCCTCCGTGGCCCCTGCTGCCCGCTCTTGTTCCAGCTCCTCCACTGATGTTGGCCCTAAATAGGGCTATTCCTGGGACTCTGCCCTTCATTGGCGCTCCTCTCGTCAATCAGGAGCTCGACCCCAGAGCCTGGAGAGGACCCCAAATCCTTGCTCTGCCTACTCCTCGGGGAGCTCACCAGGCCGGTGTCTTCAGGGACCACTGTCCTGCCCGCGCCCCCGATGCCAGCCTGGCGCCGCCCCAGCTCCCGATACCTCCTTCCTGACACCTCCACCTGGAAGCCTCCTGCATCTCATGCTCCCTCCTCCCCCCCACCCCCGCCTTCCCCACTCCCACTCCACTCTGTGCCGCTCAGGTGTCTGCTCTGGAGTCCTCCGTGGAGTCCCTTGGCCCCCCCGCTCGGGACTTCTCAGCCCCGTCCCTCTCCACACCACACGACCCCCTGCCTGGTCGGGAAGCAGCTCCCCTCCCGCCCCTATTCGGCCTTCTTGGAAGCACATACGGGGCCTTCCTTCCCTCTTCCCTGTTAGGAGCACATGCCCTGCCCGCCCCCTTCCCAGGGGCTACCGGTGCGGACCCTTGGGTCCTGCCCGCCATCCCCTGCAGGGGCCCCTGCATGGCGTCGAAAGCTCACAGGACCCAGCCCGCTCACGGCAGCCTCCTCCGCATCCTTCCAGGGAGCCAGGTCCAAGCCCACAGCTGGGAACAGCGGGCCAGATGTGCCAGAGGAGGGCTCAGGGCTCTTCCCAGGAAGGCAGGGCACATTCCAGAAAGGCCTTCACACGCTCTTCAGCTGTGGGCCAGGTGGACCATCTCGAATCCCTCCGGGAGCCAGTGACCTGCTGTCTGCGGGTACTCTGAGCTCTTGACCTTCCTCGTGGACTCCGGGGACACCTCGCTGATGGGCGCCGGTGCTGAGGCCCAAAAGCAACGCTGGCATGCGGGGGCGGGCGGGCGGGGAGGGGGAGAGGGAAGCCGTGGTGGGATTACTATGGAGCTGGCACCAGCCATAAACTTTAATCAATTTCAAACCCATTTGCTGGGTATTAAACTTCACAACCCGTTTAATAGTCCTGGTCCTGAGCGTGGGAGCAGGTGTCTGTCTACACCACCCCTCGGACGAACCTTGCCTGAGGCTGGTCAGGGTGCCCTAGGACACCAGGGTCTCCCGTGGGGTGGTGGGGACAGGGGAGCTGGTCCTAGGACCCCCGCGGGCCCCCACGGCTGCCAGCGGGCCTGGAGATGCCTTTCTGGAGGCTGGGTGGGCAGAGCCGGCGGCCCTGGGCAGCAGGTGGCACGTGCCCTGAGCTCGCCGCTCTTCAGAGAGTCCTCCTGACCTCGGCGGGAGCAGGGACTGCTGTCTCCTCCCCTCGATGCATGGAGATGCTGAGGTTCCAAGACGCTACGAGGGGTCACAGGTCCTGCAGTTCCAAGTAGCGGATTCCAGCCCTCTGTGCACTCACAGTGGATTGTCTACACTGCGGTCCTCCCCTGCCCTTAGCCCGCCTCTGGGCAGAGCTGAGCCCTCCTGGTTATGAACACGGGGGCTCCCTGAGCAGGGGGGCTTCTGGAGAAAACCGCCAGGCTCCTCGCACCCAGAGGTGTTTCGTAAACACAGGGGAGGTTGGTGCAGGCCCCGGGGGCACCTGCTTCTTCCGGAGCCTGGTGCCCGGTCCCCAGCACTGTTCCGGGGACCTGGCTTCTTTACAGTCTGGGCATTAGGAGCTGGAGATGACCAGGCAGGGTGGGGTGAGGAGAGGAAGGTGGGCCAATGGCTGCTCCGCATGGTGTGGGGGGCCGTGCTTTACCTCTTGGGGGGCGGTTTCCAAACTCTGGGCACTGATCAGGCTCAGGGAGGCAGCCACAAGATGCTGCGGGGGCCCCAGTCCTTCCTTCCTTCGTGGAGAGAGCATTTATTAGGCACCTCCTGTGTGCTAGGGCCTGCGATAGGATGAGGGCCCTGTCCTGGAGGCCGGTAGGGAACACACCGGTCCCGGAAGGAGACAGGAGCCTCGGGGGGCAGTTCCAGCCAAGAGCGCGATGGCCTACGATGGGAGATGCCCAAAGCGCCCGTGGAGCCCCGAGAGGCGTTCTTCCCTGCGGCGGTGACCTCAGACAGGGGTATAGGGGGCGAGCAGGGGTGTGTCAGGAAGAGAGATGGATGGGCATTCAGTGCACTGTGCGCAGTCTGGGGCAAAACCAGCTTCGTGAGCCTTCAAATACCCCCAGAGGAGGAACTGAACGAGGGGCAGGTGCGCTGACAAAGTACGGAGGGGAAGAGCTCTCGCGCACTGGAAGCGAGTGTGCATTAGGGAAGGCTACCTGGAGGAGGCGGCTCTGGTGCCCCTGATGGTTAGGGGGATTAGAGGTGGGCGTTCCAGCTGAGGGACTGCATGGCCTTTGCCAGCGCCCCCAGCCTTTGTCTCCTTGAAAGACCACAGGCCTCCCCTCCTTTGTCATGCATCAGAGCACAGCCCCACTCTGGTGATGCTGCATTAGTGTTTCCTGGACTTGCAGACATCCTGGGGACAGCTGGGTCTTCCCTCCCCAGCTAGGCTCCCGAGGCTAAGCCCGTGGGAGCCCAGGCCCAGGGACCCACTACGGGGTCGTCCCTCAGAGGAGTCGGGGCCCAGCCGTCACACCTGGCACTGTCTGCAGGTGTTTGGGTGACTAACTGTCATCTCTGATGAAGCTACGTGCTTCGAAGCACCTGCTATGCCTGGGGCCGGGCACCCTGCTTTCCCCGTGGTCCCTGGGCCTCGCTAGCACGGGGGCACCCTTACAGTGCACTTCACAAAGGAAGAAGAGGTGCAGAGCGATCGAGGGGCTTGCCCAAGGTGCCAGGCCTGCTCAGCCGTGTCGCTGGGACTGGGAGTCGGCTCTCTGGGGACAACGCCCACGTGGCTGTCGGAGCAGGACCCTTGTTCCCAGCCGGAGCCGCTCTTGCCCTGCGAGCGCTCGTCCCCCAGTTTCTGCATTTGCTGGGGTAGGGGCGGACCTGGCTGCTCTCCGGGCTCCCTGCCGGCGCCCTTCTGCCCCTCACGTCCCAGGCGGTGGCCGGGTCCCTTCCCCCATCCCCCGTCCTGGCTGCCTGCCCCAGCGCTTCCCTTGGAGGAGAACCATCACTCTGGGCTCCCTCCAGGAAACAGCCCCGGGGCGAAGAGGAGGCTCGCTCTCCCTTCCAAAAACCCCGACACTCACTTGCTCGGAGTTGTGTGTGGCAGATGGAAGCTGACAAGTTGAATAAATTAGGGCACGATTACTTTTTAGCAGACGTCACATCAAACAGCTCGAGGTCCCGCTGGGAAGGCACGCCAGGCTGTGTGTCGGGGAGGGAGTGGCTTTTTCAGGATGCGCCGCTGCCGGCCAGGGATGCCAGGCCCTGTCCAAACTCCCTGGGGGCTGCCTGGACGGTGTGTGGGGTGGGGTGGTCTGAGCCTGCGGCCCCCGAGCGTCTGGGTACCATGGCTGATGAAGGGGAGGCTCAGAAGGCCCCAGGTGCCCGGGCCCTCCAGCCACCCCCGCCCCTCCCCCACCTCGCAGGCGGGAACGGGAGCCTTTCTTGGCGTGCGGACACCTCGCTATCTTGGGACTCCGAGAGCTGGGTTTTGTTCATTCATTCAAGGAATAGTTCCTGCCTGGGAGCTTCTGGGAGCCAGAGGCTGTTGTAGGTGCTGGGCTTCAGTGGTGGGAGGCGGAGAGCCCGGCCCCCGCCTGCGGCTACGGGAGCGGGAGCGAGCACCGTCTTCCCTGCTCACCAGCTTGGCGCAAGCGCTTGGCCGGGGCCGACCCACTCCGTCCGGGGATCCCTTGCTCGGCGAGGCCGCCGCAGCCCACCTCACGCACGAAGCAGGGGACACGGCGAGGGCAGGTCCCTGCTCAGGGTCATGGTGGAGCCGGCTCGCGGGCCCCGTTCCGAAGCCCCGTGAGATGCAGGCCGGGACACCCCAGGCACGAGTGCCCGCACGGCTCTGCTGTCTCGGTGGGCCGTCAGGGCGGGCCTCTTAGAGAAGGTGGCTTTTGAGCAGAGATGGTGACGGGAGGATGGGGTGGTGGGGGTGTGGAAGGTGGTCAGGGAGGGCTGAGCTGAGAAGGGACGGGGGGTCACAGCCAAGAGCCGGGTCACCTTGGCCACGCTGTGAGGGGTGGCTGCCCAACCCAGATGTGGTGACATGCCCCACCTGTGGTTCTGTGGCTCACATGTGACCTCTCTGACTTCTCTCCTGGCCCCTCATCGCTCCTCATCCTTCCCTGGGGCCACCTCCTCCAGGGAGCCTGCCCGGATCTCCAGGGGAGGGTGATTTCTGCCTTCTCTGGGTTCCTAGAGTGTTTGCACTGGGATTTTCACCCTCTACTGCCAAGAGTCGCTTTCTGGGACAGTGGTCTTCCTTTGCTTCTGGAGGGAGTCTTTCTTTGGTGTCTGAGGCACCCAGAAGCCATTCTGTTGATCCCACACCCGGGCCCGCGTTGGGTGCAGCTGGAGAGAACCGGCCAGATTACGTAGGGGAGGAAAGTGGCTGGCTGCTTGGAGGACGTCCGAAGGGCAGGCAGGGGCTGGACAGACCCCGGGGAGCCGGGCAGTGCCTGGGTGGGAGGCCTCAGCAGGCACGGCCGTGGGTGTGACCCAGATTCACGCTGGACGCGGAAAGAGGAGAGCTGGGGCCCACTGGCCAGAAGCCAGGAGGATGCCGGTCTTCTGGCCTGGGGCTCAGCCACCAAGTGTCACCCGGTGCCACCAGCAGCTGCGAATGCCACCGGCATCCCTCGAGAGCCTACTGTGTGCCCGGCATCTTCCCGGACACTCGTCACTGTTATGAAGGACACTCCCATAAACCCAAAGTCACCCAGCGGGGAGAGTGGGAGAACTGTGTTCGGACCTGGGCCCACTTGGCTCTGAGCCGGAGCTCTTTCCACCCCACTCCCAGGAGACCCCGCACAGTGTGGCGGCGAGGTTGGCCAGGGACGGGCTGAGTCTGGGGTGCCTCCAAGGCCACCAGGAGAGGGGATGTCTGGTTCTGGAGACCTGAAGGGAAGGCTGGGCTGGAGACAGGAGCCCCCAGATGGGGGGCTACGTCAGATACCCCTCTCCTCCAAGGAGCGGAGCCAGACCCTGTCTCCCCCGAGCCCTCGGTCAGCCCCCTTCTGAGCATGGGGACACTGAGGCACCAGGGGCCAGGGCTGCGAGGGAGCTGGATCCCGGGGCCAGCGCCTGGGCAGCTGCTGCTCGCGGGACCCCGTTTCTTCCCCTGTGTGTGGCTGCTGCAGAGGCGGCTCAGGGCTTCGTGAGGTCGTGGTGACTTGAGGGTCTCTCAGATTATTTGAGCTCAGTTCTCAGGAAGGAGAGAAAATGAGCCAGAGCTTGCAGTGTGGAATGGCTGGGGTGATGTGTCCTCCGCTGGGCAGGGGGTGGGGGAAACGAGGTCACAGGCCAGGCTGGGTCAGGCCTCTGGCCCTCAAGCAGACACAGAATGAATAGGAGGATCAGAAGTCCTGCTGACCCCAAATTATCTTCTAGTTTGGTAAAATTTCTCCCACTGGGAAGGCATTGTGGAAACTGAGCCCTGATTCCCCTCACATCCGGAGGCCTGACCCTGGTCACTGGCTGAATCTTGATCCTTTCTCGCTGCACACGACAGAGTGATCACAGCGTAGCCACAGGGACAAGGTTGTATTCCACACACAGTTAAAGCACAGTGTAGGCCGGATCAGTCCATGCTCAGGAAGTCCAGGAAGTCTGTTTGCCATCCATTCACGTCAATCCAAGAGGGCTTCCTGGAGGAGGATCAGTGGTGTGGAAGCTGAGGCCTGAGGGAAGCAAAGAACACCCAGCTTGGTGATGAGAAGCAGTGTGTGAAGGTGGTGGGGGGAAGCAGGAAGGGCCCAGGAAAGATTTGGGGAACGCTTTGTATGGCGCCTCTCCTTGCTTGAGCTCCTCCTCTTCTCCCAGGCTCTGTCAGCGTCTTGTGCTCCTGGAGAGGTTTCTCAGTGGCTGTGGGCATTCTGGTCTCTGGGCAGGAGCGGCTCCCTGTTCCTGCTCTGCTGCCCCAGCCACTTTGGGCATCCCACACAGGAAGTCTTAGGGCGTGTGTGGACCATATCAGAGCCGAAGGGGCCTCTGGACCACACGGCGAGACGGCCCAGTGCACGGTGGACCTGGGTGCAGAAGCTACTTGACATGGGGTCCTGGTGCCTAGAGGAAGAAGGAGGAGGAGGCTTCAGTTCTAGCCTGATCCAGGTGCACAAACAGTATCTTCCGCCCTCCATCTCTGATTCTCTAATCCTCTCTGGATTGGGTTCATCTTAGGATCCCAAAGAAGCAGGATGAGAGCCAGGAGCTCCCAGCCTGATTCCTCCCAGATTGCGGTTCATGGCAAATAGACAGTATCCAGCACTGTCTCTATCTGACCAGCTGGGACACGGGCCCATCCTGAACCAGTGACCATGGCCCGGAGGATTTGGTGCTCCTAGTGACTCAAGTCAGGTGGCTCCAGAGGAGAGAGACCCCCAAAAAGAAATACCGGTGATCTTTTTCTGGACAGTGCTTCTCGCTCTGCCTACACAAGCTGTGGACTGGTCCAGGTCTGACTCATTCTCCCCTCCCCTGGGTGCCTCTCCCAGGGTGCCCCTCCCAGGCTCCAGGCTGTTCCTAAAGCTCTCAGGGTCTGAAATGAGCAAGAGGCTCTGAGAGTCTGCAGGACTCAGCCCGAGGGAAGCACGAGGACAGGATGGAGGGGCCTCAGGCTGACCCTGAAGGCCCAACACCGGTAAGGGCCCATCAGGCCAGAGAGGGTGCTTAACTAAGGAGGATTCTGTGTTGCAAGGGGAAGCCTGGCAGCAGGTGTCACTCAGCGCGATAAGAGCTGAGATGAGGACAGGCAGGAAGAGGAGGCAGTCCCCAGGGCGCAGGCGTGGAGGGCCTTCCACCCAGAGCCAAGTGTGGGGCCTGGATCTCTATGACCTGTGAGACAGAGATGGCCTGGGGCCTCAGCTTTCAGTCCTTTCGGGCAGCAGAAGCCTCCGCCAGCTGGAAGGTCCTTCTGCTCATGTCACATGCAGAGACATCGAGGCCCAGGCCAGGGGGGTGATGGTGACTGTGCACATCTGGGCTCCGACACGTGCTCTTTGGCCCAGCAGGGCCAACTCCAAATCAGGCACGGTGCCTGGGCCCCCACGCCTTTGAGGGGCCCATAGACAGGTTTTAAATTCCTTTGAAATAGGAAGAAAACAAATAAAATGTTAAGTCCAAGAATGCACTTATTTTTAATATGAATATCTTTGTCTTTATGGAATATATCTACACAGTCATAAAATACTTTTAATTTATTTTTTGAGGAGGAAGGCCCAACATTGCCAGTCCGCGGGCGTCCAGGTGACCCGCAGCACGGACCCCCTGGTGTGGGGCTGGGGCAGAGGCGTTCAGTCAGCTGCTCCCAGGCTGCATGTCTTGGGCGTCAGAGGCCTGTGGGAGCCATCGGCATGGGGGCCCCATTCCACCCCAAGCATTGCCCTGGCTTCCTGGGAGGTCCTGGGAGAGGTACCCACAACCCCTTCTCGGGCCTCAGTTTCTCCTTTGTCAAGTGCAGGAGTCAGGCCTACTGCTTCCCAGGGGCCCAGAAACCATGTGAACTCTAGTGAGTCCCTGGAGCTTGCCTTCTCCGCTCTGGGATGGGGCCACATCACCAGGCAGGGGCTACCCAGGGGTCCACGAACCCCTGCATGTTGAGGCCATCTTTGTGGGAAGCTGCTGGGTCAGGTCCCGGCGTGACGCCTATCCTCACAGGCATCTTGTAGTTGGAGCTGCAGAGTCCCACTCCAGGGAGAAAAGCACAGGATGGTACTCGGCTGAAGCCCAGAGCCCAGGAGGGGGTGGGCAAATGAGAACTGGGAGAGCTGGGTGCGCTGTGTCCTTGGGGCCTGAACCAGAGTGGGAGGAGGGGAAGGGGCTGAGGCAGAGTCAAAGAGACAGAGAGACACACAGAGACAGAGACAGGTGGACACGGGGGCAGGAGTAGATACAGATACAGAGACAAAGCAGAGAGAGGGAGGGAAGGGAGACAGAGAAAGGCAGGCAGACTTGGGACTAGCAATAGATACAGGTACAGTGGGGGTGGATCAGGCTGCAGTGGTGGGAACAGGAGGGGCAGGAGCCTGGCTGCTCCGTGGACCAGGGCCTCCTTTGTACCCCAAATAACACTAATTATAGGGACATCCCAGACACGATCTCATTGCTGAGCCCTTCAGTGTAGAATCTGTCAGGGAAGAAGAATGTTGTGTTTTGCTTCCAAGACCTTCCCTTGATCTAATCTTGCAAAGAAGAGAGAGAGAAAAGAAACAACAAAGGCAGCCCAGAGAAGGGGAGATTTGGAAGGGACTTCCTGTGGTCACAGCAGGAGGCAGAGCAGCCTGGGGCTGTGCTCACCCCAACACCCTCTCTGGAATACCCCCTGCCTGGAACAGGCAACCTGGCAGGGTGGGATGCAGACTGGCGGTTGCCAGGGCCTGGGGTGGGACAGCGGGGAGGAACCACAGAGTGGTCCAGAACTCCTTTCGGGTGTGATGTTCTGAACTAGGTTGCGGTGGAGGTTGCATGGCACCGTGATTGCAGTAAATGCTGAAGAACTGCTCTCGGTGATGTGGTTCATGTGAATTTCACCTCCGTGCAACGTGCTGGCTCTCACCAATCCTCACCAGACATCTGGCAAGTGCTGGTGGTGCTCCATACTGGGGACACAGAGGTGGACAGGACAGAAGCCTTTCTGGCTCTCAGTGAGCTGATATTCTGACCATCCATCCGTTTGCTGAGCAAACTCCTGCACGTGTTTACAGAGGCTCTGGGCGCGCCAGCTTCTGCAGTGACACCCTAACACGGGCTCCGGAATGCCCTCAGCTTCCTGTGCACTCCTGGCCTTGCGGGTCTCCCAGCTGCCCCGGCCAGAGCCCCGGCTGTCCCGGGACACAGGCCCTGCTCTTTCCTTCTGAGGCCCCAGGGGTGCTTAGGGGGCACTTGTTAGATTGGGCTGAACATAGCTCATTGCAGGCCAGACCACCCCTCTGCGATCCCAAACTTCATCCCTGGGACCACTTTCATGCTTCCTAGTCCAAACTGGAGGGGTTTGGACCAGCTCTGCCAGGATCCCCTCGAGCCCCACTGGCTCTGGGCCCGTTCCGAGGCTCCATGACTCAGAGCTGAGGCCGTACTTAACATGTACAGACACTCCGTTCTGGGCCTCTCGGCTTCTGTATGGATGCTGTGGGCCAGGCTTACTGCTCCATGATTCTCATCCATGTGTCAAGGGTTCTCCGGGACCTGCTTCTTCACCCTGTGCTCCCGCACTTGGAGCCCCGAGCTCCATGGCCCTTCCCCGAGCCCACTTGGCGCTCTGTCCTGTCCCAACAGTGGCTGTGTCTGCCTAGCTTTGGGCCCCATGTTCGAGTTGGCCATGGGGCCAGGCTCATAGGCATCCCTAGGAGGGCCTTCCGCGGGTCTCCCGGCCATGCTTCGTTCCTTGGGTTGACCTTGCCCTCTTGGACGTTGGTGTCCCCAGCTATTCACGGTGACAGTGGGCCACCCCCACTCCCCATCACTCCATCCTGGGCAACACGGGAGCCTCTCAGGATCCCAGGAAGTGGCCCTTGACCCTTCATGGCCACCAACACAGAGGTGACGGGCTGGCCCTTGAGCCAAATGAGGGGCTGCTGGACGTGGGCTTGCATCCTGCTCCTGCCCCCACCTCTCTGAGCCTCAGTTTCCTGGTCTGTGGGATGGGGCCACGACCCTTCTCTTCCTGGGAGGTTGTGGGGCTGGCTCCAACTTATGGTGTGGCCCCGTATTGGAGCCCAAGAGCCCACGGCTCTCATTCTCATCCTTCCCCTCCGGCCTCCCGCCCAGTGCCCGAGTTCTGCGTTCCCGGCCCAAGTGTGTCTGTGTTGATCGCCGTCTGCTGGAGGCCAGTGCTGAATTCCAGGCATCCTGCTTCCCTCCTTCACCTTCCGGCCCCTTGGGGCTGCCTCCGCTGTCTCCCTACGGACACCATCAGCCTCTTTGGCTCAGTGTCCTGGGCTCACACTTCCCATCCCTCTCCTGCCCTGGGGTCTCTCCACCGCACTATAACTGATTCTTTTTCTTTGCACCCAGGAAGCCTCGCCTCCTCCAGGGAGCCCTCTCTTCTCAGGTGCTCTGGGGACCTGACCCGTCGTGAATCATCAGGACCGGGGAGGTGTCAGCACAGCTTCCGGCAGGAGCGGGCCAGTCCCGCGGTGGCCACACTGGACAGCCACAGCCACGGGTGGATGGCAGAGGGGGCGTGCACGTTACAGCCCATGCTGTGGCCACATGGGCCTTGCTGCCTCCAGGTGGTGGGCCCTGCACGCCAGGCTGGTCGCCAAGGAGACTCCAGCTCGTCACCCGGTGGCCTCCATGTAGGGAGGTGCAGTCTGGGGAGGGGGGCCCGGCCCGTGGCCATGCGCCGAGGACGGCACCTAGACCCGGGCACCGTCGGCGATGAGTTCTGTAAGGAGAAGGAGAGTGCGTGTCCACCAGCAGACACAGACCCAGCGGCCACTGCAGGACGGGCCCCTGGGGCGTTGGTGACCGTGCAAGGCAGGCCAGCCTGCTGAGCGCCCCTGAGTGAGGGGTGGAGCCACGTTGGGGAGGCGGGCCGGGACTGGATTTAGCAGGACCTCCAGGCTGCTGTAGGAGGTCCGTGTGGGGGGAGGCGGCAGAGCCCAGCTGGCAGCTTCCCATCCAGGTCTTGGCTTGGCCTCAGTCTCTGTCCTCGGAAGTGCTTGGGGGCCAGGTGGAGGGCGCGGAAGGAGGTGCCTCGGGCTTTGCCGATCCCGCACCCACAGGGGGGCTGGCTGCCCCACAGGGACATGGTCGGAGTCTGCCTGATGGGCTCTTCCTATACCAATGTTCTAGGTCCGGGTGTCACGGAATGCTCGTGATTGCCTCTTCCGGAAGCATTGCTCTAACCCATTTTACAGATGAGAAGCCTGAAGCCCGGTAGACACACAGTGGCCTGGTGGACTCCCCTTGTCCGACTGCAAGTCCTGCCGTTGGGCCCCCTTCCCGGGAGCTGAGGGAGGCAGATGCCAAGGCCCTGCGCGCGTCCCTGGGGGGCCCGGGTTCCAGCTCAGCCCTGCTTGTGCTCTCCGTGGGCTGACTGTCCCGGGTCTGACCGTCCTCCTCTGAGCAAGAGGGCTGGGGATCTGCTCGCCTGTGGGGAAGGGGCTCCTGGCAACAGAGCCCCCGGCGCAGGAGCCCCCCAAGCAAGTGCTGGGCAGGGCAGGCTTTGGAGGACTGTGTGTGGCAGGGGCCACGGCCTGGCCGGCACCCAGCTCCCGTGTGCCCCAGGCGGAGGCACGGTGCTCCTCTGCAGTGACATTTACTCCACGCAGGGGCTGGCAATGCTTTATTTTTGGAGCTGACTTTGATTTGGGGAGGGTATTGTTAGCTCCCGGGAGTAGATTTAAGAGCAAATATTACTGCTTCTGATCAGCGGCACCTAGGATCCTCTGCAAAGGCACCTCCCTCCCACCGAGAAGTCTAGACTTGGCCTCCTTGGCACCTGCCAGAGGGGAGCCCTCGTTCCGTCTCTGGGAGGCAGGAGGGAGCCCCGGCCTGGGGCCCAGCTCCACCTGGACAGGCTGGGCGGCCGCGGGCCCACGGGTGCCTCCCTCTGGCCTCAGGTTCCCCAGCTGACGTGGGCGAGGGTAGGTGAGGAGGTCTCTCTTGGCCCCACATCTCCACGGCTCCCGCCCCAGAGGGAGGAAGGATGAGGCAGGGCTCCTCCTCCAGCTGAGCAGGGTGGTGTGATTTGCATGTGATCTGCATGAATATTCATGCCGATTTCGTAAGGTGCTAGGTCCAGGCATCTAGGAAAATTCCAGCAAACAGACCTGGGCAAAATGCCTGTGATTGTCCTGGACCTCGAGGGCAGCTTTATGAAGACCGTCCCTCTGGAGTGTCCTGCAAGCCGCCTCCCTGCATTTTGCGACCCGGGTCCCTCATCTGAGCGCCAGGAGGGGTCCGGATGGAGTGTTTGTGTCCCCGGTCTGGCCAAGACCGCTGTGCCTCCATCCAGCCTCAGGACTCCCCACGGTTGCCCCGCAAGTCAGGGTGGGGGCAGATTTTTAGGTCCTGAGGTTGGGGCATCTGCAGGCCCCCAAGACACTCGTCTCTGCAGGATGCTTCCGTCAGGGGCCCTGACAGCGGGGTCCAAGCTGCCTCGGGGTCCCTTCCTTCCCCACCCACGTCTCGTCTGGTCAGTGCGATCCCCCAAACGGTTCCCAGGTTCCGCACGTGGACTCGATCATATCCCCTTCCCCCAAATCACCGCAAACAAAACAACAAAGCCCAGACCCTCCAGTGGCCTCTCTCTGTTCTAGGAATAGCGACGACCCCTGCTTGGATCTGTAGGGTCCTTGGAGCTTCTCCTACCTCTGTGGGCAACCTGAGCTCCCAGCCTGTGCCCCCCTCACGCCCCAGCTCACCTGCTTCCTGCATCGTGGGGCATTTGCACGTGCCCTTCCCACTGGCTGCCCTGCTGTTCCCCCGGCCTCCGCCTTGCAGCGCTCCGCTCGCACCCCTGCCCAGCGGGCTTGGACCCCCTCCAGAGCCACTCACAGGCCTGCTCCCTCCGCGTGGCTCTCACGGCCACGGTCGCGGTCTGACGCTGGTCGGGGTGTTTGCCCGGTTCCTGTCTCGCCGCGGGACAGTGAGGTCCACGGGGCAGGGGCCAGGCCTGCCCTTTGCTCCCCGCGGCTGCCCGCACGCAGTAGGCGCCCCGTGAGCGAACGGATGAGGGCTGACTCTACCCACGCTCTTCCCTTGGTGTCCGACGACCCCACAGAGGCCGACTCCCCGAGGCCAGGGCATTGTGTCCCCTCTTGCGGTGGCCGCGCGGGGCAGGGTGCACCGTCGGGCCCGCTCAGCGCGGAGGGGGCATCTCCCGACTCGCTGCGTCCCGACAGGAAATGCGGCTGTGCCCGTCGCTTCCTGCCTCGGTCGGCCGGGGGCACGTGGTTTAGAGGCTTTTGTTCCGACAGTTATATTTGGCTGCGTACAGCGTTCTGTTCCGTCTGCAGAGAACAGAGCAGGGCTGGCAGCCGACGCTGCTCTGAGAGAGACCCCCGCCCCCCAGAACGGTGGCCCCGTGGAGCGGGCCTGCCGTGGGCATGGGGTGGCTGGGCCGGGCGGCAGGTGGTCACCGCTGGGGACCCCACGGTGCGCTCGGGGGCGGGCGGAGCCGGGGCAGGTTCCCTGGGGGGGACGCAGAGCCGGGGCTGGTGGGCTCCCCGTTCAGTGAGTGCTCGCCAGCGCCCACAGGCCCTCCCGCCGAGTGGGGGTCAGCGAAGCCCCCCCCCGAGGAGGTGCGTTCTGGCCGCCAGAAGGGCGGGATGAACAGGCCCCGTGAGTGTGCGGATGGAGCGTCGCAGGTGGTGGTAGCCGCGCTTGGAGTCCCCACCGTGGCCGCCGTCCCTGCTGCGCACCTTGTTTGCCTGCCTCTCCTGGCTCTGGGGCGGCCCCCACACCCTTGCTTCTCCTTGGCCGAGGCGGTTGAGCGAGGGCCCCAGAGAGTGCTGCGTGAGAGCCCGTCGCCGCAGCATGACCCGTCCCCTGCTGACCGGTGGAGCTGGGGTGGCCGGGGCGGAGCGGGCCGGTGGCGGCCGGGGGCTCCCGGGTGTGCTCGGCCATGGGAGGCCCTGGTAGGAGGTGGAAGGAGGCCCCCGCGCCCCGCGTCCCCTGCAGGCTGTAAGTGGGCTTCATCCCCGAGGCCCCACTCCTGCTGGTCGCCCCCATTTGGCTCCTAGGGTGTCGGCCTCTGCTGTCTCTCCTGCTCCTGCCCGGGGTGGGCTCGGGTGACGAGCCCTCCCTAGTTGGTGTCCTTTACCCCCAGCCCCACGCATCTAGAAACAGCCCCTCTTTTCAGTTCTCAACAGTGACCTCCGAATGTCCCCTCTTTTGTGCCAGGACACCGGCTCGTGTGCCCAGCCCTTGGCTGCGTGTCCTGGGCCCTCCTTTCTGAGCCCGAGGCGGGTACCCTGTGTGGAGCTTATCCGACCCCTGCTCCCACCCCTGCTCCTGAGGGCTCTAGGGGGAGGGGAGAGAAGGGAAGGTCACTCTCCCATGGTGGCTGCTCAGGGCTGAGTACGCTTTTCCCTGGAGGAGTGGGGGCAGCAGGAGAAGAATGGGTAGGACATGGAACGAGGCCTCTGTGAGCTGAGGTCCCGGGTCCGGAGGGACAGCTAGGAGGTGGGCTTCTGCTGGGCTGGCCCAGTAAACCGTGAGGGAACCAGGCCGGAATGATCACGCTGTGTCCACTAGACATTTGGCCTGGGCTGCCTTTCTCCGTATGGGGTCGGCCGTCCAGGTCAGACGCACAGACCTACCGGGGAGCAGAGCCCCTGATTCCAGTCGTGTGCACTAGGACTCACTGCTGTGTAGCCGGGGGAGAGCCCCTGGCCATCTCGGAACCTTGTTGTGCACCGGCAAATGGAAAGAGTGATCGTTCATGGGGTGGCATTCAAGGTCAAGGTCAAGGTCAGGGGTTGGAGACCCTTTCCTGTAAACACACAGCTAGCCAGCTTTGAGACTTTGTGGCATGTATCAGTTGATGGGCACGACAATTTCAATAAAGCTTTATTTATAAAAACAGACAACGGGCCAGATTTGATCTGCAGGCTGTAGGCTGCAGCAGTGAGCGATAGAGACCTCTTCTGTATATACTCAGCTCCTGGAGACATAAAGACCACCCTAAGGCAGTCTTGCCTTGACCTTGTCAACAACACCTGCCCATTTCTCTTCCATGAAAAAAACTCATCTTGGGGTGTATATCAGGGAGGGCATCCTGGAGGAGGTGATGTCTGAGCTGCTTTCACAATCTGAGAGGCAAGCTATGAACTGGAGTGGGGGATGTCTGTGCTAAAGGAGGGGTGGCGGCCCAGGGAGGGGGTGCAATTTGCAAATTTAAACCGGAGCAGGCTGTCAGAGCCCCTAAAACCATGATGAATGTGCCTGGGCTTCCGGCGCCCGCCCATGTGCTCCCGAGCGACGGTGATTTATGACGGCCGAGATTTTTCTTAAGCAAGTGGTTTTCAGAGAAAAAAGAAAGGTCACCGCAAGTTAGGCCTTACATATCTTATCTCACTGTCCGCTGGCTGGCACTTCCCTCTGAACGTGGCAAAGCCTGACGAGTGTGTCGGCTGCCGGGAACGGGCATTCATGTCCAATAAGCAAATGCAGGATTACCCCAGTAGCACACGTGGCTGAGCAGGGGTGCTGGTCTTCTCTTGGAGTGGAGGGCAGGGGCGGCAGCGGGGGTGGCTCCCAGCAGAGCCCGAGGGCTCAGAGAAGGACGTCCACGCTGGGCTGCAGGACGGGTCCCTGTGCTGGGGGTCCCGGGCTGGAGGTGGGGAAGAGGAGGGCAGGCAGCTCTGCCCGGTGTCTGCCAGTGGAGGGAAGAAGAGACGCTGATCCGAGTCAAGCTCATGTTCTCGGGGAGATGGGCAGGGGGAGAAGGAGAGAGAATCGCAAGCAGGTGCCATGCCCAGCGTAGAGCCTGATGCGGGGCTCGATCTCTCGACCCTGAGATGATGACCCAAGTGGTCCGCTCAACCGACTGAACCACTCAGGAAAGCCCCAGGTCAATCTCGTCTCAAGATCTTTGCCTTAATTACATCTACAAATACGCCTATTCCAAGAAAAGGTCACCACCTGAGGTTCCAGGTGGAGAAGTCTGCTTTGGGGGGGTCACTCCTTGGGGCCAAGGGTGGGCTGGGCAAGCGAGCAGGGCAGAGAGGACACGGGTGGATCGGCTATTCAGGGGAGGGTCCTTCCTGCCTCTTCCAGCTTTTGGGGGCTCCAGGCGGCCCAGGGCACGTGGCCACACCTGCAGTCTCTGCCTCGTTCTCCACACGGCCTCTCCCTCTGTCTGCGTGTCTCATATGTCCCCTTACCTTCTCCTTGTAAGGACACTTATCATTGGAGGCAGGGCCACCTGGAAAATCCAGGATGATCTCATCTCAAGATCTTTAATTTAATGGCATCTGCAAAGACCCTTTTACCAAGTAGGGATTTTCCCCTTTTGGGGGGCCTCCAATCCACCTGCACAGTGGAGGGAGACGTTGATCAGCCCCTTTCATTGTGGTGAGTGGGACTGAGGGCAAGGGCCTCCCGACGCCCAGCAGAGTCACCTGGGGACGGGCAGGGTAGGGCCCCGACGGGGGACACGTCTGAAGCATGCCCGTTGGTCACAGGGGGTGTGGGCTGCACGTTTGTGAGCAAGACCAGAAGCGGTGGGAGAAGGAGAACCCAGGGTTCCAATCCCAGCGTGGTGTGACCTTGGGCGAGATCACACCTTGTTTTCACTCATTTATTTTATGCTGCTCTAGTGTCCTTGATCTCTGTCTCGTTCCCAAGAAGCTGAACGGGAGCGACATTGCGTGGAAAGTGCCTGCTGTCCAGGATGGCCGTGTCCCAGCGGTCTACCTGACCCTCCGGACCCTACATGCCTTGCAGGGGTGCCGTTCTGTCTCTCCTGTCTTGACCCTGGGGAGAAGGTGGGGATAGTGACTGTGACCCCTGCTGCGTGTGTGGGGGAGGGCTCCTCATGTCCCGTCAGGTGGGTGATGATCCCGTGGCTCCATGGCTGTGAGTGTGGGGTGGGGTCTTCCCCGAGAGGCATCCGTCTCCAGGAGAGGCAGGAAATGGGCTCAGAACATGGGCTGGGGGCCGCCTGGACCTTGCTCTCCCAGTCCTGACCTCAGTGAGTGCCTGGTGGCGGGGCCGAGACCGGAGACCTGCCCAGGAAGTCTGCTAGGAGGTTCTGGGAAGAGGAGGAGGGTGGGGGTGCATGGGCCTGGGATGTGCTCTTTGGGGTGCCTGGGGCATGGCAAAGGAACTCTGGCTGGTGGGGTAGCTGCACAACCCCATCCCACCGTCTGAGGAAGTAAGTGAGGACCCGAGACAGGCAGCAGGCTTTGGACCCAGCATTCCCACAGACTCAGCCCTGGGCACCCCTGACCTGAATGCAGGGGTGCAGGGTGATGTGACCAGTGCTGGGGCAGTGCACAGGTGGAGGGAGCTTGCCTGAGGTGGGGACGGAGAGGTGAGGTGAGGCCGAGAAGAAGCTGATGCAGGATTGGGTCATGTCAACAGAGGTAAGTCAACAGGAGGTGAGAGCCTGCTTCACTCTTTCTTCCATCAGTACGTGACTCTAGCACTGAGTGTTGGTTATTCTCTCCCAAAAGGGAGGCATTCACACATTCATCCATCCAACGTCCTGTTTGTTTCCAGAAGAAAATCAAGCAGTAAGTGAGGGCCTCTGTGCCTATCACCCCCTCACAGACGGGTCATCATCACTGCCACCCAGATGTATGCCCCTGGCTCCAGAATGAAGGGTCTTCCCACAATGGCCTGTCGTGCGGCCGGGGCCTATGCACCACTGCCCCTTGAACATGGCAGAGCTCAGCTTCGGGGCCGGAGGGAGCAGAGACATCTCGACTAGGAAAACAGAAGTCACAGCAAAGCGATATGTTCTCCCAGCAGAACTGGAGGGTCCTTAGCAACCTCGGGTCACCTCCTTTCTGCAAGTTGGTGGGGTCGCAAATGATGGCGTTTCAGGCTGAATTGTGCCCCTAAATTCACATTTGGAGTCCTCACCCCGGGGCCTCAGAGGGCAACGGTGCCCGGCCATGGGTCTTTGCGGAAGTGATGAGGATAAGGGAGGTCAGTGGGGACCCTGACCCACGCTGACCGGTGTCCTCACGAGAAGGGGAGGGCAGGACGCGGACATGCACCAGGGGACAAGCCGTGAGGACACAGGTGGGGCCGGTCATCGGCACGCCAGCAGGGGGACCTCGGGAGGCCCGCGCCCGGGTCCCGGCCCCCCAGTCTGTTTCTGCTGTGTCAGGCGCCCGACCGGTGTCTGTCATGACGCCGAGCCGGCTGACCCACCCGGTGGGAGGCGGTGTTCACGCAGCCTCTTCCCATCCTCGGGCAGCGACTCCCACCCCTGCAGGGACGCGGAGTTTTCCCAGGGTAAACAGGCAGGGCGAGCCCGGGGTCAGAGGGCCTGTGGTCACCAGCCGGGGCCACCGGCAGACCATGGCGGTGTGAGCTGAATGAGGTCTCCGCGGAGCCTCAGACACGCTGTGTGTGCACGGCGGTGGGTGGGGACCCCCGTGAGATCCACAGAAGGAGCAGGTGTGGCGGGTGGCGGGTGGGGGGCCAGGGGAGCAGAGTGGAGGCAGGAGGTTGCAAGAGCGCTGAAGGCTGAGTCAGGGTGGGGGTGGCCATGAAATCCCAGGCTGAGGCCAGGCCTGGGGCTGGAGCTGGGGTGGGGGGGCAGGCGGTTGGGCCAAGTTGGGGTTCAGGCAGAATCAGGTGGTCGGGCAGGACTCCAGGAGTTGGGGGGGGGACGGTCCTGGCTGGGGGGAACTGGGCTTGGCTGTGGGTTTAGAATAGGGATGAAGATCTGACCAGGTTGGTGGGGAGACAGAGGCTGGGTCAGGGTGGGGCCCTCTGCTCTGGAGGGCCGCCTGGGTTATGGTTGAGAGGGGCCAGAGCCTCATGGACTCTGATTCAGTTTCCCCATGCTGGGCTGGCCCTAGTGTGATGATCAGTCACTGTGGGGAACCCTCCTACCTGCACGTGAACGCTGGCCTGCAAGTGTCCTTGGGCATCCTGAGCTTGCTTCTGCCACAGGGCCTTTGCACCTGCTGCTCCTTTCTTCCTAGAGCACCCTGCCCTAGTTCCTCCCCTGGCTCACTCCTCCACTGTGCGATGTCCCAGCATGTCTGAGGGATGTCCCGGCCTCCCTGCCCAGATGACCCCCATCTCCTCGTGACCACGTGACTCCACATCCCTTGCCCCACGAGCCCCACCTGAGATGCCTTGTGTATTGCGTGTGTTCATCGGTCTCCCCCACCAGCCGGCGAGCTGTGGCGGGCAGGGGCTTTGCTTCCCTCACTGCTGCCCCGTCCCCAGGGCTAGTACAGTGCCAGGCGCTTGTGGGCACTCAGTCTCCATCAGTGAACTGATGAAGGAAGAGAGACGTCGCGCCTCATTCCGCAAGGACTCATGGAGCAGCTCCCGTGTGCCAGGCACGGCGAGGGGCCCTGGGATGGAAAGGCAACCGTGAACAACAGCAGCGAGATCGCGGCCCTGGGGGTTGGGGTCGGGAGGAGGGGTGAGCTGGGGGTGAGCAGGAGACAGGGCGGCGGGCAGTCCCAACAGGGAGGCTGCGTGTGTTGGGCGAAGCGTCTGGGTTAAAATCCAGCTCATCCAGGGCCTGGCCTTTGAGTTGTCACCTGTGAAATGGGTCCACGGAGGCAGGCTTCCCTGGAGCTGGTGCTGAAGTGGTGAGCACAGCCTCTGGGGCCCTGTTTGAGCCTCCAGCCTCCTCGGTAAAGACTGGCTTCCCTTTGTCCCTTTGTTGTGATAATTACAACGCTAGCAGCCTCTTTGTGGCAGCCTGGAGGTAGACATTTGAGATGTTATTTTCCGCTGCTTAAGACCCTGTTTCTTGGCACCAGCGAGGCGGGAAGCTCAGGCTGTTTCCTGCCTGGCAGGGCGCCAGCCCCTCCGGGACGCCTCCCACCCCCTCCCCTTCCCTGGCGCTCAGCCTTCTCCCCCGCCTGCCCTGCTGGGTGATGGCGGGTCGCCGCAACGGCACACTTGATCCTTTCCTGGATGCTTCTGAATCGTGACTTGCACACCCTTCCTGTGGGGGCTGTTGGCATCAGGGCAGGGACGGGGCAGCTGACCCGAGCGGAGGCTCTGAAGTCCCTGGAGGGGCTCCCAGCGTGTCTTTGCCAGGGACCAGCGGGCCCGGGTCCTCCCTCTTGTTCAAGCACCGGGACGTTTTCGGTGTGACACGGTCCCCAGGCCCAGGTCTGACTCCTCTTCTGGTGACAGGATCCCTGGGGAGGCTGGGGCACCGACAGGCAGGGGTTTGCCTGCCGGGTCTCAGGCCCCCCCATGTAATGGGGTCCCAGAGAGCATTTCTGCTAAGGGGACTGTGGCTCGGAGGAGGGGGAGGCCACCGTCACCCCGACTGTCCGGCTCGCACCCCTCTGGCCTCACCCTGCAAGGGCTCTGCTCGCTCCCGGGTGGCCCATGGAACCTGCGTGGCGGGGTTGCCTCCCCTGCATCCGAGCTTGTCTGAGGATCTGTCTGCCCCTCTCCTGGGCTGTCCCCGGCCTGACGCTGCCGGGGAACCTTCTGGAGCCCCCGGGCCCATGAGGAAGACAAAGGAGAAATTCCAAAATGGAGCAAGGAGGGTGTCCAGAGCCGGGGAGGGAAGGAGGTGTGTCCTCCTGCCTCCCGGGGGCTAACTGTGCTCAGGTCCAGCCCCTGCCCTCACTCTTCCCGCTCCCGTGGCTCCCGTGGGCCGGCACCAGAGGCACCAGGGCTGTGCACGGCCCTCTCCCTGAGGTCGGATTGTCACTGGACCGGGGCGATCGAGGCTCCGTTGTTCATCTGCCTGAGCCTTGGGGGCTTCCTGGCGGACTCTGCAGGGACCCCCGCCTGAGGGGCAGCCTCGGGGCCCCCACCCTGCCTGGCTGGGCTTCGCCCACCCCATCCTCGGCTGGGACAAGACAGCGGGTGCTGCAGGCCATAGAAATATCCGAGTGGCTGGAGTGTGGACCGCAGAGTCCCATTAAAGCTGGAGCTTACTGAGGTTTTAAAAAACAGCCTTTAGTGAGAGGCAGGGAGGTGTTTGGCTCAGCAAGCTCCTTTTCCATTTTTTTTTGGGTGCATTTTATTGATTCCTGCGCTGAAATAGTCTTTCAGCGTTTTAAAATAGAATCCTAGGTGAAGGACTCCCAGACTCAGGATTTGGGTGGAAATTGACCTGGCTCTTCATAAAATCACCTTAAAAACAAGATGCTCGGCGTCAGGAGCTGGCCCGGCGTCGTGCGGGGCTCTCCACTTCTTTGTAGCCCCGTCCCTGCTTTCTGTCGGAAAAAGTCACCTGGACAGTTGCTCACGGGGTCCCCTCCTTCTGCTGCGGCTGACTGTCTCTTCTCTGTCCTGGAGGAGTGGGAGGGGCCGCGGACGGCTTGGGTCGAGAGCCCCGAGCTCCCTGGATCGCGTGGCTGAGGATGGGGGTTCCTGGGCCCCCGTGTGGCCCCGCGCCCGCCTCCACCCGGCTCCCTGCCCACACCAGGCAGCCCCTGCTCCCCCGGGGAGACCCCCAGGCTGGGGAAGGCAGCCACACCGAGAAATGCCAGGATAGAATTCAGGTCCTGCTCACTTCCCGTGCGAGGGGCCTCACCTTTCGGAGGGAAACACATGTGCGTCCTGCTGCCGTGGGCCAGCTGCCGCTGCTGGGGACCTGGTCAGGGTCCTGGCCCACTTCTGCCTCCGCCAGCCCCTCATTGCCTGGGGCCATGTCCAGGCCTCGGCCACGCGAGGGCACGGAGGGCTGATGGGGACTCTGGTGCTACCTGACTGGGTGCCCCCATCTTTCACAAAGACCTGCTGTCGGCGAGGTTCCAGGCAGGGCAGGGGCTGCGTGGACCGTCCTGCCTTCCCCCGCCGTCCTGGGCCAGGGGGTTGGCTCGGCCAGCTACGGGGGGAGCCCCTGCTTCCTGGCCCCCAGCCCAGGCCAGCGCCGTGGGCTGCTTCTGCTGTGGGAGCGGACCCTGGCCCACCTCTAGTCACCTCGGCCCGAGTCTGCGGACGCGGGGGTCTCTCGGCCCCGAGGAAGCCCGAGGGCAGCTGCAGAGGGAAGCGCCCAGCCCTTCCGTGCGACCCCCTGCTCAGACTGCCGTGTGCACCTTTGCACGGCCAGTGTGGTCATCGTCTGTAGGGTCGGGGGCCAGACCCTGGTTTTCCTCCTCCTGCCTTTCTTCCCTTGGTTTTGTCTAGCTCCCAAACCTTCTCTGGCTCCCCGGGGCCTCCAGAATCCAGAGTCTTCCTCCCTGCCTCATGCTTTGTCCCCAGCAGGGCCACCGTCCCTTCATAGGTCAGTGTGCCCAGTCCACTGGCCCCCGCCCTTGAGACCACTGTCCCTGCACCTCAGGGGCATGTTTCCACAGGCCGTGCTTACCCCCCACCTGCCCAGCCTGCTGGTGGCCGTTGGCTTCCAGCTCAGCTCCCCCAGCCGGGAACAGGCCGCACGACTGAGTCCCAGGGGGCAGTGAGTGTCCCTGGGGCTTCTGCACTGCCCAGAGGAGGGTCCCGTGTGGTCCCTGACCTACGGAGCACCTTCCTAACGGATTGTCTTCCCGCTGCCCCCCCCCACTTGCTGGGAGGGCCCCGTCCTGGAGCTCCCCCCACCCCCTGGGCCAGGAGGCCCCGTCTCCGAGCCGTCTGCTGTGCCCCCAGAGCTCCCACCCCAGGGACTTGCTCCTGCCTGCGTGCACCAGACCCTCCACCCTTGACTTTTCTCTTGGCGTCTCCTTATGAAACTTCACTCTGGGTGAGCGCTTCCTGGGGTCCTGAGCAGGCTCTTCCCATCTGCCCACCACCCCGTCACCCGATCCTGTCTCCGCATGGCGGGGCATCTTCCCTCTGAGCCCAGAATGGTCCCGCGGGGCACAGGGGCAGAGGGCAGGGGTCTGAGGGAGGGGACGTGAGGCGGAAGGAGGGGGTGCAGGAAGCACGGGGCACAGCTGGGGACCGAGCACAGTGGAGGTGGGGATGGGCGGTGGCTGAGCGGGGGAGGGGAGAGTCGGCGTGAAGCGGGCGCTAGCCCTGTGCCGTCCCTGGACTCTGGGGAGCAGCGCCGTCCTCCCCCTTGGAAGGGAGCCTGTGCCGGGCCAGGCTGGGGGATGGGGACACGGGCCTCCTTCGGCCTCCGGAGAAGCTGGGCTGAGTCAGGCGCAGGCCCGGGATGGACATCGAGCCCTCCTCGGGGGACCCTCCTGGGTCCCTTCAGGGCACACGTGGCCCCCCGGAGCCAGGCCTGGGGCCCCTCCTCAGCGCCCCCTCCTCAGCAGCCTTGTTTCTCAGCTCTCACTGCACTGAGCGGGTAATTAGCCCCGTCAGCTGGGACCACATTTTTTGAGCAGATGCCAGCGAGAAGTTAGTTGTTCCGGAGTTGGACGTGCAAATACATAGCCTCTTATTGATTTATCTTTTTCCATGTACGGTGTCCTGCCGGGCTCCTCCCCTGCCAGCTGACGGTTAGTATGGAAGGTGATCTCAAGGCCGGGCCCTGGTGGCTGGGGCTGCGAGGCCCAGGGTCACCCCTGCGCCTGGTGCTGGGGGGGTTGGAGGCCAGGGCGGGCTCCGTGAAGGGGCTGAGCGGGGGTGACAGGGACATGTGTGTGATGTGCAGCGGGCCCGAGGCCGACCGCGAGGCTTCTGGGAGCTGTTGGTTTCCTCTGCTCCAGCGCGTCCCGAGTGATCAAGTTGTAAGGACTGTGACTTTCAGGCAAGGACGTCCTTGTGACCTGTCCCAGGTCACGGTGTGCACAGAGCCCCCCTTGGGTCCCTGACCCTCACCCTGGATTCTTGCCGGAGCTGCAGGTTGGAGCCCGACCTGGCTCTGTGGCATCTAGGCCGACCTCGGCCCGAGGGCTGGGTCCCTCGAGAGGCAGCAGGAGAGACGGGCAGGTGCATTAGGACGTGCTGGGTTTCTGGTGGTCGCGAACCCTTTGGGTAGGAGGTTGCATGCCCGAGAGTCTGAACTCAGAGAGCTCCCCGAGGGGCTGAGATGGTGATGCAGGAAAACCCCCTTGTTTCTGGAATCCCCCCCCAACCTGCACGAGGACATGAGATCAGAAGGCAGCCAGGCCCTTGCGGCCTGAGTGTCCCTGAGCTGGCCGTGGGGGTCACCACGCTCCCTCTGAGGGACAGTCAAGCTCTGGGGCCCGGTCCCCTGCTCCCTGTGGGGCAGCGCCTTTCTCCTGCTCTGTGCGCCCCGCACGGTGGGCAGGCGGTGGGAGGGGGCCGCACACTGTCCTGGCTGTGTGCCCACAGCTCGGCCTGTGGCCTGTTTGTCCTCCCTAGCGACCCTGCCCCGTGCTGACACAAAGTGAGCCTGGCTGGCTGGGGCCTGAGGAGCGGATCTTTCCAGTTGCTGCTCTGAGCCTACGAGGCAGTTTCTACCCATGGGAGCCTACATCTTGCCTGCCCCTGGCCCAGGATCCGAATTCCAGACGTTTCTCCTGGCTCTAGGCTCCTGCTCTCCCTCCCCCACTGCTTCTGCTTCCTTCTCAGGGCTGTGCCCAAGCCAGCCGCCAGCGCCACCAAACAGACCAGGGCGGCCGCCTCCCCGTAGCTCAGACTTCCTCCCTGGCAGCGGGAGGCCTGGTGTCTTATTAGGAGCAGAGCACATGGCGTCAGCAGACCCGTGACCTCACGTACGGGAGGACCGGGCTTCTGCGCCGTCCTCCCCTCGGTGGCCCAAAGCCCAGCAGGACGGGAGGCGGGCTCTGCAGCCACGTGGGAGGTGCCCCGAGGGGTGGGGGCTCATGGCAGGCTGAGCAGGGGGTACCCGGGCAACGTCCCCCATGCTGGAGACTGGTGAGCAAGGAGGAGCCACCGCCCTGTCCTCTGCCCCTTACGGCAGGGATGCTGTCCCCCGGCCAGGGCCTCCTGGTCTCCCTCTTCTCCCATGGCTGACCAGGCGAGAGAGGGGGTCTGGCAGGCCGCAGAGCCAGAAGACAGTTGTGTGGTCAGGAGGGGAGGGTAGTGGGGGGGGGATGGGGAGAGAGGGAGGGAGACCCCCAGCTAGCCTCCAAGACTGGGTGCCCGCACCCTGCCTTCCTGTCTTATCCCGTGCATCCTTTCCTGTTGGGAGCCTCACAGCTGCTTCCACAGGGAACGGGGAGCCAGGAGAGGCCACAGGGCCCCCGTGAGCGAGCGGGGTGTGGGATGGAGAGTAGGCTGCTGGCTGAGCGGCTCTGCGACCACCTCCCCGGCCAGCTCTCCGCCCCGTGTCTGCTGGCCTCTGGTGTCTGGTTCTTCATCCATTCAGTCCGAGGGACTGTGATGCCTGCTGTGTGCGAGCCGAGGGCCTCCTGGCCCCTGGAGGCCGAGAAGACGGAGAGGCCGGGCCGGGAGTAAGAAGGCGTGTGTGGCAGGAGAAGACAGTGCCCCTCTCTGGTCTCGTTTCTGAATCTGAGGGTTGGCCTGGTTGGTCATGGGATTTTCCCCTTCTCAGTGCATGGAGGCATACAGCTGTGCTCTGCATTGGGCCGCGGACGAGGGTTTGCTCTAAGGAGCCAGTTACCCCAGGCTTTAGTCCTTGGAGGGGCGATTGCATTATTTATTTATTTGTAAAAGATTTTTAATTATTTATTTGAGCGAGAGAGAGAGAGAGGGAGCACAAGCGGGGTGAGGGTCAGAGGGAAAAGCAGACACCCTGCTGAGCAAGGACCCCGACACGGGACTCGATCCCAGAACCCTGGGATCATGACCTGAGCTCAAGGCAGATGCTTAACCAACTGAGCCTTCCAGGTGCCCCGGGGCACCTACATTCTAATCAGACCACTCAGGGGCCTCCAAGTCTGCACTGAGCTCTGGAACTGCGTGGGGCCGCAGGTCTGGGAGGCTGGCGGGGCTGCGGGTCCGGCAGGAGAAGGGCTCTCGCCCCCCGTGGGCAGCCCCGGGCCCTGAACGTCCGGGGGCCAGCAGCGAATCGCAGGAGGGGCTCAGGGCAGGACACAAACTGGAGGCGAAGAGGAGCCGCTGGTGTTGAAAACGGTCCTCACGGCTTTCAACCCTCCCACCGTGATGAGTGGTCAAGCTTCTCCACCTCGTCTGATGGTCGGTCTTGGACACGGACCAGTAATAACCCTGGACAGCTGCCGTGTTCGCACCTGCCTCAGTGCGGGGATGAGGAACTCTTCAGCGGCTGGGAATAACCAACTGAAGGAAGAGTCCTGAGTGGTCCTTGTCTCGCTGCACAGACCTGCACCGAGGGGGCGGCAAAGATGCCCGTGCGCCTGGGAGCTGGCCAGCCGGGGGCTGAGGCCGGGCACAGAGGGACGCCCTCTGGGCGAGGGGCTGTCATCCCCTCCCCCATGCAGGAGACTGGCCCTGTCTCGGGGGTCCCCTCGGGCCCCCCAGGTCTGGAAAGCATCCACTCTGCCCCAGAGTCGGGAGCAAAGCCGCGGGCCACAGGCTTGCTTTCTTTACCGGCCAGGGCCTGTGGGACACCCGGAGCCCGCCTCCCCGAAAGGAGCAGACAGAGACGAAAGGTCAGTCGCTAGAGCATCACAGCACGTTTATGAGTCCCTGCCCAGCCCCGGTTCAGTGGTGCTATTGTCCACTGGGTCTCTGGTGAATCGGAGCAAGCGGTACTGGCCAGACAGGCGGGAAGGGGCTGGCAGGGAGCCACAGACCTGGCCCTTGGGGCCTGACTCCCTGAAGGCCATCTTGCAGCCTCACTCTGGGGACACGGGTCCCGCCCCCACCATCCCGCAGGCCACTGGCTCCAGGAAGGTGCTCCAGGGGGTGGGCCCCCTGCAGACACAGCTGGATGGTTCAGGGGGTGCTTGGCAGGTTCTGAGGGGCTGCCTCTGGTGCCGCCCTGCATCTGGGAAGGGGGCCCCAACCGTGGGGTGAGAAGCCTGTGGGGCCAGAGGACAGACAGGCTGGGTACAGAGATGCCAGAAGGCTGCTGTGCGCGAACAAGCAATGCTCTGCAGACAGTGCTCCTAGCGGGACTGTTAGGGCGCTGGCCCGGCCCTGGGGCTGACGTGACTGCTCTGGGGGCCCCCACCCTCGCTGTCCCCTGGGGAGAGGATCAGAGCCGCCCTGGCAGTTGGCATGATGGTCTGGAGGGAGCACGGAGCAGAGAGTCCACCTCCGAGGGGCCGTTGGAGGCAGGCCAGCTGGGACAAGACAGCGGTGGATGAGGTGTGGGGACACGGGGGCCGGGAGCACCTGGATTCAGTCATTTCTGGCAGAACACTTCCCAGGTGACCCGTTTCTCCTAAACCCCCACCGAAACGCCCCAGTCCTGAGCGACAACCTCTCCGGAACAGCTGTGGAAGGAGGCGGGGACGTTGGGGTGCCGATGACCAGGGAGGGCACATTCCCACGGGGCCGGTGGGTGCTGCCGGTCTTGTTGCCGGGAGACACGGCGGCGTGAGCCCTGCGTCCTCCTCCTGCCTGTGACACCAACGCAGGTCCAGGGCTCTCTGTGGGGACTGTTCAGCTGCTGCGAAGTGAGGGATTTTTAAGAAGCCCCCCCCCGCCTATGCCCCAGGGAGCCCTCGGAGCAAAGAGGCCCCCGAGAGGTCCTTCCCGCCCCGGCCTCTCCCGGAAGAGCCGCTTCCGCAGGATGAGCAGGGTCACATACGGAGGCAGACGAAGACCCCAGCTCAGACGCAGCCTGGCCTTTCCCTGCATCACCCTGAGTCACAGGCTCACTTTTTCAGCCTGAGCTGTCCTCCTCTGCAAAGGAGGGGTGAAGGTGGCCTGGGCGGGGGGGCAGGGCCGCGCGGACTCGGGCCGTGTGAGGCTCTGCTCATTGGTGAGGGGCGGCTGGCCGGCACGGGGCTTCACGGAGGGGGCGCGGCCCTGCAGGTGCCCCCACGGCAGTTCTGGGAGAGGCTGGGGGGCTTCTAAGCGGCGAGGGTCTGGGTGCCTGCCACTTCTTCCCTGCTTCCCTCGGGTAACGGCTGGTCCGAGGGGACCAGAGGGCTTGGCCCCCGCATCCGGCTGTCCGACCATCCCCAGATGTCTGACCAGGGCCAGAAAGGCTGGTTCGGGGGTCCCTGGACTGCCGCCCAGACACGGGGCTCCTCTCTGCCGGGGACGGGGCCAGAGTGCATCCAAGTGGGGACTCTGGCCCCCGAGGCCCTCGTCATCCAGCTGGGGCGGCAGGAGGCTTCCCCTGTGTACGCCTTGGCCCAGAGCATCTCCTGTCTTCTCGCCTAGGAAGCCCTTCCCCCTTCAAAACCCTAGCCTCACAGGTGTTCGGTAAACGTCCCCTGGTTGAACTGACCTGGAAGATGGGCTCCAGGCTCGGCTCTGCTGCCGGGGCTTATGTGACCTGGGGCCAGACAGGGACACACTGTGCGTACAGAAGCTGGGCTCCTGCAATGGGCCAGGCGGCGGCCACGGGCAGGTGGACAGGGAGGAAGGGCTCTCGGTGGGGCCTCGGGGAGGCTGGCACGGGAGTCCTGGGGGAGGGGCTGGGGTCCTTCCACCTGCGGCTTCGGAGCTTGAGCACCCCTGCTCCAGCCTCTCTGTTCAGCTGCGGAAGAGCACCTGAACATTCCAGCAGGGGCGGTGGGGCCCTATCCACCCCTGTTGGCTGAGCCCAGCTAGGAGTCCCTGCTGGCCATTCGCCCCTCAGTGCCCTTGGGCATGGCCCTTGGCTTTCTCCAGGTGAGACAGGCCACCGGTAATTCCAGACTATCAGGGCTGTTACGTTAGAGGTCGACGCAAACGTCTGGCTCAGACCCGCTGCACGGTGACCCCCCCCAAAGGCTGTGGCTCCGAAAAATCAGCCCCCAGTGTTCACAGCAATGACCTGCCTGGCCCCCTGTCCGGTGGCCACATCCCTGGACGCCCATGGTCAGCCTGCTTTGTTGCATCTTCCGGCCCTGGCCACACGGAGCTCCTCAGTTTACATTCTGCCTCCCTGCCTCGCCGTCTGGAAGAGCCCGTCAGGGGCCACTCCTGGCCCCGTCCTCCTGACCACCCGGGTGCCTCTGCCTCCATGTCCACCGCACCCCTACACCATCCAGAAAGCAGGTTCTCAGGTGAGAAAGGGAGAGATCAGATATTAATTCAATTTAGTTCAGGTTCTAATTGTCTGGAGAAACTTCTTATGCATTAACGCTAATTTATTTCCTCTTAGGGCCAGTTAGGCTAATTCAAATCTGCTTTAAGTATTAAAACACTGATACTGTGGATCAGATAACAGGACTGATGGAGAGAACCAGGGGAGGCGGGAACAGGGCGATATCTGCAGCGGGAAGAGGAGGCTCCGCCCTCACTGCCCCCGCCTGTGACCTTGACCTTGGCTGGATGAGGGTTGGGGTCGCAGTCTCACCTCCCTCCTCCATGCCCCTGAGCAGCTCAGACCACGCTGTCCCCGCTGCTGGCCCAGGTTGGCTTCTGGGGGGCAGGGGGCTGGTGCACGGCCGCGCCCCACAGACTGTGGTCCCGCCCTTCACCCCCTCGCCCCCTAGTCTGGCAGCCCTGGGACCCCCGTCATGCCCGGGGTGGGGTGCCCTAACCCGTCCGGTCGCCTGAGGGGCGTGGCTTAGGTTCCCGCTGGTTACATGGGAGGACCTGGGGTGCCGGAAGCTCTTAGATCAATGTGGGGCGTGCTGGCGGGGCCAGGGCGGGGGGCCAGGGAGCGTGGCGGCGGCTGCTCGCACCTTCTTCATCGCTGTCACCTGCCAGCACGTCAGCCCGTCCTTCCCGCTGGCCCCCTGCTGTGCTCAGGTGGCTGCGTCCCCTCTGCTTGGGTCCTGGCCTGGGGGGCCTCATACCGGGTCCTGCGAAGGTCCTTTTGGGGGGGCCACTGCTGCGGGGGCAGGTGTGGCCACCCTGATCCCAGTGCTTCCAGGTCTACACTGTGCCGGTCCCATCACACAGGGGTCCTGGGGCTGACCCGGAGAGGGTTGGGGCGCCGGTGCCGCCCAGAGGATGGGCTAGGGCTCCAGGCCAAGGCTGCCAAGGCCAGGGGAGCTGTGAGGGCTCCCCCAGGTGAGGCCGCTGCTTCTCGGTCTGTAGCTGCTGAGTCCAACCACCCAGCTTGGGGCGCCCCACGCCAGAGGGCTTCCTGCGCTGCTCAGCCCTGGACCATGGTCCCACCTGCCTCCTGGCACACCTTCTCCATCCTTCTCGGATCCAGTTCCCGGGCTGCCGTGGCTTCCTGCACGCCCGGCACTGTCCGCCCCCCTCCTCCCTCTGGCCAGCTGTCCCCGCCCCCGTGGCTGGCCTGGCCACGTCCTCCAGCACTTTCTGCTGGCTGGGATGCCTCCCACTCCGCACGGCAGCCTTGACGATGCGGCTTTCCGGCTGGGGAGTCTGTGTGTTCTCACAGGGGCCTCTGAGGAGAAGCCGGATGCCGACCCCGCGCAGGGAGGTGCCTGCTGACTTCCTCAGTCACAAGGGCATTCTCGGGGGCCTCCGACCTGCCAGACACTTCTGGGGCTTCTTCACCCAGCGCCGGCTGTCCCTGCGGTTATAGGGCCTTGGTGAGGGCTGCCGAGGTCCTGCCTGATTCCTCGGTGTTCCTGAGACCCAGAGCAGATCCCGGCACGGATCATACCCAAGGGGGTGGAGAGGGATGCTCTCTCTGCCCGCAGAGCCACAGGGCCATCCCTGGGAGGTCCAGCGGGCCTTGGCCACTCACTCCTGCATCCTTGTGGCTCGGGTTCCTCCCATGAGGTCCTGGATCTTGATCTCAGTGCCTGAACCCCCCAGAGGGCTGGCTTGGGTCCCTGGTCCCCCTGGTGGTTTGAGGACAGCCCCTGTAGGCCCGGGGCCCTGACCTTCCATCCAGCACGCTCTCCCAATGCTGAGGAAGGGGGTGTCTAGCGCCTCCTACAGAACAGAGGCCTTGCAGTCTCTGGTTTTGGGGGCCGCGGCCAACGACCTGTCGCTTCTGTCCATCCCCTCACCTAGGGCCGGGATGCTGCCCAGGGGCTGGGGGGGGGCCCGGAGCCTCATGTGGCCTGAGCCTCTTCTCTCCAGCTGGGCGAGGTTGCTGAGAGCAGCCAGCGCCAGGGGGTGGGGTGTGAGCATGGCAGGAGCTAAGCCCTGCCCAGCCCGGGGGCGCATCGGAGGCAGGAACCGGTCCCGGCGGAGGCGGCAGAACGGCCTGCCTGCGGGCGAGAGGGGCAGCGGGGAGAGTGTCTTCTCCGGGCCCCTGGGCAGCTCTGTGGCTCTGGGCCGCTGGTTACCTCTTCAGGCCTCAGTGGCCTCGTGTGTCGAGGTGGGTGGGGGCATGGGCTACTCGTGAGGTGGGCCTGGGCTCTAGAACCCTTGACACTGAATCTCGCCCACGGGCAGGACACGCCATCCTCCGTCCGGGGCCTCCCGCTGCATCCAGGGCGGGCTGAGTCTTCAGTGTGGGGGTGGCTGGAGCGGTGCCCCCCATTTGCCAGCAGCTGTGACTCATCAGGTGTTGACAGGGTGAGTCATTGGGGGAGGCGAGGGATGGCTTCCAGGCTCCAGGAGGCTGGCCCAGAGCAAGGCTGACGGACAGCACATCCCGGGGCCCCGGGTTCCGGCTCTGCAGTGTCGAGGTGTGTACTCTCTGCCCTCGGACCCCCCCGTGGCCCCCAGCCCACGCTGCTCTGGGGAGTCCTGGGCTGGGGAGATCGGGTCGCAGCAGCCCATTGTACAGATGCACGGACTGAAGAGCAGGGAGGGGAGTGGTGGAGACAGGATGAGGACCCATGCACCACACTGGGAAGATCGCAGACGTTGACCTGTCTGCTTCCGACTGTTTTGTTGGGTGCAGAGCACTGTCCAGGCTCACCTACTTTACCTACAAGCTGGGGTAGGCAGGGGAAGAAGAAAAAATCCAGGGCTTTTCCACCAGCCCGTGGGTCAAATCACAGCGTGGAACTGGAGAAGTACAGACAGTGATCTGGATGGAGCGATAAGTGAGGAGCTCTGGGGAGGGGGGAGCACTGAGAGCTTCACCGCTTTGAAGAATGATGTGACTCCCTTTCATTTCCTGCCCCCTCCCAACCCTGCTTTCTCATGTGCATGGTGGGCAGAGTCAAACAAGTTGTGATTTGGGGTCTTTTTCAGTTAGAATGGTGGAATGGGTTGGGTGAGTCAGGACCAGGAATACATCGGCATACTCTCATCCAGGGTTCTTGGGTGGGTGGGCCTGAGAGAGGATGGCAGGTCGATGGATGGGAGGGTGGATGGATGGATGGATGGATGGACAGGTGGGCAGTTGGGAGGGTGGATGGATAGATGGATAGGTGGGTGGATGGATGGATGGATGGACAGGTGGGTGGTTGGGAGGGTGGATGGATGGATGGACAGGTGGGTGGATGGGAGGGTGGATGGACAGGTGGGTGGATGGACAGGTGGGTGGTTGGGAGGGTGGATGGACGGATGGACAGGTGGGTGGTTGGGAGGGTGGATGGACGGATGGACAGGTGGGTGGATGGGAGGGTGGATGGACGGATGGACAGGTGGGTGGATGGGAGGGTGGATGGACGGATGGACAGGTGGGTGGATGGACAGGTGGGTGGATGGGAGGGTGGATGGATGGACGGACAGGTGGAAGAGGGGTGGGTGTATATACAGGTGGATGAAAAGATATATGGATAGATAATGGGTAGGTTGGGAGGATGAATGGGTGGATAGACGAATGGATAGGATGATAGAGGGACGTGGGAGGGGGCAGGTAGATAGATACACGGGCAGGTGGAAAGATAGATGATAAGTGGGTGGAGGATCAGATGGATAGGTTTGTGGGAGGGTGGTTCGGTGGGTGAGTACGGCTAATGGACAGATGGTGGATGGATAGAGAACTGGGTTCTCAACCTCTATAGAGGTTGGATGATTGGATGGATGGAAGGATACAGGGAGGGAGGAATAAATGGGTGGGTGTGTGGACAGGAGAATGGCTGGATGAATAGATTTTCGGTGAATGATGATGTCCGTGGCTTTTGCAGTGCTGAAACTTCAGGCTTTCTCTCCTATTAAAAATTAAACATATGAAGGATCAAATGCATGGCAAAACTTTGGGTTGGCAGCTAGAAGCCCAGAGCTTAGTTTTCACCCTGTCACTTTGTGACCTTGGGCAAGTCACTTACCCTTTCTGAGCTTTAGGTCCTTGTCTGCAAAGTGGAGGGTTTGGAATCATCAGTCCCTAGGTCTCAATGCCTTGGCAGAGTCCTAGGAGTGTCCTGTGTCCTCCGCCCTCTGTCCCTCTCCCCGCCCTCCCTCCTGGGTAGAGATCCATTTCCCTCTCCCTCCCGCACACCTCAGACTCCGGGCCCTCCCAGGGTGGTGGGGGGAGCCGCTCGGCAGGCCTGCGGTGAAGTCCCAGCAGGTGGCCCCGCTGTGACGCCTTCTGGAGCGGGGCCTGTCCGTGCCGGCTCCCCGGCCAGATTTGGACAGATGCCCAGCCGGTTTGGAGGCCGTCATTTAAATACCGCAGGAGGCTGTCTGTCGGCCTGACCTTTTCGGCTGAGGACACAGCCCCCCTCCAGGGCCCAGACAGCCACCATCTGGCCGCGGTGGTCAGTGGTGGCTAATATTAATATTATCATCCTGATTTTGGTAAAACCGAAGTGTCCACACGCACCTGGATACACGGAAGGATGCTGCTCCCACTCCGGCTCCTGCCTTTTCTCCCCACTGCCCGGCGGTCACTCCATCGATCAAAGGGCGCTGCCCACACTGCACGCTGTCAGTGGGACCAGTCAGAACAAGTGAGGGAAAGGTGGGCGTCTTCTCCATGGTTCCAGAAGAGCGGCTGCACCCACGCCGTGGCCGAGGGGCTGGTGGGGGGGGTTCCAGGCACGTGCATCGGTGTGCTTTGGAGCAGATCTGAGTCCTCAGTGTTAACAGCTTGGGTCTGGGGCTCTGCCACTGGGACCACCTCCCCAGCTCTGCATCTTGCTGGTTGGGTGAACTTGGGTCTCGGTTGCCTCCTGTGTAAAATGCAGACAGTGTGGTCCCTTCCAAGGAGGTTGTGAGGATGAAAAGAAGGGAAGGGCCACTGTAGCGCTTGGCCTGGTCCCAGCCACGGTGAGGCTTTGGTCATTTCCTTCCAGCGGGTATGGGTCCCCTGGGTGGGGCCTGGAGACCCCACCGGCTCTGTCCCCCTGCCCCGGCCTGCTCACCTCCCTGGAGCCCAGGGCACAGTGTGGACCGGCACAGGTCCAGAGACACACGTGTCTGATGGGAGGGTCGCGGGCCAGAGACCAGGGCTCAGCCCGGCTGCCGAATCCTGGGCACCGGGCCCTGTCCCCACTCTGGGCCTCGGTTTCCCATTTGATAAGAAGGTGTGGGCGGCTCTGTGCTGTCCATGTTTCTTAGGTCCCTTCGCAGGACTCCTCGTCACTCCTGCCGGCGAGCGGGGAAGCGGTCGGAGCTGCCACGGCAGGAGGGTGACCCTGGAGGGGNGGGGGGGGGGGGGGGGGGCGTCTCGCTGGCTGTCCTCCTGGGGGATCCATGGCTGGACGCATGTGTCCTCCGCAGGCCCGTGGCTGGTGTCTCCAAGCCACGCGGGCTGCGGCTGAGCCTTGTCGGAGGCCCTGGGGTGCCGCCACCGCCCCGCTTCCTCCCTGCTGGCTGCTGGCCGCTGTCCTCGGCTGGCCTGAAGGAGGCCTGGCTCAGGCCCCCTGCTTTGAAGTCACCTTCCCTTCTCGGGCTTCCACTAGGTCTGTAATAGGAGGGGAGTGGTCCGGGCAGACGCCCCTGCTGGGCACTGGGGAGCTGACCCCCATGGGTGCTGGGATGAGCCCAGTTCCTAAGAAGTGGCCATGGCTGGGATGTAGAGGTCTGTGGGGAGCCGAGAGCCTGTGAGGCCGGGTTGGGTACTTGGGGGAGCTGAGAGCCCCCCAGGGGCCCGGCTGCTGGGGAAGATGTGTCTACTCCTTCTTGAGCACCTGTCCTTAGAAAACCAGCCCCACCAGCCCGTGCGTTGGGGGTGCGTCCACGCCTTTGTTTTTAGGGCTCTTTCTACCCCCGCCCCCGGGGAAATGTGACAAACACATTGGCCAGCCTTGGCACCGTCCGAGGAGGGAACTGGGGTTGCCCAGTGGTGGCTCCGCGTGTGCCAGCATGCAACCCAGGTGGGCTGCGTGGAGGAGGCAACAAGGACAGGAAGCAGAATGGCACAGCTGCACAGCATCTCGGGCTCAGGGTCCCTTTCCCGGCGAGGCTGCGGAGGCCCAGGGAGGAGCGGGCCTTGCCCCTGGAGACCCCTACCCCGTGTGGTCAGTGGGCAGATGGCCCTGAGGCTGTGGCCACCCTTCGCTGGCTCCTGGAGCCCCAGGGGTCTCCGCACCCTCTCTGGGCCTTGGGCCTGACCCGAAGCGCCCCGGGCCTGTGAAGGGAATTGAACGCACCCCTCTCCCAGTGTGGGCCGAGCTGGCCTCACTGTAGGGTCGCCCCGCGCTGGGCGGCCTGGCTCCTGGACAGCCTCTGGGTGGCAGTGGTGGCCTGGCTACCTCCCTGTGGTGGCTCGGCCTCGGGCTTCTGCTCTTCAGGCCCCCCCTGCCGCCGTGGGGGCCGTTTCCGGGGCTGCGCTGCCTCCCGGCAGAGGGGCACGGGGAGGGGCAGCCGCCGCACACCTCGCCGTCTGCCGCAGCTCTTTGCACCGAAGAGCGACACGCCCTGTCCCGTGAGCTGCCCTGTCCGCCGCGACTCAGCGCTCAGCCTCCCGCCCCCGACCGAGCTTGCTGGGCACCCACACCCCGGTTCTCACGGGCTTCCTCTGGTCCCTGGGTCTGAGCATCGCCACTGGCACATAAGCCATGCTCTAAGAACCAGGGAAGCTTGGGGAATATTCCTTGACATCCATGCCATGTGTGCCCACAGCCTTGGCTTGAATGCCTCCCACAATGGGGGGCTCACTCCTTTTCGTTCCCTGGAGCTCACTCCATACGGGGATAGTCCTAATCTGGTTGCTGAACAAAGTGGCTACAGATTCTCATGCCGGGCCCCTCCCTGGAGGACTGGACAGACACAGACGCCCTGTGAAGGGCGAGGGCGCTCTCTTTTTCCTTGCTTTCCATTGCGAGAGTTCTTCCTAAGACCAAACCCGTATTTGCCCATCAGGGCCCACCCTCTGTGGACAGTGGTCCCTCTGGCCTGTGGGGCTTGTTGTCTGGCACAGGGAGAGCCCTGCTCCCGGGGGCAGTGTGGGGAACCTGCAGCCGTGAAGTGGGCTGCACCGGGGATCACAGGCTTTGGCGGCAGGAAGGGCGGCCTTCCCATTTGGACGTCAGGGAAGACCCTGTGGAAAGTGACCATTATGGGGACATGACGGGAGAAAGTCACAGGTGTCTGGAACAGTGTGGGCAAAGGCCCTGAGGCAGGAAGGAGTTGAGAGGCTTTAGAACTGGAAGCTTTGCCTTATGGCTCAACGCTTAGCCGTGAGCTGAGGAGCACGGGTCCAAGGGCACGTTCAGGAGTTCGGGCTTTGTCCCGAGTGCACGGGAAGCCACCGTGCGGGTCTGGCGCTGCTGCGGCTGCCCAGAGTCCCCCTTTCTCTCGAGGATCTTCCCCCTCCCCACCCTGGACTGTGGTTCCGTTGGGTTTCCAGCCTTTGACAGGGTTGCGGGTTTGGCCACGGGAGAGCTGCGGGGAGACTGGCCTGTAGGGGAGGGAAATGGCAGCGACTTCTCCTTACGGCTGATTTGCTGGCCGGGTGGGGTCTCCTCCACTCCAGGGCCCGCCAGATGCCCCCACCAAGGCCCAGGTTCTGCAGGCAACCCACCTCGTGGCATGGTCTGCACCCGTGATCTGAGAACTCCACCTCCCCACTCCTGCTCAGCGAGGGGGCCTTGTCCTGCCGCTGCTGGTGCCTGGGCGGTCGCCGTGTCCTCCACTTAGTGGTCGACCTCTTGGCTCTTCTACACTTCCCGCTATGAAGGCCCTTCTGTCGGAAGGCCTGGCGTGTTTCCTGTGTCCTGACGTGGGCTGGGGCCGGGTTCCTGTCTCTCGTGGCTGGAGGCATCCTGTGTGTCTTGGGGTTTGCGAAGACGGTGGAGAGAGGTCCGCCGCCTGGAGGGAGGAGTTGTGGGGGAAAGGCTCCTGTCCGAAGAAGGCAGTGGGGTTAGGAAGCCAGGAGAAAAGGCACTTCCCTCATTCAGGTGGCTCCCGGGGGTCGTCACAGACTCTGAGCCTAAGGGTCCGGCAGAGGCCCCACAGCACACGGGCTCAGTTGGGGTGTAGCCTGGTTCGGATGTGTGGTCGTCGGAAACTCTGGCCCAGCCCCCCGCCTTCAGGGGAGGCACCGAGGCCACCACGTAGCTGTTGTGCGTGACTGGTTCCACGTTGTCCCTGTACGAGTCTGTAAGTTCTACGGACACCCCACCTTCCCGCTGGCCTCCAGCGTCTGCCCTCTGCGACCCAGCGCGGTGCCCGGCTCTGGCGGGCAGGGTGCGCAACCTGACCAAGGAGGGGGGCGGGTCTCCCCTGGGCTGTGGGAGCGATGGGAAGTGTCTTCCTACCTACTTCCTGCCACAGGACCAACCACCCCGAAACCGAGCAGCCCAAGTGGCAGGGACGTGTTATTTCTTAGCCTTCTTGGGTCAGCTGGGTTTTCTTCTGCTCCCTGTGGTGTCACCCGGGCTCATGAGGGTGGGAAGGGGGGCTTCAGTGAGTGGGGAGCCCAGCTCGGGCCAGGATGCCCCAGATGGCCTCACCACAAGAGCGCGGGGCTGGCGACACTCAGGTGGGCAGCGTGGGGGTGGCTCCCTGCCAGGTGGCGGCCCTCTCTCCAGGTGGCGGTCAGTGGAGCTGTCCTGCGTGGGGCTGGCGGCCAGGAGGGTGACAGGGGTTCTGCCGTCCCTCTGAAGCCTGGGCTCGGGGCTGGCTAGGCGTTGCCCCTGCCACATTCTCCGGGTCAAAGTGGGTCTCGGCCAGCCCAGATTTGAGGGTGGGTGGCTGCCACATATGGTGGTCGTGATCCCCCAGCCTCCCGTGGGGTCGGAGAGGAGGAACCTGGCATGCTGACTGGGGGAGGAGACCCCCCGGCCCCTGGGAGGGCACCGCCCACCTGCCAGCCCCGGGGCGGCTTAGACAGGGCATGATGTCTGTGATGTGCGTACGGCCAGTGGGAGTGTGGTCGGGGGGAGGGGACGGTGGCAGCGGGATCTTACGGACATCCTCGTTCGCTCACTTTTGGGGTGCCCAGTGTGGGTCAGTCCCTAGGGAATAAGCCCCTCCCTTTGTTTAGCCAGGGTTCTGGTTGACGGGAAGAGTCAGACAGACCCTGTGTGTCATCCTGAGTGTTCGAGGAAGCACCGGGGTCTGAGACAGAAGTGCCGGAGGCCGTGGTCTGGGAGGGCTGCCTGGAGGAGGAGACAAGGAAGCAGAGACTTAAAAGAGGGAACAGGGCCAGCACCCTATGGAGAGTGCAGCGAAAAGCATTCTGGGCAGAGGAGTAGTGTGTGGGAAGGCTCTGAGGTGCCAGACACGGGTGAGTTTGCTGGGGGTGGTGAGAGCAGGGAGCTGGTGCTGCTTGGAGGTCATCAAAGCTCACTGGTCACGTCGGAAAATGTTTCCAGAGGTGAGCATTGGACGTGTTTCCGTGGAACTGAGTCCAAGCGAGCCGCTTGCTTCTCTGGGGACAAGGCCTTGTCTGGCGTCTCTGTGAGGCGGTCAGAGCTTGGCCCCCGCCCCACGTAGGGGAGAGTCACAACCGCGGGGGATGGTGGTGATACTCCATCAGGGCTCCGGGTCGGGGTTCCCTGGCTGCGGCCAGGACGGCTGCGGGGGTGCAGCCCGGTGAGCGGGGCCGCATCCCCACGCCCTGCCTGGGCTCCCGCAGCCAGCACACGTCCCCCAGGGCGGTGGCTGCGGCTGGGTGCTGCTCGGAGGGCCGCGGTCGGGGAGGACCGGTGAGGATGGCTGGCCGGGCAGCGGTGTGTCTGGGCCAGCGTGCACTGTCAGCACGACCCGGTGTCCCCGGTGCGCGGACCGCCCCTCGAGCACTGTCGACCACGCACCTGTCACTGGGGCAGGGCTGTGCGGTGCCCCAGACCGGGCTATCCCCAGAGGTGTGTCTGCCGTTGGACCAGGTTCCTCCTGGGGGCAGACCCCTGTCCTCCCCTCATAGTGGAGTGTCCGAGGGAAAGACCAAGGCTCTACTCCAACATTTTGGCCATGTGGGGGCTGGGGCTGTCGTCTCTGTCCAGCCCGGAGATGAGATGCGCTTTCTAGAATAAGCCCCCCACCCCCACGGCCTCCTGTTTTTTAACCTTTCCATCTTCTGTGAGTTCACCCGCCTCCTGCTGCCGGTCTCTTGGCTCGATTAGAGCAGTCACTTCAAAGCTTGAAAAACCCAAGTTGAGGGAAGAATAAAAAAAACCAAAGAGAGAGAGACAGGGAGAGGGACAGCCGTCCCGATGGAAGATCCCTTATCTCCTGGCCACAGTCGGTGCTTCCGTGTGGGCTTAATAACCCAGGAGATCTTGTCTTTGCTGAAGAATAAGCAGCCTCGCAGGCCGGCAAAGCCCTTGGTGCTGGGGCTTCCCTCCCGCATGGCCCCCCTCCCTTCTCAGGCTTCAGCCCTGGAGCCATGGGGCTGGCGTGGAGGGGGGTGGGACCGTGTTCCCTGATGGCCCATGCACGGCCATGCACCGTCCCAGGCACTGAGCATGCACGGTGTGTGCCGGGCTCCCAGCAGCTCTGCAGGGCAGGCCTAACACACCCATTTTACAGATGGGAAAGCAGGCCAGAGGAAGGGGGGGTACCCAAGATGGTGCATGAGGCCTCTTTCAAAGGACAGGGACCCAGATGCAGAGCCCAGGCTAGGCTTTCTCTTTTCTCTGGACTCAGTTTCTCCATCTATATGTTGACGAGCAGGTAAGATTGGACCATCTCTAGGATTCGGGGGGCTCGGTCTGAGCACACAGAGAGCCACGGCACCAGGCCCAGCATTTCGTGGCTGTGGGAGGAGTGGCTTTGGACAGAAAGGTTGGGGTGGGGTGCTCGTCTGGCCCCTGCTGCTGGAGCGAGCCGCTGTTGCACTTTTGTTGAGCTGTTTTGGTCTCCTCCTCACTTAGGCAAGTTCCAGAATCTCTCTGAGCCTCGCCTTCCTCATCTGTGAAGTGGGGACAATGGAAGATGGTCGTGTGGCTTTGCCAGGGTCAGCCCGGGCTGCGTGCCAGTGCCCGGGAACCAGAGTGCTACCCTCACTCTGCTCCAGCGGGACTTCCACCAAGAACGGATTCCTTGCAACTTTGACTTGCTTTCTCTTTGGGAGACTGCTTTCTGTGCTGCGGCGCAGGGCATCCTGTGGTCCCCTGTGCTCCCCTCCACTTGCCCGGCCATGACCTGAGCTTAGGGGTCTGGACCTGGAGTGGAGAGGGTGAAGGAAGGCCTGGGGGGAGCCCTGCAGAAGTGAAACCAGGCTGGAAGCCTGTCCACCAAGATGGGCTGGCAAAGAGCGGTTTTTAGTGCATAGCCGAGAGCAAGGAAGGGGACTTTGCGGTGGCCTGAGGCTCTGGAGAGCTGCGTTGAGGAGAGTGGGCACAGTTCCGTCTCCAGGGGCCGTGGGACCTGACCACAGGTGCGCCGTGTCCATGCAAGGGGTGGGAGGCGTGCAGAGGGGGAAGACGCCCCTCTGAGGGCCTGAGGACCAACACGTCTTGGGGGCCAGTGGGGGGGGGCAGATGCCTGTCAGCACCAAGGACAGCGGCGCCCCCCAGGTCACTGCAAGCCACCTGAATCCACCAGCGCTGACTTCTGGAAGGTTTAGGGCTGCTCCCAGGGCCGTCGGGCTGCACAGGGAGGACAGCGGGAGAAGAGCAAGTGGGGGTGATGGAGTGGTGGCGGGACGCAGAGGGACCGTCCCCAGAGACGGGAGACCCCTCCCCGAGGGTGAGCTCCCGCAGCTGGAGGGTGTCCTTGTCCCTCTCCCTCGGAGTAGCTGGATGGCCACCTACCAGGTGACCTGCTCTGGGGGGGCACTGGGCTGGAAGTCCACCACAGCCCTGCAAGGGCATCTGACCTGCGGCAGCCGCCAGCGCGGTCAGATAAGCGCGAACCCTCTCATGGTATCGACGGAGCCACGGGGCCAACCGTCCTGGGGTTGGAGGATGACCCAGTTCTGAATGATTTGTAACCAGAGGTGAGACAAGGAAAAGCCCCTGTGGTCTTGGGCCCCTGTCTCAGGGGACGTTCCCCTTCCCGCCGGCTACCTCCGGTCTGCGGACACTCAGTGCCAGCGACGTGACAGTGCAGGGCCTGTGGGCAGGGACCGCGTTCATTGCAACTGAAGTGCTGCTGACCAAGCGTGGAGGGGGTGACCTGCACGCCGGGGTGCCCCAGCCGCAGAGCCTGATGCTGGGCAGGGCCGGGAGTGCTCAAGCTTCATCGGGGTGCAAACCAGGGCGCCCCAAATGAGAGGAAGGGAAGGTGGGGTGTGTGAGCAGGGAAGCTGCTGGTCCCCCACACAGGTCTTCTCCAGGAAAGAGGCCCCAGCATGAATCAGAGCAGGGGTCCCAGGAGCAAGGTGCTGGAAGGCACCTGACCGCTCTTCCTACCCGACCTCTTGCTGGTTGAGTGGCCCCCAACTCCCACCCCACCCCTCAGGGCAGCATCCGGGGAAGATCCCAGAGCCCCCAGTGAGGCTTCATGGAGTCCAGAGGGATGGGGGAGCCAGTACAGTGTGGGGTGAGTTCTGCTGTCATAAGTGACAGCGGTTGTGCCACAGCCCGGACCTTGTCCCAGGCCAAGCAGAGAGGGAGGGTCATTAGGGGACGGGTGGGGGGGCAAAGGGGCTGCTGGGCAGAGACACAGAACCCAGGGCTGGCAGGATGCATGAATCGGGGAGCAAGAGCCTGGTCCAGCCCAGAGCCAGCTGTAGAAGCTTGCGTGAGCAGCGGGGCTTGCAGAGGAGGGGACCCTCAGCTCTGTTGGAGGGAGGAACGAGGGGGGCTTCATGGAGGCAGCGGTGTCATCTAGTTTTGGTCCCAGACTCGTTTTCTGCCTGGTGTGGGGAGGTTAGTGGGCCCAGGGCTGCTCTTAAGGGTGACACGTGCAGCCTGCCCTTAGTGGACCAGATGTGGGGTGGGGGACTCCGGGAAGGTGCCAGGCCATCTGCCCCACAGGGACAGGATGCTGTTGGCACATGAGGCTGGCTTCCGAGCTGGCGGGACTAGCCCGGTGCCCAGCGGGTGAAAGCCCTTCAGCTGCAGGGGGTAGAGGGGAACAGACCTGGGCCATTCCAGTCGGCCTGACCCCCTTGCCTTCTCCTGCTCTTCCGTTGTGGGCCTGAGTGTTCCAGAGTTTCCTCCAGTTGCTGTCCGGGGTCCTGAACATTTCCCGTCCCGCGCCTCGCCCCTCCCCCTCACAGATGTCCTCCGAGTGGGTGCTGCCTCTCCGCTGTAAGAACCAGGGGAAGGGAGGTCCAGAGCCGTGGGGTGTCTGGCCCAGACCGGCCAGCTAGTCCCAGCACTGGTGGTCACCCCTCCACGTCTCCTTGACCTCGGACATCCCGCCGTGCCTCCCTCCAAGGCCTCCCCATGATCCCTCTTTCAAAAACGATTGTGACTGGTTGTAGATAGTGTTATAACAGCTGTGATCATTGTGGAAAATTCGCCCAGACCTGGTTCAAACAAGGTGGAGAGAACACGTGATAAACCTGACGGGCCGTCCCTGCGCCCGCCCCGGAGCGTCTGTGCCAGGACCCCCGCGGCGCCGCTCCGCCGTTTAACCGCAAACCCCACACTACGTCTCATTTTATCTCCACCTAGTTCAAGATGTGCTTGCAAAACAGAAGCTTCTTTAAAAAAAAGCCCCACAAAACACCAAAACAAAATCCTACACAACCATGACATCATCATCACCCCCAAAATAGCAACAATTGCTTAATATTCAATATCCAGCAGCAGGCGCATTTCCTTGTCTCAGGCTTTTCTTTTTAAAGCTCATTGGATTCGGGATCCAAATAAGGGCGAAATATTGCATTCTCTGACATTAAGATTTCTTTTAATCTATGGATTTCCTTTCCACTCTCTCTCTTTTCTCTGTCTCAGCACAGCCGCTGGAGGAAACGGCCGTTGGGCTGAGGGCTGTCACGTCCCGTGGGACAAGGGTTGGAGCTCCATGCCGTGGCTCTGGGACCCGTGGCTGTGCTCGGTAGGACCTCTTTGGAGGTGGTGTTGCTTCTTGCAGTGGCCGCCGGTCGAGTCTGGTCTCTTTTGGGGTGTAGGCGGCTGGGGTGGTCAATACCTACCTCGGTCAGTTCACTGGGTGTGATGGCAACGTGGTTTCTTTTTTTCCACAATGAAAAATCTTCCTGAAACTCAAAAGTGAAGAGCTCACGTCCCCCTCCTCACTTAGCGTTTCAGAGGTGCTCAGACCTTCACACCCCTTCCAGATCCTTCCCTGGACCCACGCAAACCTGAACCCATGCATATGCAACCAACGCTGCTCTTTTCTTCACAAAACAAATTGGATCATGTTCGATGCATTGATCTGTAGTGCGCTACGTTCACTGAAAGTTATAAATTACGGGCATTTTCATGTCACTATGCACGGACTTGCTCATTTTTTATCTACAAACGTTTCAGAGCGTATCTCTGAAAGATGCGAGCTTTTAAAAACTTCCAACCATGACATCATTTCTCCCACGTGAAGGAAAGAACAGTAATTTCTTAATATCATTCACTGTCCAGAGTCCAGATTTCCCCGATTAAACCATACATGTGTTGTTAGCAATTTTTATTAAAATTATTTTCCAAAATAAGGTGCCCCTGTGCCCCTGATGGTTCTCCTGGATCTCTCGGTGGACAGAGAGCCCTCCACCTCCCTCTCTCTCTTTTCTTCATCATTTATATGTTCAAACCAGGTCTGCTGTCCTTTGGAGCCTCCCGGCCTGGCCTTGGCTGAGATCCCTGTTGTTAACCGGGCCTGTGTCCTGCAAACTGTGGTCAGGGTCTGGGCGTTGGTCCACGGGGAGGGACGCATCTCCGGCCCGTCTCCTCCATGCGGTTCCTCAGGGGATCCCAGAACGCGGCCACAGAATCCTGTCGTTCTGTCTGCTCCTGTGGCTGGCATGTGGCTCGCCCACTGTCGGTTGTGGGGATGGGCAGCTTGAGATGGTGGACAGTCAGGGCACAGGTTTGATTCTCTCCTTCTATTTACTAGTTTTCAAGATGATGGGTTGGTTTTCTCTGTGTCCTCCAATGATCGCTTGGGAGCTTCCCCCAGACATTGGACTCAGGAATTTGGGCATATTTGATGTGCTTCCATTCACTGCAGGTAGAGTCTGTATTCATTTAGTGATAGTCTCTGACTTCTTCCTTGCTGTCTGGTCTATACTGCTCCAGGCTCCCTTCCCGCCCCGGCATCGCCACCCCTGCGGGGGCCCGGCCTCCTTCGGACGCGATGTGGCCCTGGGGGCGGAAAGTTCTCGGCTCCTGGACTGAGACTTTCACTAGACGGGCGAGGAAGTTCTCTTTTTAAAGATTAAAAAAATATGAGTCAAATGTGGGCTTACATGGTTTTATTCAACTTCTTGACTTTGCCTTTGAGCCTCCTTTTTCTCCCACTGACAACTTGGTTCCTAACAGCATAAAATAATGTATTTATTTTGTCCGTATACAAATGTGGCTTCAGAATAGCACGGCCGTGCTGTTAGCAGCAATGTGACCGCGGAGACCCATCAGACACCACTGTTCCCGTGGTCCCCTTCGTCCTCAGGGCGCCGCCCTCGGGAACGTACCACACGATCGCGGCTTGAAACTCACTTCAGATGACTCTTTCCCATATCGCCAAGGTGCTGATTCGATATGCTGTTTGGTTCTTTGCTTTTGTTTTGCTTTTAATTTTTAGAGATTGCTTTTTGGGAAATTTAATTTTGTTGCATAATTACCCAGAATGTGGGCACGGCGTATTTAGGAAATTCCAGCTTCCGCCCCTGTCCCTCTGCCCAGGTTCTGTTTCCTTCTTTAGGTACAGATCTCTTCCCCTTGGGCTTCTGCTCCGAACTTCCACTGTTTCGCAGATATACGCAAATGACTGTGCACTTCACATCCCCCCGGTTCTTGGAGAAATGGCCGTGTACTCTCCGCACAATTTCTCACCGTTTCCCTCTCTGACGGCACATCCTGGCGCTCACCCCACACCCAGAGGGCCAGCGTGGTCGCACCCTTCTGTCCCCAGCGCCTGGTGGGATTGGGCATTGCGGGTGGGGTGATGGATTTGTCAGGGGATGGAGAGAGGCCGTTATGGAGATGCGGTGGTGGAACACTGGGGAGGGATTCCCAAAACATGTCTGGGAGGGTCAGAAAGGCTGGAGAGGGCATGAAGGATGAGTGGGTAGTGGTCCTCATGGGGGCAGGGAAGGGGGGGGTCTCGGGTCTGGGCAGGAGGGCTTGGGGATCTGGGCAGGTGTGGCAATAGTGGGAAGGTAGAGCACCCTAGCTGGGGTGCGGGACTTGTGTGCCACTAAGAACTCATGCTCTGTTGGGGATGGGACCACCCACACGGGTGGAGGTGGCACAGGGACCCCCCTCTGGGCTTCAACAGCCTGTGGCCTCCATCCCTCGAACGTGGCTTGAAACAGAGTCAGTGCTCTGCTTTCCTTTGGAATATAGCTGGTAGGGGCTCCTGTCCCCTTGAAGGTTTGGGCCCCTCTCGGCACCTGGCATCACTGAGCAGGGCGAAGGCATGCTTCTCAGATTCTGAGCCCTGGGTCTAGATTTGGATTCTGCCACTTTCTCCATCCGTGATCTGAGCACGTGGGAGGCGAGTTGCTGGGGCCAGGGAGCAAGTTGGGACAGTGGCCCCAAGGCGGGGGGAGTGGGGGGCCAGGCTGTGGGTGAGCGTCTCATGGAGGACTTCCTATTAGCTTCCCACGGCTGCCAGAACCAAGTACCACACTGGGGGCTTTGACAACGGGAATTCATTCTGCCAGTCTGGAGGCTGCAAGCCGGAAATCAAGGTGTCACAGGGCTGTGTTCCCCGCTAAGGCTCTAAGGGTGGGCTCCTTCCTGTCTCCTCTGCTTTTGGCGACTCCTGGCGACCTTGGTGTCCTTGGCTCGCACGCACATCCCGCCAGTCTCTGCCTCTGTTGTCACTTTGTCACACGGATGTCTTCTCCCTGTGCTTCTGTCTCTGTGTCTGTTCTGCTGGCTTTACAAGGATGCTGGTCCTATTGGATTATTCAGAATGACCGCCCCAATCTGAAATGACCCAGTCTTAACTAATTACATCTGCAACGATCCTATTTCCAAATAGTGTCACATAAGCAAGTATATTCGGCTCCTCCTTGGGAAGACACCGTTCCGTCCAGGACAGAACTGATGAGGGACGGGGACATGTCCAGGCAGTATCTGGGCTCTGGCTCGGCTCTGGCTGGGTGCTTGGTCAAGGGCTCAGACACCCTCAGCGAGGACGGGGGCAGGCAGGTAGGGGGCTTGGCACACGTTCCTCCTTCTGGGTGTTCTCGCAGGACCCCTGAAGCCACCTTGTTCTGCCGAGCCCTGGTTAGTGTAACGAGGCCCAGGAGAACAAGGTGGCACCTCCGGGGGACCAGTCCCTCCCACTGACACCACCGGTGGGAGCTCAGCCTCCGTGGCTCAGTGGAGTCCCGATGGTGCTTGGGAAGCCTTCGCCTGCCTCGCTGGAGATGAGGGCCTGAAAACCAGGATGGAACCCTGACATTTAATGTCGGCAGCCTGGTCTTGCCTTGTGCCCGGCCCTCTGGCCGCTCTCCGAGGCTTGCCAGGTCCCGCTGTGACGACATGTGCCACGTCTGGCCCCACACCAGACGCCGTTCTAGCTGCTGCAAGGGCTCTGACCTGCTAAGCCTCACAACCACCCGTGAATGGGCGGCAGTGCCTGGGCTCTAGCTCAGGGAGGGTTAGAAAGCTGCTCCAGTTCACACAGCTTGTTAGCGGCAGAGCCAAGCTTTGAACCTGGAGCCTGGCATCTGTCTCTGTGCTCTGGTCTGCTGAGCTCAGAGCCCTGGTTTTTTGTATCCAGCCCCCCAGTATGTGGTCCTTCTCACCCAAGCCATGGTAGCTGTCTCTCCATAACAGAAACCTGGCATCAGCTGGCAAGTACCCCCCAGCCGTGCCCCCGACTTATCTGTCTAGTTGCATCTACTGTCAACCCCCCCCCCCCTTTCTTGCCCTCTGGAACTCAGTGTTTCTCACCAGTGCTGGGAGACACCAGGCTTATAAACACAATATCCTCTTTATCCTCAACTCAGCAACTCGTATACACCCTGCAACCCCACAAACAATCGATACCTCCTCTTTCAGCCTCCTCTGACCCTCGCCTGCCTCAGCAAAATTAGTCATGGTCCCTAGAGCCCAGTCTCTGAATCAGACTGCAGCTTGAGCCCCTTTGCAGCTGTGTGGCCACAGGGACCTTGCTTATCTGTAAAAGGGGGATGATAGCGTGATACTTGCCACATGGGGCTGCCGTGGCTATTCTGTGGTTGCATAGCGGCCGGAACAGTGAGTGATCAATAAGGACTGGACACAACACTAACGACCATGATCATTGTTTGTCTGGGGGTCCCGGAGCCCTGAGCCCCCCAGACCACGAGCATCTTGGGGACAGTGATGCCCCCGTTTCCTCACTGTGTTCATAGGAACTGGTGACTTGGGGTGGTGAGCCCAGGTCTGCAGGCTCTAGCATGCTTTGCTTTCCCGAAGTTACCACCCCGGGGCCCGGGAGCCAGCGGCAGACAAGGCTGGGTGAACTGAGGCGTCTCGGAATCTGCTCAGCAGACACCTGGCCTTCCTTGTGCCGCACAGAAGGCCCAGGGGAGGTTGGAACCATTTAGCAGGGGCAGAGTTGCTTAGGGGGACCCCCAGCTTCTCAGCTGGCAGGCGAGATGAGCCTTTGGGAGGCCCATGGGATTTGTCTTCCACACCTGCAGCTCAGCTCGCTCATGTGTACAAACACCCCATTACGTCTGATTACAAACCATTAGTGCAATTAGGTTAGCCCCTCTCTGCGTTCCAGGGCCTGGAGCCAGCTGTGTTGGGGGCTAGGGATAGAATAGCAAACAGCTTCCTGCAGAGGCGGCACGGGCTCGGCCGGCTCTCAGGGGCTCTGGAACCGTCCTCCTGGGCCAGGGAGCCTGGGCTCTGGACGGCCCCGGAGGGAGGGGGTTGCTGTGCATCTCCGGGAGCTAGGGGTGGAGGTGGGGCGGGGCCCGTGCTCAGGTGAGGTCACCCGAGGTGCAAGAGCCTTCTCCTCGCCGAGCCTGTGCGCTCCGTCTCCCGACGCCTGGACTGCGGTCCCCGCTCAGGGTTCTCGCCCTGGCACTGCTGCTGGTTGGGGGGGCAGTCCTCTGCGGTGGGGGCCGTCCTGTTCCCCTGCTGATGGTGCTCTGCTCCTCCAGCCGTGACAGCCAGAAATGCCTCCCCTCCTCCTCATGGCCTCGTGTCCCTGGGGGGTGGGACCACGATCCCTGAGAGTTGCAGCCTGGGCCGTGATGTGCCATTTCTGGACCATCGCACGGAGCTGGAACCCTGCCTCCCGGGTGGTCGCTTGATGCCTGGCGTTGTCTGTTCCGTGGCCTCATCCGCTCGGCACCCCCTCCACCTGCCGCAGCCCTCCTCGCTCTTTCAACCCAGCCTGGAGCCCACGGCAGCCTTTTAAGCCCAAATGCTTAATCACCTCTGGCCCTGTTACCCCCAGGGGTGCCCAAGTCCGAGAGACCCCGCATATTGGTCCCCTGACCCTCCACGCTGAGCACAGCCCCAGCTTGATGGACTTGAAAGGGCCGCTTCGGCTGTGTACTCGGCCAGGAGAGGGAAGAGAGGCCGTGGCTGTTTGTTCTGGGAGTCAGAGTGAGTGTGCGGTTCTTCAGAGCCCGGCTGGAGGTGGCCACTGGAAGCGGGCCTGCCCCGCCCCCCAGACTGATCTGTGGCGTGTTCCCCGTGCACCCCCACCTGACGCTTATAAGCCCAGCTCTTTAATGACCACGTCTCACCGGTTCTAAGACGCATTTCCACACCTCAAATCCCCCGAAGTGGGGACATATCCTCAGGCGCAGGTGCCCCATGACTGCTCTCGTCTGGGTGGTATTCAGGATACAGCTGCCCTGGTCTGAGCACTTGTGCCCTTGAACTTGGTCATGGCTGATGGGGATTGATTGCAAATATGCACACACCTCCTCTTTGCTCTCTCTCCCTGCATTTTGCTTCTCCCACCAAGAGTTGGGGGTGTGTTCTTAGGGTGATGAGCTTTAGAGGTTTGCCTAGGACTGGGGGCTCTGGGGACTGGACTTTCAGTGCTAAAACTGGAAAATGCCAGGCAAACCGAGGAAAGCCGGTCATTCTATTTGCTTCCCATCCTTTGAATTGGGCTTGGCTTCATGATTTGGCTTGGCCAATAGAACGTGGCCAGTTGTGTGCTGATAAACTGGGACCAACTCTCCCCCCAGAAAACACCCCAACCCCCTGATTCATAGCATTTGCCAGTTTCCTTGATGTAAATACTCCCACCAGGCTGGTGTCGAGCTGCCAGTATACCTCACTGAGCATGGAGTTTGGAAGAGATGCACACAGTCTCTCTGGCTCACACACGGGAAGGGCCCATGTGTGCTCTGGATCTTGGCCATGAGAAACTCCATGAGCATCGGCTCTCTGCCTGTGACTGCCATGGGGACCATCCCGGCTAGCCTGCAGGAAGATGAGAGCCTGTGCGTGTGTGCATGTGTGTTGGGGGCAACTGTCCCAGCCAAAACCACCCACAGCCAGCCTGTTCCCAGTCCAGTGAGAGAGCTCAGCCAGGACCATTCGAGCTGCCCATTTGACTCACAAATGGGCAGCTCGCTGACCTCAGACACACAAGTGATCCCTGCTGGGAATGGAGGAACCACGTGCTGACATGGAGACCCATGGACTCCTTGTTCAATTCTATCACTTTAAGCAATTGCATTGCTTTAATCGTATTATTTTAAGCAATTCTTCATTTTCGGGGGATGATTTCTTATGCAGCAATAGCTAACTGATACACAGCAGTCCCTAATGTTTTCCCTTTAGTTGAGCCATGTGTATCATTGATATATTATATGTCCTGAGTCTAAGTGTCATTTAAAGTACTTTAAAAGGATGGGGTGAATCAGAAAGGATGAAAACCCAACTTTTGCATCAACATGGATGGGTCTGGAGGAGATTATGCTGAGTGAAATAAGTCAAGCAGAGAAAGTCAATTGTCATATGGTTTCACTTACTTGTGGAGCACAAGGAATAACATGGAGGACATTAGGAGAAGGAAAGGAAAAGGTAATTGGGGTAAATTGGAGGGGGAGACGAACCATGAGAGACTGTGGACTCTGAGGAACAAACTGAATGTTATGGAGGGGAGGGGGTCAGGGGATGGGTGAGCCTGGTGGTGGGTATTAAGGAGGGCACGGATTGCATGAAGCACTGATTATGGTGCATAAACAATGTATCTTGGATCACTGCAATCAATCAATCAATCAATCAACTCATTGGAAAAAAAAAAGGATAGGGTGCCTGAGTAGCTCAGTTTGTTAACTGTCTGCCTTCGGCTCAGGTCATGATCTCAGGGTCCTGGGATCGAGTCCTGCATCAGAAAGCCTGCTTCTCCCTCTCCTTCTGCCTGCTGTCCCCTGCTTGTGCTCTCTCTTGCCCTCTCTCTCTATCTCTGTGTCAAATAAATAAATAAAATTTAAAAAAATAAAGTACTTTTAAAAGTTTATACTGTGATTCTGCACGGAACGGGAGTTATCACAGAGGAAATGACATCACACCAGGTTCCCCTTCACGTCAGTAAAGCAAATGCTCATCTTTGAAGATAGGACCACCGTTCCGTATTTTCTTACCAAGCAGCAACCAGGGACATTGTGTGCCTGGAGAGAGGGAACGGCTCTGTTTTACAGTGAGATGGATGCCAAAGGACAGGGAGAGGCTGGCATGACGGGTTCTGGTGCCAAGCAGGATGGTCACCAGGCACTGTGCCGGAACTTGATTGGCGATGTTTTCTCTAGTGTCACACAGTCACGGTATCCTAGAACCCCCGGTGTCCTCAGTTTCACAAAACAGAGGCTCCTTTACATAAACACCCATGCCTCTCAACCAGCAGCCCTGTGCAGGCTGGGTCCTGGCTGCAAGACTGAGCAGATACAGCCCATCCCAGCGGCTGGAGCGAGTGGTCACAGCCTTCATGCCCATTGTCTGTGCTGCTGGGGGCCAGGGCAAGCTGCCCCTCTGTTCCTCTGTTTCCCACCCCGCTCCCCTTCAGAGCAAGCCTGAGCCACAGCAGAGCAGATGTCAGAGGTCCCCCCTTGCAGAGGAGGACACTAAGGGCATGGAGGACTTGTGTGACCAGCAGGGCCAGCTTGAGGGTCTGGGGCCGGGACCCAGGTAGCCGGAAGGGCCTCTCCAGACAGAAGGGCCCTGCACTGGGTTTAATGCGCTGCTGTTGACATGATGAAATTCTTAATTTGTAAGCAAGGCTCCATATTTTTATCTTGCTCTGGGCCCGGCCAGTGGTGGAGCTGGTCCTGGTCAGTAGCCAGACTGTCTGGAAGGCTGGTGGCAGGACCGGGGTTAGGTCCGGGCTCTGGCCCAGGTGTGCCGTCAGCTGTGTGATCCCAAACACTGCCCTCCTAGGCCCAACTCCAGGGCCACCTTCAGGGCTGTCCCTGCTTCCGTAGCTGGCACAGCAGCTCTCCCTGCCCAGGCCTGGCAGATGGTGCCTTGTTGGTGTGCAGTGCCGTTTCTCTCTGGCCTGCGGCCTCCCTCTTAGCAGAGTCCAGTGAATCCGTCTGCAACAGAGCCCTATAAGCACCTCAGCCCCAGGCTGATGTTGCACTGTCATTATCATCACTGTCTGTAGCACCGTGAGCCACGGTCGTGGACCCAGAGAAGGGGGTGAACTTGACCACAGGTCTTGCAGGTGGCTGCTTGTTTCCCTCTTGCTCCCTGGACAGGCGCCCACAGCTGCTGACCTGCCTGGGGCCCCTGGGGCCCCAGCCAGATGTCTTCTGAGGAGCAGAGGCAAAGGGCTGACCTTGAGTCATGCTGGAAGGTGAACGGCACTAGCAGACACTTATTTCTAAAATAGAACTGACTAGACAACTGGCTATTAACTTGGGGAAGGGGAGTGTTATTCCAGGCCCAACATCAGAAAGCATTTTCCTTTGAGAGCTTTTCCTGAACTTTTCACACCTGCTTAGCTGTGAGAGGCAGGGGCCGCGAGGACAGCCCCCCTCCCACGGTCCCAGGAGAGCAATGGAGACAAGCTGTAAACACATAAACCATAAGCCGTGATGGGCGATGGGAGCCCAACATGCCACAATAGCCAGAGGAATCATAAGCCACAGCTGGTGACACAGCATCCTGTCGGAAGTGACTCTGGGGCTCAGTCACGGGGATGCAATATCCCACGTGTCTGACCATCTATGTCTGGCTAGTCTGCCCCGGACACAGATTCTTCAGATAGCTGGGGTCAGGACTCAGTCTATGATTGTAGTCAGGGCTTTAATAGCTTACGACAAAGATCAGGGCCCAGTGTGAGACCAGGAACAAATCTCAGGATGTGATCAGGATCAGGGATCAGCCTGTGACCAAGATCAAGGCTCAGAGCATGATCAGGATCAGAGATCATCAGCTGTGACCAAGATCAGGGCTCAGAGCATGACCAGAATCAAGGCTCAGCATGTGACCAGAGTCAGGGCTCAGTGTTTGTCCAGGGTCAAGACTTAGCCTATAACCAGGGTCAAGGATTTGTAGCTAACCAGGATCAGGGCTCAGCATACACCCAAAGTAAGGGCTCAGGCTGTGACCAGGATCAGGGCTCATTATGACTTTCTGGTGAGTGGGGGGACAGGACCAGCATCAGTCTGAGGCTGGAAGCCAGAATGTCCATCCACCGTGGGGCCCCTTTGGCCACTGTGATGAGTCTGCTCCTGAAGTTTGTGAAGCTTTCAGCATCCCGCACCCCAGGAAGCTCTGGGAGAAGACGGTCCTGTGAGGTTTCCCAAGCATGAACGGAGTGAATGAATGTGTCTGCAGAGCAGTTTGCTCTCCAGCTAAGCCCTCCCCTCCCACTCCCCAACTAGCAGTCGCTGGATGAAGTTGGGCAGGTCGGAGGAGGGCTGTACTTTAAGTAGGAGCCTGAGCAAGGATTTCCCCCCAGACTTGGGGAAGCACATGGGGCTTTCACCTTCTGTACCATGGCCTGGACTGTAGGTTCTTAACCCACCTCAGGGACCATCTAAGTGCTTAGGTGGAAGGAAAAGCGGGAATAGCAGATGCCATTGCCCTAGCGAGTTCCTCTAAGAGATCGTGTTTGCATACTCTGCTCCCCCCTTCTTTGGGTGTTTGCTGTGAAGCACACACTATACCTCTTTATTAAAACTGTTAATCAAAAGGAAATGCACAAGCTGGAAGGAACTGGAGAGAAGAGTAAGTGGAGATGGAGCTGTCCTGGTGTTGGGTCAGAACGTTCCCTTCACAGTAAACCTAGGCAGGGCTGAAAGGACTTTCCTTATATGCAGTGGCTTTCTGCCGAAGTTTCCCCATGGTACTTGGTGTGTGAAAGGCCGAAGGCCAGATGTTTCTGAATAATGGTAACAGTGAACACGTCCACAGAAGCTACCATAACTCAGGCACTCCTTTAAGGCATTATGTATATTAACCCAATTAACTCCCCAACGACCTCTGAGGCAGGGTCCCTTGCTGCCTTCATTTTACAAATGAGGACTTTATAGTCCAGAGGTGCTAAATAGGTTGTCCATGGTCACGCAACAAGCAAAGGCAAAGTTGTGTGTTTGAACCCAGACATCCCGGGTTCATACTTCCTGTCAGTCCTTGTTGGTGAGTATCTCCCTGGTCCTGAATAAGTTCACAGGCCCTGCCAGAGTCTGTCCTCCCCCTAGTTCTGTGAGGCAACCACAGTGATTTCTATATTACTGATGAAGAAACAGGCCACACAACGAATAAGCGAAGTCATCAAAAACCTGATTGGAATGAATCCCAACACAGTGCAATATAGTGCAATTTCTTCTGCACCATGTTACTTCTAACAGCCAATTCTTGTTCTCATTTCTGTAGTACTTTCTGCAAGCCCCTTCACACATCCACTCAGGTTCTCCCTCCTTCAGTCTCATGTTTAGAGATTCTGTCGTCAAGGATTCTGTCTGCATCTACACCATGAGGAACACAGTGTGTGGAGCCTCAACACCTAGTGCCCCCAGGGCTCAGGCCTGCTACTGCAGGAGATGCAACGTGGAACACTTGATGTGCTGAAATTGTTGGTGCTTCAAACAAGGCTACAGAAAGGGCCATGGGATCCTGCAGGCAAGGGGACCTGACTTGGCCTAGGCTGGGAGGAGGTCTGGGAAGTTTCCCAGAGGCAATGGCCATAGAACGGGCTTGAAGATGATGAGATGGTTGCTCAGGAATGAGGTACCATCAAATTCCAGGAAAAATGAGGACAAATACATGACAGTATAAGAACAATATCAGCAACATAATCATAAATAGGAATATAATCACCATCATCATCACTATAACCATCATCACCATCACCACCACCATCACTATCATGACCATCATCATTACCATCATCATCACCACCACCATCATCACCATCATCACTATCACCACCATCACCATCATCACCATCATCACCATCATCACCATCACCACCACATCCATCACCACCATCATCACAACCACCACCACCATCAACATCATCACCACCATCACTATCATGACCATCATCATTACCATCATCATCACCACCACCATCATCACCATCATCACTATCACCACCATCACCATCATCACCATCATCACCANTTATCAATAACAATATTAACAAAACATTACCATCATCAAAAATAACGTCAAAACAGCAGCAGCTGCAGTAGCAACAACAGCCACTTAATGGGTATTATAGTGCCTGCCGGGTGGTAGGCTAAAAGCCATGTCTAGATCATCCCATTTCGTCCCCANTATCACCACCATCACCATCATCACCATCACCACCACATCCATCACCACCATCATCACAACCACCACCATCATCATCATCATCACCATCATCGTCATCACCACCACCATCAACATCATCACCACCATCATTATCAACATCAATATCATAAACATTATCAATAACAATATTAACAAAACATTACCATCATCAAAAATAACGTCAAAACAGCAGCAGCTGCAGTAGCAACAACAGCCACTTAATGGGTATTATAGTGCCTGCCGGGTGGTAGGCTAAAAGCCATGTCTAGATCATCCCATTTCGTCCCCATCACAGACTAGTGAGGTAGATCCTATCATTATTCCCGTGTGCAGATGAGGACCGTGGAATTCACAGGGGTCAAATTAACTTGCATAAGGTCACACAGTCAGGACAGTGTTGGGATTCAGCTCAAGTAGTGGCAATACCTACATAATTGTCACAACTTCTCAGGGTCTTCCCAAACCTCCCATCTCTTTGGAGCTCAGTCAGTGTGCCACGAATGGACAAAGGGGAGTGAAGCATCTGATATCCATCTTCAAACCTGCCTCTGTCAATCCCAGGGGTTCTGTCTGGTTTCAAGTCCTATCCCTGTTATAGCCTGAGCAGAAGAAGGGGCTCCTCTAGGGAAAGAACACATACTCCAGACACATCCATATCTACCAAACATAAGGGGGCGGAAAGGATCAACCAGGCTTGTTCTGAGCATATCCTGCTCCTTACTAATGGACAATTTTGAGCAAAGCATACCCTTCCCTCTACTCCTCAATTTCCTCAGCACTAAAATGGCCTCAATATCTTGTCAGTGGTAGTTTTCCTGATGGTCCGATGAGACAGTGAACTCAGAGGTGCTCCGAAGACTGTGAAGTACTGTCCTGGGACCAGCTTACATCTGAAAGTGTGGGAGGGGAGAGAAGAGGAGGTGAGTCCTCATTGAGCACTTTAGAGGTCTGTCAATTTCATCGATCATTTCAAAGAACTGGCTTTTTGTTTCATTGATTTTCTCTGTTGTTTTCTGCTTTCAGTTTCATTGACTTCAGCTCTTATTTTTATGATGTCTTTCCTTCTCTTTGCTTTCTTTTTATTTACTCTTCTTTTCCTAGGTTCTTGAGGTGGGAGCTTGACTATTGATTTGAGACTTCCTCTATCCTAATGTAAACATTTAGTGCTATAAAATTCCCTTTCAGCACTGCTTTAGCTGTGTCCTACAGATTTTTGTATGTTGTATTTTCATTTTTATTTGGTTTAATGTCTTTTTTAAGGTTTTCTTGGAGACTTCCTCTTTGATGCATGGATTACGCAGTTTCCAGGTGTTTGGAGATATCCTCATTGTCTTGCAGCTATCGATTTCTTGGTGGATTCCACTGTGCTGGAGAACACACTCTGATTTCAATTTTTTTTATTTGTAGAGGTTTGTTTTATGATCCAGAATATGTCTATCTTGTATATGGTCTGTGGGCACTTGACAAGAATGTGTAGTGTATAATGTTGTGATTAGATGGAGTGTTCTTTCAATGTTGATTTGGATCTTATTGGTTGAGAGTGTTGTTAGGTTCGTCTATATCATTGCTTATTTTTCTGTTTAGTTGTATTGTTGGGACAGTAGGGTTGAGGTCTCCAACTGTTTAACTGTGGATTTCTATTTTGTCTATTTATCTTTTCAGCCCTCTCAGTCTTTTTTCATGTATTTTGCAGCTCTGTTGATTCATATACATTTCAGGTTGCTATGTATTCGTGGTGGATTGACACAAATATAAGCACTTCCTTTTGATTAATATTTACATATTGTATATTTTCTCATCATTTTACTTTCAATCTGCTTATAATGTCATATTTGCGTGGGTCTCTTGTAGAGTTAATATAGTTCAGTTATGTTTACTGTGTCAACCTTTGTATTTTAATTAGTGGATTTAGGCCATTTATATTAATATAATTATTGCTATATTAGGGCTTAAAACGGGCTGTCATTTTATCTTTTGTTTTCTGGGTTTTCTTTTCCTTTTTTTTGGCTCCTCTCTTTCTTTTTTCTATGGCTTCCTGTGGGTTACTTGAACAGTTTTTTTTTTTTTAAGACTTCCATTTTGATCTTCCATCTGATCTATCTTTCCGAGTATGTCTTTTTGTATAGCTATTTTGGTGGCTGGTCTAGATATTACATTATATGTACACAACTGATCAATCTGCTGTGTCCTCATTCACCAGTTCAAGAAAAGTGTAGAAAGCCCATTTCCCTTTTGTTCTTACTTATAATATAATAGTTTAAACTATTTTCTGTACATGAAGCTAGAACCTCAGATGGTGTTATAATGTTTGCTTCAACTTCGATGTGCTTCAGGCATAATTTAGGAAACCCAGAAGGAGAGGAAAATGTATTGCATTCAGTCCATTTTACTCTCTCTGTTGCTCTTTCTACCTTCCTGATGCTCCACAATTTCTTCTTTTATCGTTTCCTTTCTGTCTGGAGAACTACCTTTAGCAATTTTTAAGGTTAGATCCACTCACAAAACAAATTCTCTTACTTTCCTTCACCTGAGACTGTCTTGATTTCTCTTTCATTCCTGAAGGATGCATTTGCTGGATATATAATTCTAAGTTGACAGTTCTTTCATTTCAGTACTTGGTAAATGTTTTGTCACTTCTTTCCAGCCTCCATGATTTCTGATGAGAAATTCTCTGTCATTCTAATTGCTTTCCTTCCATATGTTGTTATTTTCTTTTTAACTTTTTAAAAAAGTTCATTTATTTATCTTTTTAACTTAAAAAATTTGATTATTAATCTTTTTGACTTAAAAAAATTTGCTTAGTTTTCAGAAGTTTGACTATGATGTATCTTTGTGTGAATTTCCTTAGGTTTCTCCTATTTGGGTCTCCCGGACCTTGAATTTGTATGTTTAGGTCTTGTCTAATTTTGGAGTTTTCAGCTATTATTATCATTATTTTTAAAGATTTTATTTATTTATTTGACAGAATGAGAGAGAGAGAGATCACAAGTAGGCAGAGCAGCAGGCAGAGGGAAAGGGAGAAGCAGGTTCCTTGCTGAGCAGGGAGCCTAATGTGGGACTTGATCCTAGGACCCTGGGGTCATGGCCTGAGCCGAAGGCAGACGCTTAACTGACTGAGCCACCCAGGCACTGCAGTTATTATTTTTTAAACTACGTCATCCAGCTGTACCCTCTCTCTCATCTTCTGGGACTCTGACAACAGAAACCACCTGTTATCATCTTACAAGTGCCTGGGGCTCTGTTGATTTTTTCAGTATGTTTTCTCTGTGCTGTTCAGATTCAGTGATTTCTTTTGTTCTGCCTTTAAGTTCATGGACTCTTTCCTCTGTCCCCTCCATTTGCTGTTGAGGTCATCTACTGAATCTTTAAAGATTTCAGTTGTGATATTTTTTAGTTCTAAAATTTCAGCTTGGTTTCTGTACATCTTCTATTTCTTTGTTGATATTTTCTTTTAATTTGTTACAAGTTGCTTATCGCTAGTCATCAGAGCATTTGTTGATGGCTGGTTTAAACTCTGTGTTGGGTAGTTCTAACATCTCTGTCATCTTGGTGTTGGCGCTTATGCCATTGCTATGGTATGCAATGGGGGTACCACCTTCTTGTTGTCAGTGAGGGAGAGACATCCAGGTTCCCCTCTTGTCCTCTGTTGTCATCTGATGGGGCACTTTCACTGGGTGACAATTCAGGCTTCTCTTGTGGTCCCCGCTGACACCATGTGGGGGTCTTGTTGCTGTTTGATGTGGATGAGAATCCTGGCTGCCAGTCTGGCCTTCTCTGGCACTTCCCCAACAGGAGAGGGAAGGGGAGAAGAGAGAAATGTGACAAGGATGCTTGGGGACGGAGGCCAATAACAGAAGAGCAAGAAGAACGTGGAAGAGGAAACAAACAAAGACTTGAGAAAGCCGAGCCCCATTCTGGAGAGAGGCTGAAGTTGAGGCACAGAGCATGAAGAAGAGACTTAGTGAGACAGAGGCAGTCCAGCCCCATTCCACCTCAGGGGCAGGACAGTAACATGCACTCCTGGGAAGGAGGGTGACCCGGGGACTTTGCTCCCATCCAGAAAGAAAAGGGGTTACTCTTCTCACAAAGAGGCCCCAAAGACCTGGCTGGTGAGGACAAGTCCTGAGATTACCCAGAGTCCTTCTCCAGAATGGTGAGGTTCTTCCTGCTTCATTACCATTTCCCTACCCACTCATCAGTTTATTCATCTACAGACCTTAGCTGGGTCTCTCTTCTATGCTTGTCTCCGGGGGCTGGGATGGTGGTAGTAGGCTCTGTTGTCTCAGGGGATGTGCCCAAGAAGTGAGGGTCACGAGGTCTGGTGGCTCCAGCAGGGGCCCTCGGCTCCTCCACTACTCTAGACACCAGTTCATCATCACCATCATCCTCATCAGCATCATCTTCATCACCATCATCACTGCCACCACCATCACCATTATCGTCACCATCGTCCTCATCATGATCATCACGACCATCATCATCACTGCCACCATCATCACCATTGTCATCATCATCACCAGCATCACCATCGGCACCATTATCATCACCATCACCACCACCAGGATCATTGTCATCATCACCACTGCTGTTGCCATCATAACAGCAAAACAACAACCATAACAACAAATGTTTGTAGAGCACTTACATGATTTCATTTCCTTTTTAACACCACACCACGAGGGAGGAGATATTGTCTTAATTTTTTTTCAAATGAGAAAAACTCAAGCTCAGAGAGGTTAGGTAAGTTCCTTGAACTCATACAGCTAACTAGTGGTAAAGCCAGGATTTAAACTCTAGTCTATCCATTGCCAAAGACTTTGCCCAACAGGAGCTGGTCATTGAGGCCTCGAGTGGGCTGGTGAGTGATGGCTTTATCCCTTTTGTGTGCTGCCCACAGTGGGGCCTCACTCACCCTTGGCCCTGCATCTTGTCCTGGGCCTCCATTCAACATAGGCATGCGCCAGCAGAGGGAAAGGGGAGCCAGGTGTTCAAGGTAGGACTGGCCGGAGCTCATGGTCAGATGCCCCTGGCCACCTGCTGTCCTGTGTTCCTGCCTCCATCGCTGGCCCAGCCACGCAGACATCCCTTCACTCTTTGTGCAGCCAAAGTGCATGGAGCTAGTTTCCCTTCCTTCAGTTCCCTCTCTTTCCTTCCATTTATTTTACCCTGTTGAATGCTCCACATCTTTAGTTCCGAGCGAGCATCAAATTCTCCCCTCACAGATGTGCAGAACGAAGCTGTTCCAAGGAGCGGTGGTGTTGTCTGCCCGGGGGGTGAGTCTGCAGCTCCATGCCCACACTGCGAGGAGATAAGCCCCTTCCTCCGGGTACACGTGTGAGGTTTCAGCGAAGCTGTCTGGCCTCTGCTTGGGCCACGTGACTTCCCTGCTGCACCGGGGGTGGGACTGCTAGTTGTGTGTCCTGGGTCCCATGTAACGATGGGAGGTGGCACGTGGTTGGCACCCCCATCTGGACCAGATGGAGAAGGAACAGGTATGTCTCACAAGGTGGACAGACTTGGACTCATGCCCTGGCCCAATCATTTGTGAGAATGGAGTGAGTGCCCATGTCATGGGCCAATGTGGGGACACAGTGACTGGCACAGGCGAGGTGCTCCACGAAGGAGCTGGCATACAGTAGGTGCCTGCTAGCTGCACGTTGACCGGCTTCTGGGCCCTGCTGGATCTCTGCAGATGCGTGGAGTGGTGTGAGGCTGTCCTTGCTCGGGGGCCCTTCCACAGGGCAGGAGGGAGTTCCTCTTGTCCGATTTGTAATGTCTGATTCTAGCCGAGGGCCACGGCTGGACGTCTTCCGTCACACCTGCAGCCCCGGAAGTCAGAATGCTCCAGGGAGCCCGGGCAGCGGGGCCTATGAATATTTCATGGTGAGATTCTCCAGCAGAGCTGCTTCCCAGGCAGCTTCGCACTGAATCCTTCCATCTCAGTGACTTCTGTCTTCACCCTCTCTCTCTCCTCTTGTCAACAGCGGACGTTCCAAGGAGCCCTTCACTGCTAAGTAGCTCGCGGTGGCAGAAAAAGTAACAGCAGCTGACATTTGTCCCACGTGTCCCTGCACGGAAACCCTTCTTGGGTGTTAACCCAGTCGAGTCTCCCCAGAAGACAGAGATGCTGGGATGACGACGATGTGGGCTTTACAGACAGGAAGTGGAGGACTCCCACAGCGCCTCCGCCCCAGCCCCTTCTCTGTATGCTGAGAGACCCCAGCCTGGATTCCCTTGTGGACCTCGATTCCCATGCAGACCCCACTCTCGGGCTTCTGCAGCTGGTGCAGGCCCATGACCCATGCTGTCTGTTCTCAGCAGCTGTGCTGTGAGGGAGATTGAGCCCTCTGCCTCAGTTTCCTCCCTTCACACACAGGCAGACGAGCATGTGGGCTGTCCTCTTGAAGCCTGCAGCCTGCAAGGAAAGACAGTGTTCACAATCACATTTTGATGATCTGTTTGTTCCTTCATGGCTCCACGCATCCCTCTAGCTACTCTGGTGCCTACTGTGTGATCATGCATGTCCCTTTGTCCACGTGCATGGGCATGCACGCATGTGTGTGCGCACCTGTGTCTGTGCATGTGTGTGCAGGCAAACGTGTGTGTGCCTGTGTCTGTGCACGTGTGTGGACGTGTGATCACATGTGCCCCTCAGTGCATGCGTGTGCACCTGTGTCTGTGCATGCAAGTGCATGTGCGATCACATATGTCCCCTGTGCACGTGCATGTGCATGCACACCTGTGTGCACCGGTGTCTATGCACATGTGTGCATGCAAGCATGTGTGCACCTCTGTGCATGTGTGTGAGCGTGATCACATGTGCTCCTCTGTGCATGTGCATGTGTGTGTATGCATGTGTGTGTGCACTTGTGTCTGTGTATATGTTTGCAGACAAGCACGTACAGCTGTGTGCACACGTGTGTGCATGTTTTGTCTGCTTTCCCTCCAACAGTGAATTCCAGGACAGTTCCGACTCAGATTGCTTTTCTTTGCACACAGCCCTTTTCACAAAGTAAGAGAATCCCAGATATCTCTCAGATAAACAAACTCCAAGAAAGAAATGGACTGAGACAGGAGCAAGTCGGTTCACCAAGAAGGACCTAAACACAGACACATGGACCTCCCTCCGACTCAACATCAGGTCAGCCAGGAGGGAGATGACTTTGCGTTAGTCCCCTCTCCCCACTGGCAAGCTGCAGGGCTGACAGGAGGGAGGGGCACCAGGGCCCTGCACTCCGAGAGCAGGGGTGTCCCTCGACAGGAGGCTCTTGGGAGGCCATGGGGCCCAGCGCCCCAGACTTCATGATGCTCATGGCCTCTGGGGATGTATCACAACAAAATCATTGGTCTCCAGCCTGTGCACGGGAGTGCCCAGATGGCCCCACCTCTGTGAATTATTGGCCACTGTGCAGAACACATGGGAAACGCATGGAATGTACACTGGCGGAAGGTGGTGAGCGGAGGTGGTGCATCCATGAACTGGATGGCAGCGGCCTGGGTGGGATGGGTTTGAGCTGCTGGACGTGGAGGGTTGCCCGTGGTGGGCACTGCCACATGGAAAGGCAGGCCACGGGCAGCGCGCCCCAGATGGGGCCACTTTGCAAAAGTCTCTCACTCTCTCTCCAGCTCTCCCACTCTGAATAAGAATAATACAGAACACGAAGCTTAAAACCTATTTACCAACATTTTAACAGCTCCGGGGGGTGAGAGCGCGGGCAGTCTTCTCTCACTCCGTCATTCCTTTAGGAATTGTCTTCCTTTTTTATTTTATGTTGTTTGCAGTCAATGCTTATTACTTTAATAACCGTAGAAATGTTGTTTTTATATTTTAAGGGATTCTTCTGTGCTCAGGGCTGGATGCAGGGGCTTTGTTTCCAGAATGCCCCCTTGACTCACCATCAAAGAGGCTAAATTATGCTAAGGGTTTACCTACTTCTGACCCATTGGGCGAGGTGCCTGGAGGTGGGTGTCCTTGAGGTTCAGCCTCATGGCCTGGGCGGCAGCAGTGAGTAGGGACCAGCTCAGGGTCCTGAACAGGAGTTTCCACCTCTCTGCGTTGCGGTTTCTCTGGCAGGAAAATGGGGCGGCAGCCCGGCAGACCCCTCCTGGGGCTACAAGCAGGACAGACAGGCAGCCTGACGGTCATGGCCGCTTTGCCAGGTGCATTCGCGGGTATTGACCGTCAATCTCCAGGGGCTCTATGAAGCCGACCGCACAGCCAAGCCTGCTGTCTGAGTGCCGAAATGGCCCAGAGAGGCTGAGAGACTGTCCTGAAGCCACACAGCTCTCAGGAAACTGCTAAGTGCTGAATGCTTCCCCCGCTCCCTTCCTCCTGCCATTAGGAAACTCCGACTCCCAGTGAGATAACATCCGGGGAGGTGGTTGAGGTCAGATGGGGCCATGGGATGGAGTCCCCACAACAGATCCGTGGCCTCATAGGAGGAGGAAGACGCAGGAGACCCACCATCACCCCACCAACTCGTGCCACAACAGCAAGAAGTCTGCAGACCAGTAAGGGGGCTGGCAGGGTTGTGAGCACACTGCCACCGCGATTCTGGGCTGCCAGGCTCCAGTGCTGCGAGCAGCGAGCCCTGCTGTCTCAGCCACCCGGTCTACGGCAGCCCCCCGAGACTACCACCATGGCTGAGATGGGCTTGCCTCCAGCACTCTGGCTCTTAGCCCTGAGAGGTATGACCTTGGCAATATGACCTCCCTGACACGCGAGTGTAGACCAGAGGCACTGCCGTCCTGGGCCAGCCAGAATAGGAAGTGAGCCGAGCGCCCTCGGAGACGTGTCTTAACCTCTCTGAGTGGCAGGTGCCTTAGCTGTGAGGGAGGATCACAGCTGCAGCCCTTGCCCTGATTTCTCCGAGCGCCGAATGAGGAGTGACCAGTAGAACCTCGCACGGGTCTCCCAGGGCTGCCCTGACAAACGGCCCCGCACTGGGGGCTTGCGGCAGCAGGGACTTAGCGTCTCCCGTTCTGGAAGCTTCTAGCTTCTGACATCAGAGTGTCGGCAGAGCTGTGCTCCCTCTGGAGGCTCTGGGGTGATCCTTCCTTCTCCTCCAGCTCCTGGGGGCACAGGGGTCCCGTGGAGGTTGCTGGCTGCGGCTCCTCCGTGGGCACGTTCCACCCTCTCCCTGTCTCGTAAGGACACTGGTACCTTTTCTGCTTTGCTTTAGTGACACAACTCACTGTGGTTTTTTGGAAATAAAGTTTCCGTTGTAGAATAGCGCTGGGGTCACAGGGAACTTCAGAGGCAGTATGGAGAGTTCCCACACACCCCACACCTGGTTTCTGCTGTTCTTAACCTTGCGTTATTGCGAGACACTTGTCACCGTTGATGGAACCGGTATGGATACGTGACTGTGTAGTAAATGCTGTGCTTGTTCCTGGTTTTCTGTTTTACCTAATATCTTTCTTCTGCTCCACGATTAGGCTTCTTGCTCGAGGCCGTCTCTCAGACTTCCCTCTTTCTGCTGACTTGGACGGTCTTGAGGAAGTCAGGTGTTTTGTGGAATTCGTCTGATGTGTTCCTCGCGGTGGGACAGGGGTTGTGCATCTCAGGGAGGAGGAGCACATGGGGGATGTGCCATCTCATCACAGCGTACATGGGGCCATGACTCACGTCTGCCCGTGGGGACTTGGTCGCGGTTGGAGGTGGTGTTTGTCCCGTTGCTCCAGGGAAAGCCCCCGCCCCCCTTTCCAGACTGTCCGCTTGGGAAGGAAGTCACCGAGCGCAGCCCATGCCTAGGGAGTGGGGGTCACGCTCCCCTCCTTGAGGGCAGGGTGTCTACCTACGTTATTTGGGATTTTCTGGCCTGGGGGCTTTGTCTATTCTTATTCATATATGTGTTTAGCCAATCATGTATTTATGTCAATATTTACTCAGGGATATTTAATTGATTCCTTGGGTTATAAGTCATAACCACCTTGCTAATTTTTGTCCGAGCTCTGGCCGCTGGGCGCCCTTCCAGCTGGCTGCGGCCCCGTCAGTGCGTGTTTGAGCGCTCGCGCGCGCTCTGGCACACAGGAGGCCCCGCGCTCACTTTGTGCACGTGTCTCGTCCGGGTCCTGGACGCGGCCGTCGCTCCATGATGCCCGGCTTCTCTCGGCTGCAGGATGCTGGCGGCCGAGGTCTGGGTGCTGGGTGCGGCTGTCACCGCGGCTCGTGGCTGGCAGAGCGGGACATGTGCGTGTGCGTGCTGACCGCGTGTGCGCACAGACCGGGGGATGTTTCCGTGCTCAGCCACCGGGGTCTGCGCGCCCCGGACGCGCGCTCACCTGACGCCCCTGCTCGGCACCACCGCGGCCCCCGCGCCCGCTCCAGCCCCCCTGCTCGCCTGTCCACGCACAGGGAAACCCCCGGCTGCCCCCACCTGCGTCGGCTCACGGCGGGTCCCGGCCCGGCTGCGGCACAGCGGTGTCGGCGGGGGCACCCGGGCCCCCCGGAGACCGCGTTCCCCGCTGGAGCGGAGTTCCCGCGGCGCCCCTGCCTTTGGTCGGACACTCGCTCCCTTCCAAGTTACTCAGAGCAGCTTCTTTCTCCTCCCGCTTCCCACTATAGGTTTTCGGTCAAAGATCTTTCTGTTCAGAATGTTGGAAGTAAAGGAAAGCGTGAGACAGAGGTTGTAAGCAGTCAGCACCTGGCCTTCCGAGGGCTCCCGTGTGTCCGTGTCCCGCCTGTCACGTGTGTCCCCAGATTGCGTTCTCGTCTGCTGCGAATGCATTTTCTGTTACTTATCAAGGAGTGTCACGCCCGCGCATGCCAGGCGCTGTGTGAGGGTCCGGAAAGTCCACGTGCGCGGCAGGAGAGGGGCGTGGAAACGGAACGAACGCAAGATCGAAACTGTGGCCGCTCCCAGGAGGAAGGGCACGTGGAGCCCCGAGCCTGATCTGATCAGGAAAGCCAGGCGGACTTCCTTGAGGAAGGGTCCTTGGGTGACGATTAGAAGCAGGGGAGGGACTCATGAAGAGGGGGAGGGCTTATGCGCTGGGCAGAGGTCCCAGGGCCAGCAAGCACGGCGTGTCTGTGGGCGTCCAGCGTGGCCGGTGTGGCCCGAGCGCGCAGGGGTAGGGAGACGAATGGGCACGGCTCGGGAGAGGACTGTAGGACAGGACGTTGCTGCAGAGCCCGAAGCGGGTCGCCCGCTCCGTGAGGGCGTGGGAGCCCTGGAAGGGCGTTGGGCAGGAGAGGGGTGCCGTCCGATGTGGAATTGAGGAGAGCCCTGACTCTCCCGCGAGGAGCCTGGGAGCCGGGCTCTGGAGGCGGTAGCAGGCCAGCAGGGAGGACAGCCCCAGCGGCGCCCAGCGTGCCGCCCAGCTTTAGGACTGCAAGCGCCTAGACCTGGTCAGAAGCCCTCTGCCAAGCCCCTCTCTGCCTCAGGGCCTTTGCACTTGCTGGTCTCTCCCCGGGTCTCCCCACACTGCTGTGTCCCTTCCTCAGGTGCTCCTCCCGCCAGCCCCCTGCTCCTCTTGGTCCCCGCCCCTCCCACCTCCTTGGCAGCACCTGTCCCAGAGGCCGGGGGTTGTGCTCCCACTGCCCTCGCTGCCCCGACGGGGCAGTGGCTGGCCGCCTGACGCTGGCGGGGACGTCCCGCAGCTGCCATTTGCACAAAACGACCCAAGTGCAGAGAGAAAACGCCCACGTGTTCACGCGTGGGAGGCTGGAGGCTCCCGGCTTTGATTCCAGGTTCAAAGGAGCCAGGGCTTGGGTTTGCTCGCAGCACGGGGACGTAGCTTCATTATTCCGGGAAATCTGCTGAGGCTGTGGTGGGGACTCGGGGAGGAGAAGGCGTCTTTGCTTTGGTGGCATCTCAAGGGCCCTGCCCCCACGGTGCCCCAGATAAGCAGCTGCTCCCACTCTTCGGCATCCTGGGCTCTGCCGCCCTTAAAGGGGACGTCCGCAGTTCCACTCAGGGTCAGGCCTCGGGGTCTGCAGTCTGGGAAATTACAGAACGTCACTTCTGGGCGGCCACACGTTTCGGGGAGCCACCCTCCCTCACCGACAGAAGGAAGGCTGGGTCCCGAGGGCTGACAGGTCATGGGCACGGACCCAGGGCTGCGGCTGGCCCTCTGAGCCCAGGCTGGGTGTCTTGATGGGGAGCGAGGGGAGGGGGCTGGGAGAGCCAGGCGGGGCAGCAGGGGACCCTGGGGCTTTCTTGTGTCACCTCTGTAACTGATGCTGAGTAATTGGCCCAGAAAACGCAGCCCAGCCTGGCCGGTGTGGCAGGACCGTCTCCGCACATCAGGAGGGCTCCCTGCACACCTCCTCCGGGTCTCCCTACGGCTCTGAGTTCTCACAGAGGTGGGGACAAGGGGACAGCAGGAGGGGCCATTTCAGCCACCAGGAATGGAGCTGTTACCCCACCGAATCCACAACAATCCCCGGAAGTAGTCACCAACCTGTCCCTTCCGCCTGTAGCATTTATGGAGCACCTACTGTGTGCCAGGCCCTGCTCTTGGTGCTGGGATCATAGCAGTGGCAGCAGCTGCGGGGTCGTGGACATCCAACAAGTGAGAGGAAAAAAGCGCAGGGTGGAGACGTCAGGGGAGGAGCCTGGGTGGCCCTTTTGAGAGACGGCGACATTTGTGGGAGGATTGGCAGGTGAGGCCCAGCCAGTTCTGGGGTCTCCTGAGCACCCCCTGGCGGGCAGTGGGCTCTGGGAAAACTTGCCAGCCACTCTGAGATTTCCTGTCCTCTAAGCCAGGCGAGTAGCACGGCCCGTCTGGCATGGGGGTCAGGGGCAAACGGGTCCACGGGGAAGCCCAGGGGTCCTCGCTGGGCAAGGAAGGCAGCAGCCAAGCGGCCGCCCCTCGACCTCCACCCTGCCGCCCGCTCCAGCTTCTTGAGGGATCACTGAGGGCCGTCATTCCTCACTGGGGCCCACGAGGCTGACCCAGAGGCTCGGATGCCCTCCAGAGAGCACGCAGGCTTCAAGCCCGACCTGCGACCGCGTGCGGCAGGCACGGAGCAGACGCAGTGGGTCACGGCAGCAATGGGGCACGTGCCAGAGCTTGGAGTCCTCTTCCTTCCTGGAATCGCCGGGAGCGCTGACAGTAAGGACCTGATGAAGCCTGTCTCCCTGCTGCTTGCGGCCTCCCAGCATCGCAGAGGACGAGTGAGCTGGCTGGGGTCCAGCAGAAAGTCGGCCCAGGTGTCACCCCGAGGCCTCTAGGCTGCACAGACCAGGGGGAGCCCCGAGTCCCCACCGCAGGGCCTGGAGGTCCCCCAGCCTGTGCCTGAGGCTTGCAGGCGCGGGAGGGGACGGCCTTCCTGCCGCCGGTCCTGGAGGCCGTGGCTCCTGGCCCCTGTTTGTGCCGCGGCGAGTGAATTATAGCCCAGCCCAGGGTTGGCCGGTGCGACTGGGGACGCACGTGCTCTAATTACCAAATGTCCTGCATGATTAACTAGCAAATTAATAGGCTGAGTACTCCGTCTCCACCTGGCGAGCGTCTCCGAAGCCCATAAACACGCCAGAATCCAAACGCGGCCGGGTGGCATGGCCCCGTCCCCCTCCATCCATCAGCTCCGGCTGACTTACGGGCCTTTCCCGAAGGTTGTCTCTGTGCCCAGACCTCAGTCGGGAAGCCAGGAGCTGGGCCTCAGGGCTGCCCCCCACAGCCCGGGCGGGATCAGGCTCGGCTGCCAGCCCCTGCACCCCTGACTGGGTGCCCCGAGCAAGTCTGGCACCGCCTCTGACTCAGTTTCCCTGGTGGCATGCTGGAGGCCATCTCGGCGGCGTGGGCCTGTCCCGACGGTCGGACAGACGATGCAGGGACATGTGCAGTTCCTTCCTCTCTTGGCTCTTCCACTGTGTCTGCCAGAAGGTTGCTGGCAGGCTGGCTGTCCAGCCGATCTGAGTCGGAGGCTTTGGCCGTGTCCCGGGGGGCGACATGGCTGATGTCCCTGTGCCACAGCTGGTCACGCCTTCTGGCCTCATCTCCTTGTCCCACGTGTCTGTGGCTCCAGGGGGGCAGGGCAGCCCTCCGTCCCCTCTCCCCTCCTTCTCCCAGGGTGTGGCCCAGCTGCCTGTCACCCGGGGGGTCCTCCGTGATCACCCCCTCCGGCCCCTCGGCTGAGTCTGTTTTTCTCTCCATCAGCATGCGGTCTTTGATCCTTCGGCTTGTACGCCCACACGGGTGGAGCAGAGGTGATGGGGGTGAGGGTGAGGGGCAGGACGCAGGCAGCTGAGCCCACCGCACTCAGCAGAACCTTTAGGGCCTGAGAAGCATGGCTGGGTGGCCTGGAAGGTTGTGGAACATCAGCCACTCAGTCCTGGCCTTGCATTTTCCTGGAAGGTAAACTGAGGCTGACAGGGCACAGGACAGACCTCTGGGCCCTACGGCCTCCTCCTGCAGCGCCTCCAGGTCCACCTCCTGGCGGCAGCCTTGCTTGGGGCTGGCCAGCGCCGTGGGCAGCACAGGCCCGTGGTCCAGTGCCCACGCACTCCCTGGCTGGCTGGGGGCCTCAGCATGTCCATTTGGGCGGTGGGCGATGGGGCTGCTTCTCACGTGAGGAAGTCATGAGCAGTGACCAGGAACAAGGTCCTAAGACCCCAGGGGTGCCCCCGGCACAGTTCCTGCTCCTGGGGAGGAGGGGGCCGCAGACGGGGGTGGGGAGGCCTGGACAGGGGGGCGCGGGGCCTGGTCGGAGCCGGAGCTGCCCGGGAATGGGCCAGAGGCAGAACGCAGGTGGCGGTGCCTGAAGAGGGAGTTCCTCACCGAACATGTCACATTAGCAGCAGTTTGGCCCATTTTCAAGGTCATTTTCTACTTTTGAGCGTTTTAAGGATTTTAGCCCATTCGTTCTCTGGAAGCTCCTTCCTGCTGCTGGTCAGGGAGACACTGGCAGGGAGGGGGCAGCGCTGGCAGAGCCCAGGGTCGGGGAGCTTTTGGGGGGGACCCAGGGGGGACTCGGCACCCGCTGGAGGCCCCTTCCCTGTGGAGGTCGGGGTGGCAAGCTCAGCCCACCTCCCCCTGCTTCCAGAGCTGAATTCCGTTGGGATTAGCGTTAAGTATATTTAAAAAAAATCAGGGCCCGGAAAAGTGAGAATTAAGTAGAATTTAATATTCATCATGCCTCGGGAGAGGGAAGATTTCCTAAGTTTAGAACTAATACAAGGAATCAGGAGAGAAAATGTGGACAGATTTGACTGCATGAAAATGAAAATCTTCTGCATGTCAAAATTAAACCACCAAATAAAAAGGCAAAAAAAAAATATGGCCTGGGAAATATATTTGCAGCAAATATGACAGACGAAGTCTTAATTTCTTTATTAAGTAAAGAGCTTATAGGAATACGTGCAAAGACATGGAGACACAGAGGATGTAGAGCTCCATGCATTTTTTTTAGGCTGTCCAAGTGGTAAGGGGAGAACGTGCCGCGAGTTCAAGCACCGAGGAGGTGAGCACGGCCACGCAAGGCCGGCGGTGGGTTGTCGGGAGGGGTCCGCTTTACACACTTGTTTCTTCCATTTTCCCAAGTTTTTCAGATTTCCTTTTTTCTTTTTTAAGATTTTCTTTATCTGAGAGAGAGAGAGAGAGAGACAGAGATAGTGATAGAGATCGCGAGAGAGAACAGGAGCGGGGAGGCGAGGGAGAAGCAGGTTCCCGGCTGAGCAGGGAGCCTGATGCGGGGCTCGATCCTGGGACCTTGAGATCATGACCAGAGCCCAAGGCAGATGCTCAACCAACTGAGCCACCAGGTGCCCCTTCAGATTTTTTTTAAAAGACTGTGTTTTACCTTCAAAAGTGTGTGCTGTGTGTTAATCAATATTGTGACTTATTATCACTGTTCCGGTGAGGACTGTGGCGGGGGCAGGCGTGGACCGTGGCGGGGGCAGGCGTGGACCGTGGCGGGGGCAGGCGTGGACCGTGGCGGGGGCAGGCGTGGACCGTGGCGGGGGCAGGCACGGACCGTGGTGGGGGCAGGCGTGGACCGTGGCGGGGGCAGGCACGGACCGTGGCGGGGGCAGGCGTGGACCATACTGGGGGCAGGCACATGTGCTCTGCTGTGGTGGGAAGCACTATTTACCCATCAGTTAAGTCTCCTAGCTCCCGTGGGAGTCAATCAATGGTCACGGGCCCCATTTTTAGTTATGAAAATGGGCTCAGACAGCTTCAGTGGGAGACAGGGTTTGAATCTGGGGCTGTGCCCCGAGTGGTGCGGGGACGCCGGCTGAGGACGAGGCAGGACGGGTGTGGTCCCTCCAGGGATTCGGCGCCGGCCACCCCTCGCGTGCTCCATCGGCCAAGGAAGCCCTGTCCCTGGGAGGGCAGCGCGTCCCAACCTCAGACTGTCCCCCTCCCCTTGACAGCCACGTAGAAGCAGAAAGGCGGCGGCGGCGGGAGCTGGGACCACGTGGGGGGAGTCGGCAGGAGCCCAGCGTCTGCCGCTGCACACGTGCACGAAATGCTTATTAGAAATATGGAAACAAGGCCGAGGTATTCTTAGACTAATTGACTAAAAATCCTTGAACTTGACACAAGTTGGAGAAAAACAAAACAGAGAAAACTGCAGAAATACTCAGAAGGAGCTGGACTCCCGTGACTGGGACGGCACGTGCTGCACTTGGTGATTCCCGCTGCGGGGGAGGAGCCCGCCCAGGGTGCATTGTCGAAAAAAGTCCTTGAAAACCTGCACACGGAAACAGGCTCCGGGATGACGGCCCCAGACGGAGAGCCCAGGAGGGACACAGAGGGGCTGCACCCCTCACAGCACGAGCCCTGGGTGCTGCCCTGGGCACAGAGATGAAAATGCCTCAGCCCCGAGGGGGCATGGGCCCTGTGTCGGCACACTGGAGGGCTTCATGGAGGAGGCGTTTTGTGACTGAGCCTGGAGGGGGAGGAGGACCCAGGATGATGCGAGGCTGGGACACAGGGAGGTGGGGAAGACGTAGCGCAGGTTCTCTTGGGCGCCGTTCAGGGTGCCCGGGGCAAGGGTGGGGAGCAGTGGGAGGCTGGACGCGCAGGTAGGAGGCAGGCAGACCCCGAGGTCAGAAGGGATCACTCTGCCTGGGCCTTTAGATTCTAGGAGACGAAAAGGTGGTCAAAGGCCTCTGAAGCTTGCTTTGAAAATCCCAGTGTCTTTGGGGAACTGAAAGGAAAGATCCAGCCCCCGGGGGGTGGTTCATGGGGGAAAGAAGCTCTGACCCACCCCCCAGCATCTTGCATGACTCCCCCAAGGAAGCTGTTGTTGTCCCCGTTTTCAGACGAGAACACTGAGGGTCAGGGAGGACTCAGAGCCAAAGCGCACAGCCTTCCCGGCTCTCACCCTTGCGGCTCGAGGCGTGGCTCCTTGCCTGACCCCAGACCATGTGCCACTGTGCCCTCTTGGGGCCCCTTCCTCCTGCTTCAAGGCTCAGCCCTCCTAGGGCTCCTCCCCGGCCCATCTCCGGCCCCCAGCAGGCTGACAGCCCACCTGGGGGTGGGGCCAGGTCTGCTGCGGCGGCACATCTGGGGTCCTGGCCCGGGCCTGCACGCAGCAGGAGCTCTGCATGTTCTCTTAAACTGCTGGACCTCGGGAACAATGCACTTTAGCTGGGGACGCCTTTGGTGTGGGCTCCCCGATGCCAGATGCAGGCACGTGCCCCAAATGTCATTTAACTCAATTCACAAAACTTGCCTTGACTTCCTCCAGCCTTGCTCTCGGCTCAGCCCCAGACCTCCCTTCGGCTCACACACTGACTCCTCAATTCAAACCAAATCGGGCCAATTTACCTCCAATTCTGTTCTATTGGATTCCTTCCGTTCAATCCGATTTCCTTTCTTCAATCCAGCGAAATTCAATTCCTTCAATTCATTTCAATTGTCCTCAGTCCAGTTCTGGACCTTAACCCAATCCTGGCCAATAATCCAACTTCAATCAATTCTCCAGTTCTTCCTGAGACACTCAGCTTGCCTCGGCCCCGGCCAGTCCCTGGGTGTTCTCTCCAACATGGATGATCTCAGTTCCATCTTCCCACGTTTTGACCACCTGAGCCCTGCCGGGCGTGGCCCTCCCCATGGTGGGAAGACAGAAAGGACCCCTCCGGAGAACGATCTGGGAAGGAAGTGGCCTGGGCCAACCCCTCGCTCTGGGTGAAGCTATTGCAAGTCTGTCTCTCCATGTTCTTCTCATGACAACCCTCAGAGAAAGTCAGTATCTCCACTGGGGGCCTGGGGACGTGGAGGCACAGAGCTTATGTCATGGCTCAGTATCCATGGCCACGCAGGTCTGGGTGTTCAGGCTGTGGACCTGGCTGTGTGATGGCCACGTTCTTGGTGGATGTTTACGTGGGAAATGAATACCCCTTCAGTCAATAATTTTTCAGCAATATCAAGTGATTACTGTGTGCCCACTGTTGTGCTCCAGGCAGTGTGGATGTGGTGGTGAGGGCTGGAGCCACAGTCCTAGCCCTGTGCACCTGTGGCCTGGGTGTGAGATGAGGGTCGCATGAGCACGTGTGGTGGTGGGGGGTCAGGAATCGGGGACGCCATGAGTGCACACAGTAAGCACTGCTTAGATACTGACGAATGAAAAAGCAGCAGGACTTTGACACCTAAGCCTGTGTGCAAAGAGGATGATCGAAAGGCAGAAGCAAAGACTTGGGGGTCAGTGAAGTAAACCTAAAAGTGGAATCAGGACTGTGGGAAGAAGGGGACCGAAGGGGTCAGAGAGTTTGGGGACATCTATCTCTCCTGTGCGAAGTGTGCATTTAGACCAGAGTCCAGGGGACTGCCTACCATCTGCACACCACTTCCCACCCACCTGGTGGTGGGGCTTCCTGTCTCTGCTCCAGGGACACTTCCTGAACCTCTCCTCCGAATGCGGATTAGCTGGTGCTTCAGGACCTGCCTCTGTGGACAGCGCCCTGACCGCCCTCTTCCTTTCTCCTCTCTCCCCCACACGGCCCGCCTGTCTGATGGGGACTCTGACCAAAGGCACTGCTGAGAGACCCACAGCTTGTCCCCCCAGAGCGGGTACAATTCCTCAGAGACAGGCAGGACTGGATTTGAATCCAACTCTGAGCATTGGCGTGACTTTGACCTGCCGCTCTCCTCCTGTCACACACGGTGGCTGTGAGGAGGTAATGAGGGAGTGTTTGTCAGCTGCTTGACAAAGAGCAGGGTTCCACAGCTGTTTGTCCCCTCCTTCTAAGTACTATGTTTCCATTTTCCCAGGGATTCCCGATGCCTGAGCCAGATGGTTGAGGGGCAGACACCACGGCAAGCCAGTGGGGGAGGTTGTCTTTAGCCGGCTCTGAGCCAGCGCTCACCTTCCCGTAAGCCTGAGAAGGGGCTCTGCGGTGACAGCTCCCGGGGATTTTCTGGGAATAAAGGGATCCCAAGGGCTTTTGTGTGTTTAATGGTGGGTTCTTGAAGGGCAATGCTTGACCCACGGGATGTGGAATGAAGGTAAGATTTTGGCAGTGTGGGAAGACACTGGGGACATGGGGTGGCAGCTCGCCTCTGCCACCAGCTTGTTCAGTGGTGGCCTGCCCACTCTTGACTGAGCTGGGCTCTTCCGAGAGTAAGCCCCCATGCCTCCTGAGAGACCAGGACAGAACCACAGGTGCAGAGAGACCCCGCCTGCCCAGAACGCACCAGGCGGCCTTATAGTGTGGAGTGGAAAGGCTGAAGCAGGGTCATGGCATTGATGGGGCCCCAGGGATGGCATTAAGAAGCTCAAAATTCCATCTCATCCCAGTTCCAGTCTCCCGAGTTGGGGACATTCTGTCTTGTCCACTGTTTTGCCTCTCGGGCCAAAGTCCTCAGTGAGTGGCTGCCCCGCAGGCCTGCTGATGGTGCTCAGCACTCGTGGCCCGGGTTCTGGTCACAGCCTGCCGGTGCCCTCACACCACCTACGAGTCCCCCCGCCCACTCTCCTCCTGGCCAAGCGGCTTCTTCCCCAGCATCGAGGACCCGGGATTTCAGCACTGCGGCTCCCCGGACAGCGCCCCGCAGGCAGGGGAGGGGGCGCTGCCTCCTGCAGACGCCCAAGGCCACTGCACCAGGCATGTCATGTCTTCCCGCCACACGACAACCCCAGGGTCAGGCTTTGGGGTCCCTGCCTTTCATTGGCCCTCAGAAAGTAGCAAGAGTGGCTGAGGCCCTTCTGCAGGAAAGTGCCGGAACTTCCAGAGCTCCGACCAGAGCGAGCCCCAGATGCCACGATGAAGCCAGGGGCTCCTCCGAGCTCCAGGGAGGGGTGGGGGGAAGGGGGGAGCTCAGAGCCACAGCAGGTGCCTGGCCCAAACCAGAGATGGGATCTGAAGGGGGTAGGCAGAGGGGGCAGATAGCAGCTCTCACGGCAAATGGAGGACACTGATTTACCTGCCACCCTGCGCCGGAGGGGAGGGGCAGTGCTGGGGG
>LNAC01000156.1:813891-833232 GCA_002007465.1 Ailurus styani | reverse complement strand
GGGGCTCCTCCGAGCTCCAGGGAGGGGTGGGGGGAAGGGGGGAGCTCAGAGCCACAGCAGGTGCCTGGCCCAAACCAGAGATGGGATCTGAAGGGGGTAGGCAGAGGGGGCAGATAGCAGCTCTCACGGCAAATGGAGGACACTGATTTACCTGCCACCCTGCGCCGGAGGGGAGGGGCAGTGCTGGGGGGGCGGGGGGTAGGGAGGGGCAGGAGGGTGGGGAGCTCTGCGCCGGAGTCGGGCTGCGACGGGGTGGAGAACAGCCCTGCTCTGCCCGCCCAGCCCCTTCGTCCTCCTCCTTCCCCTCCCCAACCGTGTGAGTGCCCCGGGGGCTGCCAGTCCCCACCTGGCCCTGCCCTCCGCCGACAGCTGACTGGCGCAGAGGTCACCACCTGACCCGACCTGGGCCAATCAACATGCTTCCCTGGGATTTTCTCTTAATAAAGGCCCATCTCTGGACCCTGGTTTGCAGTTCAAAGCACGCAGCTTGGGAGCCGTGAGCCCTGCATTTCCCAGCAGCTGGGGCCTGTTCTGTGGTGACAGTCGGAGGAAACCAGAGATGGGGGGGGTGCTCATGAGGCCCAGCTGCTTCTTGGAGCCTATGCCCCTCCTTGAGAGGTGTCCCCTGCCGGCCGGTCCCACACTGCCCTGCCACACTCCACCCACCCTCTGGGGCTTGTCACTTCTTCACATTCGCGTGTGGGTTTCTCTTGTTTGTTTACTGTCCTCTCGTCCGCATGTTCTTCCCAGCTTCTTCGGGGCTGGAGTAACGCCTGCCCCCAGGGGACCATGCTCGTGTGTTTACACAGATGAACCCTGAGCTTCCTGCGGGTTGGGCATCTGGCTCTCCCGGGATTCTGGGGCTGATCAATCCTCTTAGGGTCCATCTGACTGTGAGCAGTGTTTCTGCCATTTGCAACCAGAGGGCCCATGTAATCAGACCTCTGGGGCCTCAGGCAAGCCTTCCACGCAGAGCCTCAGGCTTTCCCCTGCAAAGTGGGGATGCGAGGAGAGCACCGTGGGCCAGCCCCTCGCCGTGCTGTCTGGAGCAACGCTCACGTGCCAGCTCCCCCGTGGCCGCTGTGGGGAGTCGGCGCAGGCCTGGGACACGGAGCCATGCTCCCCTCCGGGCTGGCACGGTCGGGGAGGAGATTAGCCTCCTTTAGCTCCTGACTCTCGGTCTGGCAAATTCGGGATTCAGTGAGGTCAGCCTTCCCCTCGCCCAGGAGGATTTCTCCAGTCACCTACACGAACGCTCGTCCTGTTCCAAGTGTAGAGTACGCGCGGCAATCCCATTTGCAGAGCAGATGGGTTCCCCCGAGAACCAGCCTGGAATGCGCTGTGCCAGCCAACGCACCCACCGTTCACGTGCTGGGGACCGCTCTGGGAGGCCAGCCCTTCTGCAGTTGAGGAAACTGCAGGTCAGGGACATTTTTGGCTCCCCCACATACACACAGCACATTTGCGGTTTATCTGGGGTAAAGCCGTGATCAGCCTAACCCCTTAGGACCTCCCTCACTGCTCTCATGAATCCCCGTGATGTCACAGTTTGTTCCCTGAGATGCCTTCTGGAGGCCGGAGCACCAGACTCCGGCCAGAGAGGTAGGTTCACAGGCTGGGCGTCACACAGCGAGCTGGGCAGAGAATGGCAAGGCCAGCTCCCCTGCCTGTCTTCCCTGGGCTCTGCGGAGTCAGCGGACGCAGCCCCCAGCCCGCGGGGAGGCCCAGGCCCCCTCACGTGGCAGGTGCAGTGGGACGTGGAGTGTCCGAAGGGGGGGGCGGGGAGAGGCTGTCCCTGCTGCTGGGCCACGTGCCGGTGTGTGTGAGAATGACAGAGATAATTTCCTAAACACCATCTGAGCTGAGTGCATTTTGATGAGGATGATGATTTTTTAAATTTTAAATTAGAAATTACATTTTTTTCCCCCTGCCAAAATAAAGATGAGAAATCAGATGAATCTGGTTCAAAAAGGGGCTGGAACCGGGGAAAATGTGTCTGACAAACTCTCTGTTGAGCAAACAGACCTGGATGCCAACTGTGTGCCTGGAGGTTGGTCCCCGGGACCCTTGGCTCTCAGACCCTGTGTCACCGTGCTGGGAGCTGTGGGGCTGGCACACGGGGCTGGAGCCCTGGCCTCTTGCTGATGGGGTGCGAGGAGCTGGCTGGGGCGCGAGAGGCTTGTGCGTTCTTTCCTAAGAAAGCAGGCTTGCCAATCTCTTTTTTAGCAACTTCCATGGAATGAGCCAATGGGACAGATGTGGTCAGCTTGCTTCTGTATTGTCACAGTTTCTCTGCCTGAGTCCCTGCAGCTACATAGCCCCTGTGGGGGTGAGGGGCGCTGGGGGCACCCAGCTGTGTCCTGGGGGCAGGGGGCATCTGGAGGTACAGAGGAGGGAAGGGGCCGCCATGGGGTGGTGGCCCCATGAGGTGGAGGGACGGACAGTGGCCTGGACTGGTCCCTGAACCGCCGGGGACTTGCTCGCTCTCACGCTGGGGGCTCTGGGGGCCCCAGGCCTCACACTGTCTGCGGGGCTCAGTGTGTCTCCAGGGTGGGGCTCAGCCTTGTCTGTTTCCCATGGCGACTTCAGAGACAATTTCGAGGCTGTCACTCCCATTCTACAGGTGGGGAAACAGAGGCTCAGAAGCCCGACCGGGGGTACAGGGATGCAGGAGGCCATGGTCAGGCTCCCGCCCTGGGCGCTGGCTCTGAATCTTCGAGAAAGAGCTGTGAGTCCCCTCCCCTCCAGCCCCGCAGGGGAAGGGGTTCCTCCCCAGAGACGCTTCTGCAGACACAGAGCCCCATTCCGTTGGAGCCGGGCTCTGGCGGCCCCACGGTCCCTGGCACCTCTCGGGAGGCTCCTTGATGGCCTCACCCCCCGTCGTCCTGCCACGCCCTGAGCTCACGGAATGGGCACCATCTGCTCCCACTGCCGACCGCCTGGCGGCATCTCTTCCAAAGCAGAAGGCCACGCTGACCACCAGGCCCATCCAAGCCACTCGTCCCTCCGTCCACCCGCGCCCTTGCCCTGGGAAGGCCTGTCAGTGGGACCCTGGGACCCTCAGAAGCTCGCTTCCCTCCTCCGTGGGTGTTTATTCTCTGGGCTCTGCCCCCCACACCCCTCAGCCCAGGGGAGCCCCCAGCCTGCCTATCCTGTGACTCCAGCCTCCAAGTTCTGAGCACCAACCTCCCCGCCTTTCCCCGGGGAGCCCGCTGCCAGGCGTGCGATCGTGGGACCTTCCCTCAGCTCGCTTCAAGTCCTTCGTTAATTGTTCAGAGTCCTAGGAGCAAATGTGGACGGGGTCAGCAGGGGTGTTCCGGGCTTCTGGAAACTGATGCCGGCTCTGTGGGTCCACCGCCGTGTCCCGTGGCTCCTGCTCTGCACCCCAGTGGCCTCTTGGCCCAGGAGGCCCCACTGTGCAGGGCTCCCGGCCTCCCTGCACGCACCCCCGAGTTGCCCTTCCCAGAGTGGCCACCGCCTTCCCTCTGGAGCCCTGGACTCTTGGTCTGCCTTCAAGGTTACTGCAGTGGGATTTTTTAAAAGTGAGGTTCAAAGAACCATCATCCCATTCCAGCCCACGGATTCATACTGGAAAGGGAGGTGGGTGGTTCATACTGCACCTCGGACGGATGCTGAGCGACTGGACGCTGCACCTCGAGGCTGCAAACCACGTGATTCTGCTCGTGGAACTTTCCCGAAGGGACGCAGGGAAGGATTTGGAGAGCAGACAGCTGGTTGCCAGGGGTCAGGGACGGGGTGGGGGGTGCCCTCCGAGGGCAGCAGGAGGGCCCCTGAGGGGATGGCGGCTCCGCCCCTCAGCTGTAACCGTGGCCCCCCGAGGCGCACACGTGCACGCACACGCACACAGTCACACCTACACATAGACCCGTATTCACACACGTGGAGACACGCACACGCGCCGGCACAGTCCCCACACGTGTGCGCACGCACACCTGCTCCCACACACGGGGGACAAGGTCTGTAGGCTGCTCCCCAGTCAGCGTCCCGGGCTCCCGGGTGCGCTGTGTGCAACGGGACCATCGGGCAGACGGCGAAGGGGACATGCGACTATTTCTGTGACTTCCCGACTCCTCCTCCATCAGTGTCCTCTTGCTTGTAAGTGAGGTGGGGAGGGGACAGCGGAGGGGCACGGGGCGCTGGGCCGGGGGCAGCCGCCCGGGGGAGGAAGAGGAGGGACGGGGACGAGAGCCAGCGGCCAGGCTGGGGGACAAAAGCTGGCGTGGGGCCGGGGCGGAGCGGGGTGGGAGCGTGCAGGGTGGAAGTCTAGCGTGGAGCCAGATCTGCCCGTCAGGGGAGCCCCTGGGGGCCTCCTCCAGCCCAGCGGCGGGCCCGGGCCGGGGGGGAGGGCCGGCTGTGGGACCTGGGGCGGCTCTGGGGTCCCTGGGCCGTGCGCTCCTGCGGCCTCGGAGCTCGGCACCCGCTCCAGCCTGGGTGCAGCCCTGAGTCTGTGTGGCCCAAACGGTGTCCTCTGCGTGCTGAGCTCAGTACCTCTGCTCTCTGCGCCAGAGCCCACTGAGCCTGGGCGGAGGCTTGTTCCCGGACTCCAGTCGGCCCTCCCGCCCTGTGGGTCCTGACGCCACCATGCAGGGTGGGGGCCGGGCTGTGGCTCCCCACGGCACCCAAGGTATGGTGGGGTGCTGCTGGTGGAACGAATGGAAATGGGGGAAGCAGGGGACACGCAGGAGGCGGGATGCTGGCCTGCCACCCCCCCCCCCCCCCCCCGGACCCCGGAGCCAGGCCTGTGGTGCTCTGGGGCTGGGTCCCGCTGGCTCGAGCCCAGGGTGGGCACAAACCCAGCGCGATCTGCACACGTGTGCGTGGGGGTCCGGCCTCCCTGGCGGTGGGGCTGTGGGCCTTCTCCTCGGGCTGCTGCAGTAAGTCACCACGACACGGACGGCTCCCGCCCTTCCCGGCTCGAGGCCAGGCTCCGAACTCCAGGTGTCACAGGGCTGTGGCCCTCTGGGGGCTCTGGGGCAAGATCCTTCCCGCTTCTGCCCCGTCGTGGTGTCCCACTGCCGATGGCCCCTCCAGGGCGGGCTTGGCTACCTTCTCCTGTGCGGCCCCTCCCAGGGCCCCACTCCCATGTGGGTCTGCGAGCCCCTCTTCGTCCAAGGACACCGGTCACTGGATCGAGAGCCCTCCTCCTCCAACGACGTGACCTCATCTGCACACTCTTCCTCGGCGGCAGCCCTGCTCCCAACCATGCCCCCATCCTGAGGTTCCGAGGTGAGATGCTCACGGATCTCCTTAGGGTTCACGTCAGCCCATAACAAGGGTCCTGCCCGAGGGCCAGCTGAGCACGGTGGTCGCAGGGCCAGAGCCCGCCTTCTCCTGCACCCAGCAGGATGACCCGCCCCAGGCCTGGCCCAGGGAGGCCCATATGCCTACAGCAGGCGCAGCCCTGCTCCTCTTCCGGGCGCTGGGAAGCCCTGACGCTCGGCTTTGAGCCCCAGGCTCCCACCGTGTGGGGCTCAGCCTGATGCTCCTCTGGGGTCCCTTCCTGCCACTCTGCCCAGGTCTGGGGTACCCCTCCCACGGCCCCCTGTCGCCCCCTCCCTGCAAGGCGCAGAGGAAATCCCCCTTCTGTCTTCCCTGGGACCCCAGCCTGCCCAGTCTCTCTGGTCGGGCCCACAGGGACCCTTTCCCGAGTGTGGCTGGTCTATTTTTCTGGGGGAAGAAAAGGAAAGGCATTCTTTGATTTTAGATACACAAACCCTGGGGGGTCACGCGGATGGTGGCTTTGCCTGCCCACGGGGAGCCTGACCCCGGCGGGGCCCCCACTGCGGCTCCGTGTCCTTCTGTCTAGCGTCACGGAGGCTGATGGGGGACAGCAACAGGCCCCAGATGGAAAGGGCTCAGACTGAAGCTATGGGGGTGACCCCTCCCTGCCCCCGCTCCCCTGCACTGGCCCAGCCCCCAGCCCTGTTGCCTTCCCAACCAGACTCCGCTCCGCGGGTCTGGGGCCGGGTGGGGCCGGTGGAGCCGTTGGTCCAGCTGCCAGCAGCGGGCGGGGAATGCAAGCGGCTGCGGGGCTTGCAGAGGAAAGGGTGGTGCTGTGGTTCGTGGGCCAGGGGGCCCCAGGGAGGCCTGCTCCCCCCCGCCCCCCTTCCTCTCACCCATTCCCCTCTACTGCAGGTCACTCAAGGGAGGGGAAGAGCCCCCCTCCAGCCTGGAGGCAGAGGGATAAAAAGGTCTTCTCATTTGTGACTTTAATCCTCTGCTGTGATCTTATCTCTGCAGGAGAAAGCTTCCTGTCCATCGATCCTGTGTGGGCATTAGCCGCGGAGCCTTAGCTGTTAGCTCCCGGACGGCTCCGAAAGTCTCCCAGTGCGGACTGACAACGGGCAGCAGAGCCCGAGCTGGCCATGCAGCTCCCTCCCGGAGCCGGCTGCCCTCAGACCCCCGCCTCCCAGAGCCCCCGCCGGCCTCCCAGAGCCCCCGCCGGCCAGCTTCTGCCTTGAGCCATTGGGCCTTCCCCACTCACCACGGGGCTTTCTTCCCGGGGTGGGATCCCGGGGACCGCCCACTCGAGCTGGACAGTGGAAGCCTGGGCCTGTGCCCCGAAAGGCCTGACTTAGAGCCCCCAGTTCGCTCTAGCCTCTGGGGCGTGTGCTCAGACGGGCGTCAGGCATCCCACAGGCCGCTTGCTAAGTGGTTGATAGTTTGAGATCAGCGGCGGCGGATTTGCAGCACAGAGAGCCGCGAACTCCATGTCCTCCCCAGAGGACCCGTCTGCTGACCCAGCTCTGTGCTCATCCCTCTTGGAGGGGCGCTGGGTCTCCAGGTAGGCAGGGCCCCCTCCATCTGGTCTGAAAGTCCCCACTCCTCCTCTCCCCAAGCCCCTGGACTGATGTTGCTCTGCTCTGGACCCCTGGGGCTCCTTTGTGGGAGCTCTGGAAATCGTCCATCCGACCACCCGGCCGCTGCTCAGACCAGGGGGCCTGCCCGGACACCCTTACCTGGCAGGTTCCACGTGCCTCTCTCTGCAACATGCCCAGCCCCACCTCTCCACACTGCTCCTTCCCTAGGGCATAGCAGGAAGTCCCCCTCCTCCAGGAAGTCTTCCTGGTGTCCTGGTAAGAGAGCTCCTTCCTCCCCAGTTTGCTGAGTGCTCTTCCGCCCCAGGATGTGTGCCTACTTTCACCCGACTGCAGGCCGTGAAAGAGGGCCCTAGTCCATGCTTCCTGGGCCAGACCTCCTACCTGGTGGCGACCAGGCTGCCCGCGTATTCAGGCCACCACCTTCGTTGAGGCTGGCTTCATCCAGAGGGGACACGGCCAGGGGCCAATGACCTGTGGTGTTGATGCAGAAAATGCAGTATCTCTGGTCATTCCTGTTTGCCCAAGGACAGCCTGGGGGGGGTCTCGGAAGCCAATAGAACCCCTCCTCGAAGCGGGGGTCTGGGAAAGAGCTCCTGGGCTCCGGCTCGCAGGACACACGGCCCCCAGGATGGGTGGTGGGGTGGCCGTGCCCAGCGCAGGGGACACTAGGAAGGGTTGCCACCTGGAGCCACTGGGACTGGCCAGACCTGGCCTGAACGCCCACTTGGGGCACCCGGGGATGGTGGAGGGAGCCACAGCGCAGCCCCGCCAGACTTCTGCCCAGAGCCCAGAAACAGAGAGAGGCCCCCCCGAGAAGACGGCTGCAGGCGTCCAGGGGTCCAGTGGCCTCCGACTCACACCATCTGCCCGGGGACAAGGCCACCGATCCCTGAAGGCCGGAGCCCCAGCCCTGACTCCTTCCTTGTCCTCATGCTGGCTGCTCCCAGGTGACCCCTCCCTGAGCCCCAGCAGCTAGTAACGTCACCCGGAGAGCAGGCCTCCAGGGATGAGCCGAGGGAGGACAAGATCCGTATTTTTCTTAAGTGTGAGCGGGCTTCCCCGGCACAAATGCTTTCATCCGGTCTGGGCCAGGAACCGCTCCCAGCGCACAAGCCCTTCTGGCCTCTTCCACGCCAGCCGGCGCCAGGCGCTAGAGAGCTGGGAGCTTCGTCTGCAGGCTCCTTCCTGGCTGGCAAAGCTCCTGTGAGCGACAGAGGCTCAGACCAGGCTTAGGGGAGTTTGCCAAAGCTTAGAGGAAAGCCGGGCTCAGGAGTAGACGGCACAGGCCATAATTGTCCTCACGGCCCTGCCCTGGCCCCGGCCCCGGGGTGGGCGTCTGGCTGAGGCTCTCAGCGGCACTGGAGGGGAGGTGGCCCTACCTCCTGTGACCCCTGACCTGGGGATCCAAGAGACCAAAGGAAGAGATTTGAAAAAGTGAATCCTGACCTGATTGTAGGCTGACCCCGGATCCTAGTCACATGTTGAGTCTTAACCCTGTCACACTCTGAGCCCTGGTCCTGGTCACAAGCTGACCCCTACCCCTGGTCACACTCTGAACCCTGAACCTGGTCACACTCTGAGCCCTGATCCTGGTCACACGCTAAAACCTGACTCTGGTCATACTCTGAGCCCTGATCCCAGTCACACTCTGAACCCCGACTCTGGTCACACCGTGAGCCCTGATCTTAGTCACACACAGAGCTCTGGCCCTGGTCACACACTGAGCCCTGGTCCCGGTCACACTCTGAGCCCTGACCCTGATCCCCGGCGGCTATGGTTTGCCCCAGCAGGGATCCTGGAAGCCTGTGCCTAGCGCAGCTCCTGCATACTTGTGAGCCTCTGGGGGAACGGTCTCGTCCCAGTGCGGAGGCAGGTGTCCCTTGCACATGGGGTCTGTGGGGTCCTTTTTCAGCCAGTGGGAGCTGTTAAAGGAGAAGAGAGGACTTGACCACATTCTCCACAGAACCTTTGACTTGACATCCTGAGCAGCGGGCAAAACGAGAGTCATTAACCCACTTTGCAGATGGGGACACGGAGCTCAGGGAGTGGCCTTCTCCAGATCTGACTCAGAATCCCTGGTCCTGTTGGGCGCAGTCTGCCTCCTGAGCCACACTCAGGGCTCCACTCTCCCCTCCCCCCAGGTGTCTATACCTCCCGGTTCTCCTGGGCTCAGGGCAGACGGTTCCTGATGGGGACTCGCTGGTGGGGCCAGGCCCTGGGTTAGCTCATGGGCCAGAGGAGGAGCCCTGCTGTTCCTGGAGTCCCTGGGTGTCAGCCTCTCTGATCCCATGTGGCCTTGCCCGGTCCCCACCCTGGACGGGTGCTGCCGGGGCAGAGATGCTGCCCACCAGGGCCTGCCTCTGTGCCGGCAGGACTGACTTGCGTCCATCGGGGAAGCAGAAAGCAAGCCCGTTCTCCCAGCTGCCTTCTCTGGCTCCTCTCTAGACCTCAGGACTCCACTCCCTGGGGAGCTAAGGGACGGCCACTTTGATCCTTGGAGGGGAGCTTCTCCTCCTCAGGTCTTCAGTGTCCGGGGGCCTGACCCTCAGAGACACATTTTCTGGTCCTGGGCCTCTGCCAGCAGGAGGCCGGGCGAGGCCTTACTGGCACAGACACGCCATCTGAACGTGCTCAGGATTCTCACGCACGGGGACGTGCAGCCTTTGCAATTTAATAAAAAACATACCAATTATAAAAGCTATTTACCCAGTCAAATCAATCACTGGCCTTGGCGTGTTTATGCCCTAACACCTGATTTCAGCTCGTAAGTCACTTTTACGCCCTCTTTAGCTCCTAACTACCCAGATGAGCTGGCAGCACGTTCAGGAGGGATGGAGCCCACCTTCCCCGGCTCTCGCCCCCATGGCCCCGGACCAGGGAGTCAGATCACCTCAGGGAAGCCAGGATCCCCGAGTCAGGACTCAGAGCCTCTTGGCTTCCTGTCCGGAGTCCTCTTCCCCTCTGCAGGTAGAAGAGTTGAAAACCTCACCTCCTCCAGGAAGCCTTCCATGCCCATCTCAGCTCCAAGCCTTCTCTCTCCTCCTGGAGACCAAATATGCTGGCTCTCTCCCCGTTATCAAGAGACATGTTCACTTTCTCACCATTCACAGCCATTGATGAGGGGTTGCCGCATGCGGAGCATTTCCAAGAGGCTCAGAAGCGCCGTCCCACTCACGGCACTTGAGTGTCTGTAGGAGCTCAAGGGATGTAGCCAGGGAAGGGGCCTGTGGGTGAGGGGAAGACAGGCCCGTGCCTAGACCCCATCAGCTAGACTCTGGAGTGTCTGGTTGATCCGAGTGAGGTTCCAGGCTAAAGAGATGTCCGGGCCAGCGTGGGGATGAGCAGATGCTGGTGGCCACGTGCCACGGGAGGAGGCAGGAGGATCAGGGGAACGGCGCCCAGGGTCGCAAAGACCTGGTCTTCCATCTGACCCGCACGGCCTTGCTGAGTGACCTTTGGCAGACCTCCTGACCTCTCTGAGCCTTAGTCTCCTTACCTACAGGAGGGTGTCAGCTCAAGGCAGGTGGTTAATCCTGCAACTTCGTTTCGTCGGGACCACTGTGTCCTGCTTTCATCCATGGTGTTTTTCAGGAGGTGATCTGGCCTGGTGGCTGAGTGCACAGACTTTGATATTAAGTCCACTTGGCTTTGAGTCCCAGCTCTGCTACTTGCTGTGTGATGCTGCACAGGTCACTCAGCTTCTCTGTGCCACAGACTCCCCAGGGCAGCCTACAGGTCACAGCAAGTACCTCTTGGGGTTGGAGATGCATTGTGAGATTTACAGGTGATGGTCGGAGCTGATGCAGCCTCAGTGAGCTTCGAAGAAAAGCTCCCAGGGTTGGGATAAAACAAGATCATCAGGCAAAGGAAATTTCATTCATAGTTGCTAGATGCCAAATGCTTCCGAATACAGAGTCTGGTTTTCTAGCGAGGTGGAGTGGACACACGCAGGGAGTGGGGCCCTGCTCTGCCCTGCCCGGGACCTCAGCTTGCTTTGGGTCAGCCCCACACTTCTGTCATCTCAGCCCTAACGGGGACTATAATACACCCCCCCTGGGAGTTGCTGGGAGGATTAGGACACTGGGTATAAGCCGGTGGCATGGTGCCTGTCACATGATAAGGCTCATAGGCGCTCAGCCAGTGACATTGAACTATTAGGTGCTTGCTGTGTACCAAGTGATAAGCTAGGCAATTTGCACATTTTATTCTATTTAATCTTTCCAACTTCACATTGGAATTTTATAAGGAGCTTCACAAACATTTCTTACTTCACCATTTGCAGCTGGCTTCAGTGGTAAGTCATAGGGACTCAAAATAGTAGTGGCCTAAATCAGAAAGAAGCTTATTTCTGCCTTTTCTGTGAAGCCTGGAGGCAGACTCCCTAGACCGAGAGCAGTGCTTCGTCCTACTATCTCAAAGAACTCTTGTCCCTCAGATCTCCTTTCGGTTTGGTGGTCCACCAGCCATGGCCTCCATCCCTAAAGCCACTTCACGGTGCAAAAAGGATGCTGCAGCTCCAACCATCACATCTGCTTTCCAGGTACAGGAAGGGAGAGGGGGCTGACATTTCAAGTGGGCGGACCCCGGAAACTGCCTGCTGACACTTGGGTTTACATCTCATTGTCTGGGGCTTTAGTCACTCGGCTTTAGCTGCGAAGGAAGTGGGGATAAGAGTCTTCTGATTGTGTGTGTCCAGCTAAACGTTCCACTGCAGAGAGGGGAGCATGGGCATGGTAGGACAGCCAGGTGTCCCTGACACAGCCATGTTGGATCATGGTTGTAGCCAGTTTAACTAAGGAAGCTCACCTTTAATTGAAAGTGGGATTTCTTAAGTCTGACACTATTAATATTTTGGGCTGGATGATTCTTTGTTGGGGGGTGGTAACTCACGGGGAGGAGTTGTGGGATGTTTGGTAGCATCCCTGGCCCCAGACACTAGACGCCAGTAACTTCCTCCCCCTCCCCCTGCAACCAAAAACTGCCACGTGTTCCCTGGGGGGAGATTGCCCTTGGTTGAGAACCTCTGATTCATATGATTGATAGCAAACACAGATGATAACTTGTGAAGAAAGGCCACTCGGGAAAAAGAAAACTAGTCAATAATGCAGTGGGGACTTGGAAGCAACCTCCGTGTGCACGGACAGGTGGACAGACGGCTGGCTAAGCGAAGTGTGGTCCATCCAGACACTGGACAATTACCCAGCCTCAGAGACGAAGGATGTCCCGTGTCCCGCTACCGCGTGGATGAACCCGGAGGGATGTGTTCAGTGCAAAGAGCCCGTCACAGAAGGACAACCTCTGCAGGATCCCACGCCCAGTGCCCAGAGCTGTGGGCTCATGCAGACGGGAAGTAGACTGGGGGTGGGGGCCGCGGCGGGGGGCGGGGCGCCAGCATGTAACGGTGGACCAGTCTCGACGGGCGCAGGGCGTGGGTTGTGTGGCACGAGGAGCCTTCCGGAGGAGGACGGCGGCGCGGCGCCGCGCTGAACAGCAGTCACCCGCACAGACGGTGCCGGAGGAATATTTCACGCTGTGTGTATCTCTCCACAATAAAACACCGGGGACCGTGCGATGGGGACGTGAACCCTCCCGGAGGCCGGCCCCAGCGCCTCGCTGCTCCTACCGCCTCCTGGCCCCCAGCCTGGCCTGGGGCACGGACCGGGCCGCTTCCCGGGGAGTCACACACACGGTCGGCTCGCTGCCTGGGTGCGCGGCCCCACGGGGCCCCCGGATCCGAGGTCACAAACGCCAGAGCCGGGCAGAACAGAATGCTCCTCGAGACGGAATAGGGAGGACACTGTAGGATTAGACACGATCGACAGATTCACCCAGAGAAAGGAAAGGTTGAGTCCACATAAAAACGGGCAATTTCTGCATCCAGCGAACACAAAAAAGGCCGCCAAAAAACCAGCCGGAACGTAGAAACATATTCCCAGCACACACAGCATCCTGACGGTTAATGTCTTTCGCGAGTCCAGAGTTTATAAGAAGTGGTAAGTATTGCGCACCTCCGCAAACAGATTATTGGTCAACGTAGCCGGTCACCCAATTCACAGGAAACCCGAACATAATTAGGAAAAGAAACATGGGGAAAACAACCTTCCCTCACTAGTAATAAAGGAAACATACATTAACACAAAGTACTCCTTGTTGTTAATAAGGGGACAGACATTAAAACACAGTAATGTCCGGAGCGCTCCGTGGGGCTGACAGCCGTGTGATCAGAGCCTTGGGGGGCGCAGCCGGGCCGGCCCCGAGGATGGGCGATTGGCGACGCTCACCACATGCCCAAAAACGCTCCCTTCCCCCCACAGCTTAATTTCTAGGATGCCATCCCGAAGAAGCAATCCTAAATAGAAAAATATATATTTTTAGCAAAAATAATTAGAAAAACCTAAGCGCTTGAACACCAGGAAGGTTTAAGTAAACTGTGGTTTATCCAGTTGAAAGGATATTACAGCCATTAAAGATAATGTTTGCTAAGAGTATGCACAGAGAATGCTTGCAGGAACAGAAAGCGGGTCCCTACAGGTAACGTAATGTGATATGAGTCCAACAATGTGAAAAGCATTTCACGTCCATATTAAAAAAGTCTATGAAAAAAAGCGTATCTAAAAATAGTGCCCCCAATGTAGGCAGCGCTTGTCCCTGGGTGTTCGGGTTACCAGCAAAGCCTTCTTTACGCTACTCTGTTACTTTTCACATTTTCCCATATTTGATGGTAGCACTTTTTATATTTATTTATTAGTCTTATTTTTTAAAGGTTTTATTTATTTATTTGACAGAGACACAGCGAGAGAGGGAGCACAAGCAGGGGCAGTGGGAGAGGGAGAAGCAGGCTTCCCACTGAGCAGGGAGCCCGATGTGGGACTCGATCCCAGGACCCTGAGATCATGACCTGAGCCGAAGGCAGACCCTTAACGACTGAGCCACCCAGGCGCCTCAATGGTAGCACTTTTTATAAGACAAAAGTTTTGCAAGAGGCTGGCTACCCCAGAAGAAAAGGTTTGTGGTTGATTATTAGCGGATGACCCAGAATTACTCCGGAATCATGAACTGTGAGCGATGAATGATGACAGAGGGAGAGTCGGGCTTGCTGGCTGCTTTGTGTCTTCATCCCCACCGGCCCAGGGGTGCCCTCCTCAGTGGAGGTGGCCAGCTGCTCGGTGTGGACGTGCCTGCTAAATCCACATTCACACGGAGCTATCTGCCCCTTGGACGACAGGGAGAAAACTCATCAGGCATGTGCAAAGGGCCTGCACACCGAATCAGACGCGCCTGCAGTAAATTTGATAAATATTGGCACAAGGGCCGTCTCTCCAGGCACCAGGCTGGGAGTAGAGACTTGACATTAATGACACAGCAGGTGGTCTGGATTTCAGCCTCTCTTGTCTTCTCCACCTGGAGGGTCATCAGAAGTCCCTTTCTACCGCTGGTTCCAGCTTAATTATCGGTCCTGTCCCCTGTCCTTCATGACCTCTGAGCGTGTGTTCAGGTTATGTGCTGGTCACCCTCAATTTGTCCACATCTCTTCACTTGCTGCTCAGAATCTGGGGACCCCTGAGCACGTCTGCAAGCTGAATCCAAGGGCCACCAGGAGCACTCTCTGGGTTGACAGGAGGACCTGAAACCACCCCCACCCCATGAGTCTGGGGCTGCCCAGGTGTGTTCCAGCTTCTGGAGAAATCCTTGTCACCTGGAGGCCACAGCTCATCGGAACGCTTTGCACATACATGGCCCGTTGCCTTTGGGAAGCTGGGCTCAGGCAGCAGCCACGGGGACCTGGCTCCGTAGGGGAAGGGCCAGGACACCCCCCCCTGCTTCAGTTGTCACCAGGCCTCTGCATTTGGCTACCCATTTCCCACCACCACCAAACCCCCCACCTCCCAGGGACATTGCTGTTTGGGACAGGGGCCTTGTCCCGTTTCCCCGAGCTCTGTCCCCGCTCCGCTCCGCACTGATGCTGTCTCCCTTGGAGGGTACCTGTTAGCTTCCAGCGAACTTCTCCAATGAGCAGATCTGCTTCGTAGAGGCGGGGTTGGCCTGCAGGGGCCTTCTGAGAAGTGAGTCTGGAAATCAACACTCCGAGATGTGGACCTTTGATATTCATAAAGTAGATGGGTCACAACAAGGTGATGTATGGGTGATTTGTGCCCGTGGGGGCCTGAGCCCCTGTGCTTCACCTGGGCGCCTCGTGCAGGAACAGAGAAAGTCGCTGGTTCTGGAAGGATATGCAAGGCATCCTGAGAGATAGGAAGCAGGCCTCTGCCTGAGGTGGCAGGGTGGGGGGAGGGGTGGGGGGAGGGCAGAGGACAGAGCTGAGACAAAGGTCGCCCAGGCACCTGGAATGTGCAGGGGCGTGCCCCTGGGGCAGGGGGTCTGAAGCGGGGAGGGGTGGTGTCAGGCCTGGCTCAGCCGGCGTGTCCTGGCAGCAGCTGCATACCCTCCCCGCCCCCCCGGAACTGTCCATGGGCAGCCTCAGCCAAGTGCCTGCCACGAATTGCACGGGGACAGGAAATGTGGGCTAGCCTCGTGCCGGCAGGGAGAGCGTGTCGCAGCCGTGCTGCATGACAAAGAAGCTTGAAACCACACGCACGTGTTCCCCATCACTTCGTGGGTCAGGAGCCAGGCACGGCTGACCTGGTCCTCTGCTCAGGGCCTCCCCAGGCTGTGGTCCCTGTGTTGGCTGGGCTGTGTCTCATCTGGGTCTCGGGCGCCTCTCCCAGGCGGCACGACTGTTGGAGAATTCATTTCCTTGAAGCGGTGGGACTCAGGGTCAGCAGGTGAGTCTCTGTTGCTTGAAGTCTCTGAGCTCAGTGAAGCCCTGAGCCCTTGTAGGGGGCTCTTCTGATTAGGTCTGGCCCACCCGGGACAATCTTCCTCCTGCTCAACTCAAAGTCTGACGACTAGGGGCCTTCATGACATCCGCAAAGTCCCTTCCTCTGCGCCATATCATGACCCAACGGGGCACATGCCGTCTACTGTGTTTGCACGATGTGCTGCAAACTGACAGGCGGGGAGGGTAAAGCACTGTGGGTGTCAGGCAGGGAACCAGGAGTCCCCCCAGGAGAAGGGGCAACTTGGGACGTGGGGCAGCCCCCCTCCTGCCAGGCCTTACCCTGCCTGGGAAAGCCCTGGAAACATCTATGGAACATTTTCAACAAGAGAGTGTGCTCTGCCCACATCACATCAGGAAGGGGGAGAGGAGGGAGGGGCGGGAGGAAGGGCGTCTTGGGTGATGGAGCAGCCTCCCTGCCCACGCTGGCAGCCAAGTCACACCTCGTAAAACAGCCTGAGGGCCGTGTCTCCGGCGGCATGACCACACTTCCCCTCAAGTACAGCCTCGGACCTACGCACATCCAACCCCTGGGGCTGGGGGTCCAGGAAGCCCCTGTTTGCCAGGAGCCACTTGTCTGAGGGGTTCCCTCCCAAGCTGTCACCTCCTTCTTGTCTTCTTGCTCTGCCTGAGTCCCTGACAGGTGCTGAAAAGCAAGAACCAGCCCCATCTGTCTCCTGCCGGAGCCTTGAGAAGGGAGACAGTGACTGATCTGTCTCCACTCCCGAAGCGAGCGGCTCCCGCATCTTCCTCGTTCCCGCCTCCCGGAAGACCGGCCGGCCATCCAGTCCGCCAGCCTCTCCCGGGGAAACGAGATGTAGTTTCCACTGGGGCCTCTGGGACCCCTTGTGTTGACGTCCTCTGCCTGGTCACTGAATTCTTCTTCCGGGCCCAGGAGAGGGAGAAGGGGTGGTTCCTGCGGTCACGGCTGGGGGCTCGCTCCTGTCCCGGGGGGAGGAAGGAGGGCGCTCCGTCAGGGCCCATGGCTGGCGTGGGCCCCGGGAGCGGGGAGCGTGCTAGTGGTGACGCCAGGTGGGGGTGAGGGCCGGGAGGGCAACGGCTCTCAGGGAAAGAGCAACCTCTCTGGGGACACAAGAGCCAGACGCACGTGAAGGAGGGGCCATCACAGGCCAGGACGCGTCGTGGCTACAGAGTCCAGTGTCTGGGTCCAGTTCGCTGCAGGAGCTGAGAATCAGAGAGACTACCCTTGACGGAGGAGGCTCCTAACGCATGGCGGTGACTTGCCCACAGTCACGAGCAGAGCCAGAGCTGAGGCTTGGCTTCCGGGCCCCCAGCATGGGGCTCGCTCCCCCCTGCCCCGCTGCATGGCTGCTGCTCGCCCCCAGGAGTGGGCCAGAAGGGGGATGGACTCCTGCCCCACCTCAGGGCTTGGGAACCAAACAAGGAGTGCCAGGAAGAGCCTGGCCCCCAAGAGCAGCATGCAAACACCCGCTCTGGCCCGGCCCCAGCCCCCAGCCCCCAGCCCCCAGCCCTGGCGCGTCCAGGTGCGTGCGGCCTCTCCAAGCCTCGGCAAGAGGAGCGGCAGTCGCTGCCTCACGAGGCTGATGTGAGGAATTGCATAGGTTAGCAAAGAAATAAAACAACCGCCTCAAAAGTATTTTGCAGAAAGTAAATTTCCAACAAAACATGGGCTGCTTCTGATTTTATTGCTCTAACAGCTGGAGTTGAGGCTGTTTCCGAATGACTCTGATGTCTCTGCTCATCCAACGGCCCACCGATTTAAAATAATTTATTTGCAACAGAAGAATATGGTGCATGTGTGTTGGGGGGGGTACCTGAGCCCACTCGGGTCTGGGACTGGGCGGGGTTGAAAACTGAGGGAAGCCACAGAAGGCCTGAGGATGCACCGGGGGTCTGGGAGGATCCGAGAGCGGAGCCATCCAGGGGCCCAGGGGTACGGCTCACGCCCGGTTGGGGGGGCTGCCCAGCGCCGGCCTCTCAGTCCCTCCTGTCCGTCCGCCCCTGGCAGCCTGCCCTGTCCTTCCAAATGCCCGCCTCGTCACTCCTCTTCCCTGCTCGGACCCCTTCCCAGGTGCTCCAGGCGGGTAACAAGGTTGCCCGCGACCCCTCCTGCTCTGCTGACAGCGACCTGTCCTTCGCTGCCCAGACCCCCGGCTCGACTATGCACAGGCCGACATCCCTCTAACCTCCGGGTCTGGCTCCCGTGTGACAGGTCTTCCCGGCACTGCCAGGAAGGTGTGGGTGCTCCATTTCTGGAGCCTTCTGGCTCTGCGCCCCTCCACCCTCACGTGACCCCCAGGACGGGATGGCGTGTCATTTTCTTCTTCCGCAGTGAGCTCCTGAGACCAGGGCAGGCTTCTTGAAATCTCTCCATCTCTCTCTCTCTCTCTCTCCCTGCCTGGCAGGGCCTAGCAGCTCAGTAATGCGTGTTGAAGGAGGGGGGCAGGGAAGGGAGGGGACGGGAGGGGAGGGGGCTTTTGCACGGCGTGCTCTGTGGTGGGCGGCCCTCCTGGAGGGCTGGCGGCACCCCCGGCGGGCTCGGCGCTGCCGTCCTAAGGGCACGGCACTCCTGCCCTGTCTCCCTCCGAGGCCCCTCGGGCGACAAAGGAGAAAATGCTGGCATTTCCCACCCGCAAAATGAGGGGGCGGCAAGGCAGTCCCCAGGCCTCCCAGCCCCGAAATCTCGTCTATTTATACCCCGAGCCCTGCATCGGCAATTGCTATTCAACTCAGGGGAGGCTGTGAAATAAAATTGTGTAATAGAATTTATTCTTCCCAGTCCTCTTATTAAATCTCACCTTAGAACATGCTCTTGCCAAGTCCGCCAAGTCCGGGGACTTCTCGGCCCCTCCCGGGGGCAGCAGCCCCCCGCTGCCCAGCGTGGACCCTCCCCGGCCTCGCTGAATTCTCCCAGGCAGCGGGGATTGCTGGGCCCAGGCGGGGTTCCTCTCCCTTTGTGGGAGCAGGGGCTGGGCTGGTGCTGGACGTTGGCCTTCTGGGTCCCCAGAGCAGGTTAGTCAGCTGCTGGCGGGTCCCCAGACAGTCCGATGGTCTCAGTCATTCCTGTCTGTGCGCAGGAGCCGAGCCTCACCCCTCCCCGCGCAGGAGCCGAGCCTCACCCCTCCCCGCGCAGGAGCCGAGCCTCTCCCCTCCCCGTGCAGGAGCAGCGCCTCACCCCTCCCCGTGCAGGAGCAGCGCCTCACCCCTCCCCGTGCAGGAGCAGAGCCTCACCCCTCCACGTGCAGGAGCTCTGCTCTTTCAGGAGCGCTCTTCCCTCTGGCCCTCAGACATGTACCTCCTGGCCTCTTAGAGACTCAAGCCAAGCCTGCCTTGTTCTAGGGTGTCCTCCCCTCACCCCATCCCACCAGTACGCCCAGTCTCGCCCCCCAGGGAACACTCCTGATCCTTCGGGGGCTTCTTGGGCTTCACCTCTGGAGGCACATCACAGGGGCTTAGCAAATGTCTGTGAGGAGGCTGGATGGACCAAGCACGCCTCCGAAGGCCTAGAGACAGACCAGGAGGCTGATCCAGGCCATCGTGAGCATGGCCCCTCATACCAGGTGGGGGCATCTCACCTGGTCCCCCCCTGCCCTGCCAGAGCCTGTTTCACCTACCCCTTGGTTGGTGGTGGTGAGCACCCCCCACCCCGCCCCCGGCCCAGACCCATCATTCCACCCCTCC
>LNAC01000156.1:787317-807649 GCA_002007465.1 Ailurus styani | reverse complement strand
ACTCCCCCTTTCCCCCTTCCTACCCTTCCTCTCCTCCCCCCTTCCTACTTCCTCCCTGCTCTTCCCTCCCCCCTCCTCTCTCCTTCCCCACTCTTCCCTGATCACCTACTATGTTCCAGGCCTTGGCAGCAGACTGGCTGAAACACGATGCTCTCCTTGGGTTGCCTCGGTCTCCTGGCCAACACCGGGCATGTGTGGCTCACAGTGCGGGGAGCACAGGTGTGGGTGCCGGGAGCACGGGGAAGGGCTGCTGCCCGGCTGTGGCTGCCTTGCTCACCTCCGACCTGGAGCAGAGTCTGGTGTGCAGCAGATGGTCCACAAACCTTTGTTAAATGCAGGCTAAAGGAACATGTAGCTGGAGGAATAAATACTTCTTTCCGGGGGAGCTTTCTGAGGGAGCTTCCGCTCTGGGTCTCAGGGGAGTGTGGATCCTTGCAGAACATCCAGGAGGCCTTTCTGCAAAGGCAATGGCTGGAGGAAGGCTCAGCGGGACAGCCCGCTGCTACTGGAGTGGGGTGTGGCTAGAGGGCTGGGGAGGCCGAGGCTGGGAGTGGAGGCAGAGAGGCGGAGGCTGGAGGTTGGGAGGTGTGGCTGGAGTTGGGCCATCTCATCAGACCACAGCCGGTCCCTGGCACAGGGTCTGGGACAGAATAGGTCCTGAACTCCTGCTTCATATGAAGGAATGAGGGAGTGAATGAATGAATGAGTGAATGAATGAGTGAATGAGTGAATGAGTGAAGGCATGGATGGATGGATGGGTGAGTGGCATGACCCCAAGACCACAAAGACAGCAGCGGGGCCTGTGGCCCCAACCGTGGGTTGTGAGGAAGGGGGAGCCTGGGGAGACCAGGTTCCAGCCTGGCCAACACAGAGGGGCTCACGTGGGTGGTGGCCAACCCCCAGGAGGCACAGGGGACAGTGACAGAGTGATGTGAATTTCTTCTCTACAAGGTGAAATAATACGCACATCTGTTCAGTGACGATGACTGTCATTTTGCTATTATGCCTCTTTCTAAGGGGAACTAATGTATTCCCTCAATAAATATGTATGGAGCAGCCCTGTTCTGAGTCTCAGCGACGGGGACGAGGCCTCTCAGAGCCGTCCAAACACTGCCACGTCCCCCTGCCCCTCCACGGTCCAAACACCGTGCCACGCCCCCTGCCCCTCCACGGTCCAAACACCGTGCCGCATCCCCCTGCCCCTCCACAGTCCAAACACCGTGCCACGCCCCCTGCCTCTCCATGGTCCAAACACCGTGCCACGCCCCCTGCCCCTCCACGGGCCTCAGGCATGCGCAATCCCTCCCCCTGCCCTACTCTAGTCTGGGCCACCCCCGCCCCTGCCCTGAAGGGCCCCACAACCCCAGAACCCTGCTCCCTAACTCCCCTCCCCCTCCAGCCAGTTGACCCATGGCTTCAGGTGGGGACGTGTCCTAGCGTTCTGTCACTCCCCTGCCCTCCCTGGACTCTGCCTGGCTCTTCCTTCCTCCCTGGGGCCCTCTCCCCCTGCAGGTTTCCATCCTCCACTGGGCCTCTCTGGGGTCCTCCTGACCTGGGGCTGCTCACTTGGGCTCTTGTTCCCACCCCAAAGGCCCATCCTCCATCACCCTGACTTCGGGCTGTTGGTTTGATGTCGGCCTCCCTTGTTAGACTTGGTTGCCTTGGCCTCTGGCCCAGGGTAAGCATTCAGTGAGCCAGATAAGCAAACGGATTATTTCTAATGGTCACTATGGTCCCATGAGGGAGATCCTCTTATTCCCACTTGACAGAGGGAAACACCGAGGCTCCTATGAGGTCCTATAGCCAGGCCCGCCTGTGCCCAGAGCAGGGGTCTTGATCTGCCACAAGAATCTGGTGGAAGTCTTTCCCTGTCTGGATTCTGCGGTAACACGGACAAGCATGCGGGTTGGGGGCAGTATGATAAGGTGGGTGTGCTGTGGTCCAGGAAGGAGGCGACCTTAGAAGTGGGTGCTGGGGTCCAGGGGGCAGACAGGCGAGTGTGGGAGCAGGAGGGAAGGGGGAGATTCAGCCAACCCAGGAAGCCTGCATGGAGAAGGAAGGGGCTTCGCCTGGCGTTGGGGGCGGGGAGGAGTGGTGCCTGACTGGTGACACCGGCGCACCATTTTCTTACTCCTTCCAGGTGTGACGTGGAAGAGCGAAGCACACACGTTATTTTACTTAGTCCTCACACAGCCTGAAGGAGCACCTGCTTGCATGTCCCAGAGGAGGGCCTGGCTCAGCAGAGGGGAGGACCTCAGAGGGACCCAGCCGCTGAGGCTAGGACCCTGGGTGGTCTGACCCCCTCCTGCCTGGGGGGGCAGGGTGGGCACATGTGTTGGCGACAGTCATGCAGGGAAGATACAAGATCAGCCTTTCCTCAGCCAGTGGTTCTCGGAGTGTGGTCTGGGGCTTGTGGGGATCCCGAGTCCTCTCCCGGGAGGCCCTGGGTTTATCTTCATCCACTTCAGTCAAAGCCACATGTCCCAGCAGGCTGAAGGGAGGAGTGGAAACAAGGCTCCCGTGACTTTTACTCAGCGGGACACAAGAGATTTGTAACAATGTAGCACCTTGCCGATCTTTCTTCCCCCTGGTTTGGGTGAATACAGTATTTCTTTTCCCACCAAAAATGTTAGTTATGTTAATGTGTAATGGCTCTTTTTCTTTTGGATTTATTTTATTTTATTTTATTTTTAATGAATTAATATTTTTAAATGTGTCACATTTCATTTCTAATACTGTCAGCATTGATACATGTAACCTCCACAAGCAGATGCTTTCTGGGGCCCTACTAAGTTTTAACAGGATAAAGGGATCCGGGGACCTCTGGTCAGAGAAGTACTATCTTAAACACTGAGGTGGCTCTGGAGCTTTGGAAAACCCCACAGATGGTAACAGTCCTGGGGTCCAGCCTCTTCCCCAGAGGGTGTCTCTCCCCATCCCTGCAGATTGCCCTGACAGCTTGTGAGCCCAGAGCGGACAGTGCTCTGTCACCTTGAGCAGGACAGTGCCACCCTCCCTGCCCCCCACCCCCGGTCTTTGCAGACGCTTCTCCCCTGGTGGAGTGTGATGCTCTGGCACTGGGGGGTGGGGGGGGACTTAAGACTCAAGTCCCGGTCCTTCCACACCTCCCCTAAGCGTGACCTTGCTGAGCCCCCCAGCCTTTTGCTGGAGTGAGCACGATGATTGAGAGCCCGTGTGTGCCAGGGACTCAGAATGTCGGGCTGAGCAGTGAGTGCAGCAGACCCCTGAGGAGCTCAGCATCTGGGAGTGGAGGGTGTGGAGAATTGTGCCCAAGTCAGGTGGGAAGGCAAGGGCAGTGGGGCCGTGAGCGGTGGGGCTGGGAGGCAAGGGAGGCACTGCTGATGCTCCCAGCCAGGTCCTGGCCCCCAGCACGCCCTGAGACTCCCCCGGAGGACTGAGGGCTGGAAAGGTTGCTGCCCAGCTCAGGGAACTGGAGTCTGCAGGACGCTGCACCTCTGGAGGTTAAGAATGGTGGTGTCATTGTCCCAGCAGGGCTGACCCCCCAGGGGACTTGGGGGGAGCTCGCTTGTGCTGTTGATGTCTGCAGAGATCGTCTCCCCCGGATATTGACAACACAGCCTTCAGGGATTTTAACATCATGGCTCTGTGGGGACAATGTGATGCCTGCCATTACTCAGCAGTTCAGCATCTGCAAAGGGCAGTGTGGGAGGAATCCCCTCAGCTGTCCATCTGCTCTTCCTTACAGCAGCTCACTCACTCATTCACTGACTCATTCATCCATCCCACCCCTCTTATCCACACACCCATTCATTTGTTTATACAGCCATCTACCCCTTCCTTTATCCACTCATTCACCCATTTTCCTACCTGCCCATCCATTTTATCATCCAACAAAATTTAATAGCATCTACTATGTGTCAGGCTATGTGTTCGGGGAGACAATGATGACTCATACTTGTTCTCTGCCTGCAGGGAGCTTGAAAGTCCAGTGGGGAAAATGATGATGATGATGGTGAAGATGGTAGTGATGATGGGGAAGATGGTGATGATGATGTTGGTGATGATGATGATGGTGGTGGTGATGTGGTGATGATGATGATGGTGGTGGTGATCATGAGGATGATAGTGATGGCGGGGGATGATAATGGTAGTGATAATGGGGATGATGGGGATGATGGGGATGGTGATGATAGGGATGTGGTGGTAGCGATGACAATGATGATGATGGTGGTGATAAAGCTGTTGATGATGATGATGGTGGTGATGATGATGGGGATGATGGGGATGATGAAGATGGTGGTGATGATGATGGTGATGATGGTGATGATGGTGGTTGGTGATGATGGTGAAGATGGTGGTGTTAATGGGGAAGATGATGATGATGTTGGGATGATGATGGTGGTGATGATGATGGGGATGATGGCGATGGTGGGAATGTTAATGGTAGTGATAATGGGTCTGATGGCGATGATGATGATGGTGATGGTGGGGATGGTGATGATGATGGTGGTGATAAAGTCGATGCTGGTGATAATGATGATGATGGCATTGATAGTGATGATGTTGCTGATAATCAAAGTAATTACACTTTTTGAGCACATAATATCTGCCAGGTAATATTCTAAGCCCTCTACACATATCCGCTCACTTGATTCTCACGACAGACTTATAATGTACGCAGTATGAAAAGTCATGTTTTATAGGTATGGAAACTGAGGCATAGAGAGGTTGGATGATGTACCCAAGATCACAGACACTGAGTGACTGAGACTGGCACCTGGAAGAACGCCTGGCTGCCCATCAGAGTACAGTGCAGCAGTGCTCATGGTGGGGGTTGGGGCAAGCTGCTGGCTTTCTGAGGGGAGGGAAGTCAGCTCTGCCTGGGAGTAGGGGAGGGGAGGTCTCACAGAGGAAGTGGCATTTAGCTATGTCTTAAAGACTGAATAGGAAACTGGCAGGAAGAAAAAGAGGAGCATATTCTACCAGATAGAAGGTAGATGGTGCAGAGAGAGGCACAGGGTGTGAGAACAGGGAGGTCAAGGTAACGGCTAGTGGTTTGGTGGGTGGCGAGCCCAGAGACAGCTGGGGAGTACCTGAAAGTTGGGGTACGGCAATCCTGGAAGGCTGTGAATGTTCTGCTTGAGTCTTGTGAGCACAGAACAGGGAGCGAGCTGTCACTGGTGCAGGCAGCATCAAGAGAAACCCAGTGCTCCAAGCCACTCTTCCAGGGGCCAAGCAAACCCTCCCCTGACCTGCACTGTGAAGCTCAGATGCATGCTTGGCATGGAGGGGCTTAGGCAGGGTGCACTGACCGTGTCTAGGAGGAGCTCGTGTCCAATCATGCAGTAGGAAGGCTGGAGGAGCTGTCTGGAGCATGGCCATGGGTGTGGCCAGCTTCACAGGCAAGATCAGGAGGGCCCCACTGCGACAGCTGACTGTGGCCAGCTGGGCTCAGAGGAGCAGAGCCATGCCCCAAGGTGGAATGAGGACCAGTCAGAAGCTACAGAGCTTGTTTGAGCTGGGGTCAAGGTACAGACCTTCCAGGGTCAGTGCTGAGAAAGGCAGGTGGGGGAGAAGATGGGGTCCCAGCCAGACCCTGGACCTCAGTCCCCTACGGTGGACCAGGTGGGCACCAATGTCTCAGTGGGTGGTCTGCACCACCCATTCAGGAGAGCTCTATTGGGAACTGGGGGCGCTGGGTGCCTTCCCATGGACCTGGGACCAGTTGTACCTGCTGGGTCTTGGCTTTCTCGTTCGAACACGGGGGTCAGCTGGATCCACACTTGGACCACCTCGGGGCTGGGGAAGGGTCAGTGCTGGTGGTCACGCTGCATGAGTAGTTTCTTCCTTTCATGGGGATGCCGCCTCGGTTCTCCTTGGGTTCGGGCACGCCAGCTTCCCATCAAGCTCAGAGTCCCTGACTCTCTCCAGGCTTCAATGCGCCCATCTGTTAGAGGAGAGGTTTCCTCCGGGTCTGGGATTCTCCTGGGGCAGATGGAGGAGGGGGTCCTCAGAGAAGTCCTTTACCCCGGATCCCATGGGTAGCCCTGGAGAGCTCGGGCTGGGGGAGGTGGGAAGCCCGAATCCACTTCAGGTTCTCACCACCAGCCGAGAGGAGGGCTCCCAAACAGAAGGGAATATCGACACGGTTATTTTTAGCATTATTAAAATAAGTCTGTTTTGCTCCTTTTCTGTGCTCCTCTCCCCGGCTCAATCTTTGCTTCCAGATTGAACGTGTGAGCGTGTGTCCAGGCCCAGGCGCCAGGGGAGCCAACGTTGCAATCAAAATGTTAATGAGATACTGATTGTGTCTCCTGATGCCTGGCTCCTGCTTTCCTCCGCCGGCCCCAAACGTCCCTGGGTCTCTGAAGCCCTGGGAACGCACCCATGTTCACTGAAAATGAGACCTCTGCTTAATGCTCCATGGAAACAGCTCTTGGGAAGCCCAGAGAGCGTGGGGCTAGTCCTTGCTCGGTGTCCCACCTAGTGCCTCCTCCAGGTCAGACTCAGGCCAGGCCACTGGTCAGGAAAGAACCAAGAATCCAGCGTGCACAGTGCATAGACCCCAGACACCATGGTAAGAGCTGACGTGTATGGACAGGACCTGCAGTCTCAGACGGAGGTTACGCCACCACCCCCACCGCCGTGGGGCAGCGGGATGGGGGAGGGGCGAGGACTGTGCACCCAAGATGATCCTGGGTCTAACAGGCTCTGACACTTTGAGCTGGGCCATCTGGGGCAAGTTACACAGCCTCTCTGAGCTCCTTCTCTTCCCAGATGAGATGAAAATGAAAAGATGCCTCCCTTCTCAGCTCTTTCAAGCACCAAGGCAGCGTGTGCATGTGCGATGCCCCTGGCTCTTGGTGTCTGGTCAACCACGATCGCTAGTGTTCTGTTAAAACCAAATGGTAGCCCCCAGACTTTACCCTTACTGCCTGGACGTCAGGGTGACTGCTCTCAGCTCCTTCCTCTCAGCCCGTCTGGATCGCACCCAGCAGCTGTAAGAGGACCCTTGGGACCCCGTCCCAGCTGAGCCGGTACTGTCCCGGTTGCCGATGATGCGAGGGTCTTGCCCTGGAATTGGCCCGGAGGGTACCTCTCAGCCCAGGAGAAGCATCGGCAGCTCCGGATCCGGGGCCTGCCCATACAGGCAGGGCAGGGGCGTTGGTTGGCAGGAGCAGGGGTTATTCCCGGCATTCTTGGGAACAGGGGTTCCCCCACCATGTACTGACGTCCTCTTGTCCTGGCCCATCCTGTGATTCACCCCTAGACTGGACATTGGCCCGTGTATTAGTCTGTCCACCTGTCTCTGTTCCATCAAGTCTCGAACCAAATCTGCTCACGTTCCATGCCTGCTGGTACCCTGAGTGCCCCCCGGTCCTGCCTCCTGCCCCTCTCACTGCAGCTGCACGCAGGCTCTCCTCTCCAGGCCATCCTGGACCTCTGCTCCACCGTGCCTCCCTCTGGGCCCTGTCTCCTTCCCCGCCCCGGAAAGACCCCCATTTGCTTGAGGTCCACGCTGGAGACATCACCCCTCCTGCCCAGCCTGGGCCTTCCTGTTCCCTCGGCTTGCACACGGCCCTGCCTCCGTCCACGTCCCCACCTGTCTGCCTCCTGTTGGCCGGAGCCCTGCTGGGCACCCACGCCTGTCTCAGGGCCACACAGGGCGGTCGGTCCTGCCCGTGGGCGAGTGGACAGCTGGTGGGCAGGACGGACTCCGATCTCACTGCAGCCCCCTCACGGCTCACGGCTCTGCACGTTCCACACCATTGGCCTCAGGCTCCTCCTTGGTGCCAGATTCCTTCGTGGATCCCTCCTGCCTTACGTTACCAGGGCTACCCCACTCCTGTGTGCAGGCTTGTAGAGACGCACCCCGAGCCCTTGTGCCAGCCCACCCCCACCCACCACTCCCGTCCTGCTCTGGGCTCGGATCCCTGGGGTGCCGCGGGTGCCTGTGACCTGCGCCTGTTTGTGCTCTCACCCCGACGCAGGGGCAGGAAAGCTGCACCTTTCATTAGTCGTTCACAAATTTCTCCTGCGGCTGTTGGACCTGGGGTGCACTGGGCTCGCCGCGGTGAGTAGACCTGGACGCCAGCGTCAAGAGCCACACAGGCTCCTGAAATCACACGTGAGACACGTGTGGCTGACAGGTGCGGCCCCGTGAGAACGCGCAGCGGGGGTCACCGGCTCTGAACGTGCTCAGCGGGGGCTCGACAGGCCCGAGGCGAGGCGTGGGGTGAGGTGGAGTCTCTCGGGTCCGTCGCCCGGGGAACACGATGGGGTCACCTTTGGACACTGGTCTTCCAGCTGTGGGCGTGGGCAGGCTCCGTGGGAGCCTCAGCATTCCCATCTGTGATATGGGGGGACTCTGGGCACTAAGCGGTCGTGTTAGTTTGTATTTAGTTTGTTACAGGGATGGGGGCACGGCCCCGTTAGTCCCCGCACCTCCTGGCATGGGGACCACACTCCCCAGTGCACAGACTGGATGTGGGGTCTGGAGAGAGTGCGACCGAGCCAGGCGCGGAGGCGGCGGCAAGCACGGCCCGCAGAGCGCCGCGGCGAGACCCCAAGCCCGGTGAGCGGCGGCGCGCTCCTGCTTCGGTCTTGGAGCTGAGGACTAAGGATCGCCATCCAGCACCCTTGTGGGAAGCACGCTGTTGGGCAGGCGTCGGGCTGCAGGACGCCCCGTCCTGGGTTCCCTGTGGCCTCCCCCACGTCCCCGCCACGCGTGGCGCACATGCTGGTCCTGGGAGCAAGGGCTGGAGGGTGGTCCTCCCAGGGCGTCCCCGCTCTGGCTCCCGCTCTTGGCTACGGCGACCTGTCTGCACGTCACCGTCTCACTCGGAATAGGTCACGGGTGTGCTCTCACTCCAGCTGGCTCCACGGCCGGAGAACCAGGGCAGGACAGGTGACTCGCCGGTGACTCTGGGCGGGAGGCTCAGCTCCTGGGCTCTGGTTCATCACCCCTGAAACTGGCTCCTCACTGCTCCATTTCCGAGCCAGAGGGAGGGGGCGTGCTAAGGATGGGGAGGGTGGCGGGCTGGAAGGGGCCGTGGACACAGGTGAGGGCCGGGGCTGTGCCGAAGAGGGTGTCTAGCCTGCACTGCGTGGGGACCGTGTGACCAGAGCCGTGGACTCCTGGGGGCTCAGGGACGCAGGACCTGGAAATGAAGGAGGGGGCTTGGCCACCACTGTGGGTCCCATCCTGGGGACATGCTGGACCAGGGCTGGGCCCCTCCTCGTGGTCAAGGTGGCCACCCCCTGCCCCCCACCGAGCTCACTCTGTGCCTCCAAGGGACCTTCGAGGCCGGGTCCTCTGAGCTGGGGAAAGCCCCGGGAGTCCCATGGCGGCCCCGAGCCCGGGACTGCGGGCCTCAGAACGGACAGGGCCGCGCTCAGGGATTTGGGCTGTCAGACCCCGATGCTCCCGAGTTGAGTCTCTGAGTTCCTCCCTGGCTCTCCGGTGGCCGCTCCTGGCCCTTGACAGCCTGTGCGCCTCCTGCCCGACCCCTCCTGGACCGAGCCCCTCCCCATGCGTCCCTGGAGCAGGCCACCCTCGGTGCCCCACGTCCTCCGTCATGTGGAGCCCCTGTCTTCTCCTCAAACACAGCCGCGCACAGGCCGTCCCCAGAGAGGGGTCACTTGTCCTTCACCGAACAGGCACGAGACTCCTCCTTCCGCGGCTTGGCTCCTTCGCCGTGTTAGGTCCATGTGGTGCTCACGAGCTTGGGCTTGGCCAGAGAAGGCTGGCCGTGACGTATGCCGTGTCCTGCTCTGTTCCTGCAGGGGCTCAGGACAGGGGCTCTGGCCAGCGTCGGGGACACCCAGGTCAGCCAGATTCCCGGGAGTCTGACCCCGTCAGGGAGCCGGAGAGCCGCACCCACCCTCCGGAACCAGGCACGCAGCCGGCCTGTGGGGACCACTCCCTGCCCACCTAGTTGTCTTCCAGGTGACAAGTTCGCCCTGTCCTCCATCACCCTCTGTCCTCCGGGCGCAGGTGCACTGATGAGCCCCCACTGGGGGCCCTGAACCCCCACGTTCCCATGCCCATCCTCGGGCCGCTGGCTTTGCTTTCCCACGTTTGATCCTCAGCCCCCTGGAGGAGGTTTGCTTCTGGGCCTGAGGGTCTCGCATGGGGAGCTGCTTTCCTAGAACAGCCCAGGTCTCTGCTTGTATGCTGGTGAGCCCACTTTCTAGCTCCCCGGAGTCCAGACCTAGGCTCCCCATGAGCTTTGCACATCACGGACACCGTTCACATGTGTGGCATCTGTCAGGGGACCCTGGCCTCCTCCTGCCCCCACCCCGCTCCGTGTTTGCTCCGAGTCCTTGGCCCTGGTGGCTCCGCGGGCAGGCACGCCCCCGGACCCCAGGTGAAGAGGTGAGGTGGGGGGCAGATTAACCACGGGGTCACTGAGGGGGAAAGGTGCTCTGGGATGGCTATGAGCGTGCTCATGTGCCTTCTTCTTCAATTCAGCAGGCAGCCATTGAGTGCCTACTGCATACAGGGCTCCGTGGCCATGCCAGGGAGGCTTGCGGAGTGGAGGGCAGATCTGTCTCCTCTCAACGCAGCCCTGTTCTGAGCACCCTTAGCCTAGCCCTGGCACACAGTAGGGACCCCAGAAATAGCCCTTTAATTGGATGGGTGGAAAGACATGCTCTCATCACGAAGGCGTTGCCATGGTGACGGTTCTCCGGCTGCCCTCTCTCTCCCCGTCTCCAGGGAGCAGGGTCCCCCTGAATCAGCTCTCCATGTGGCTTGAAGCTCCCTGTTATCACGGGGAAGGTGCCCCTCAGCCTTTGGAACCCCAGTCCACCAAAGAGCCTCTGACTCCGGGTGAGCGTGCCAAGTTCCCTGCAACTGCACCCCAGGGGGACAGAGGGACAGGGTGCCCTGGCATCAGAGCCCCCCAGCTCCCTTCACCTCACCAGGGGGGCCCGGGGGAGGCCTGAGGGTGCCTGGAGGTCGGGAGCAGCAGGCGGGCTTCCACAGACAGGAAAGCCAGGAGGGCTGGCACCCGGGGGCGATGGTGCGTGTGCGCCGGTCCCCGCCCCTGGGACAGCATCCTTCCCTGGGGGTAGGGGAGTGGGGGGCTGGCCTTGGCCACAGATCCATGTCCAAATATGATCCGCACTAACCCCTGGCGTGTCACCATAAGCAGGAGGTCAGTCCAGGGCCCCGGGATCCCATCAGGACACAAGTGTGTCAGGCGTGGATGTGTGCATACGCGTGACCTGTCACATACGTGCGTGTTCCTGCACACGCAGCTGGGGGAGCAGCGATGACTCCGTTGCTTGGAAACGCCACTCTTAGAAGCGCTGCTCCTTTGCCAGGTTCGCGAGGTGGGGAGCCGCGTCTCATGTGTCTGCAGCCCACGGGGGGGTCGGGAATGGCTGGTGGAGCACGCAGGGGGTGGAGGGCGGGAGGTGGGCCTTCCCTGCCTCACCTGTTCCCCGGGCTTCCCCGGGCCAGGTGTGTTGCGGGCACGTGGCCGCGGCAGGGAGCCCAGGAGACGGGGCCTCTCGCACGGAGCCCAGGTCTGGGGAAGAGAACTGCTGAGCCGTGAATGTCACGCGAGCCACGATCAAATGACCACGGTGTGCGGGCGTCCCCTGCGTGTGGGTGTCAGAGCGCGTGGGCCGGTGTGGGGGGCTGGACGGACCCGGGACCTCGGGCCCAGGTGCCCTGGTGAACAGTTCTGGCCCGAACACCCTGCAGGGACTCTCCTGCAATCTGGGTACCTTCCCTCCTCCCACAGACCACGGATCCCAGTGAGCCAGTGGTCTTGTCTACACCCGTTAACACTCCTTGCCACGCCCCTACCTCAAGACCGCGGAGAAACCCAGCAAACCCCTGTGCTCTGGGGGCTCCAGGCTGGTGGCAGCCCCAGCGTCCCCTCCAAGGCGCCTGTGGCGTGACGAGGGCCCCCACACTGCCCGGCCTCCAGCCCTGCCTGTGCCTAGGCCTTGCCCTGCAGGGGCGAGCACTGCCTCACCCGGCTTCTCGGAGAACCTGCCCTTCCCATGCCCACCTCTGCAGGGAGGGCTGTCTTCTCTCCGGTGGGGGTCCCGGCAGAAGGGGGATCCGAGCTGCCGTCTGCCGCGTGTCGGGCAGGGCAGGGCTCCCCACGGGCCTGTCCCCCTGTCTGCGGGGTGGGGGGGACAGCGTGGACGGCCCCCCTGGCCCTTCCCTCTCTGACACTGGGAGTCCTGCGGCCACAGGCCAGCCGGGCACTCTGTCTCACTCCAAATGTCAGCAAGGAGACGAAAGCTCCCTGGAAGGGGTGTCTGGCCATGACTTATTAGATGGCAAACAGTTTAACGAGCAGAGGGACCCGGGGGGGTCACGCGGCTGCGGCCCTCTCACCTCATAAATTAGGCATCAGATGGTCAGGAAGGTGTCTCCGAGTAAACAGAATTATCTTGTTAGATGAAAGACCCACGTGTGGGGGCCTCCACCAAGCCCTGGGGATAACCTGGGCCCAGAGCCTCACCACAACCTCCGGATGCCATGGGGCCTGCCTGACAGGAAGGGGCTCCGTCCCTCGGGCCTGACCCCTCAGTGTCACACGGGATCTGCTTTTTAGCTGTGTGGCCTTGGGCAAGTTACTTCACCTCTCTGTGCTCATTTCATCTCCCAGGCCTCTGATTCCACCGTCTGTCGGGAGCATGGGGAGATGCTGGGTGTGGCCTGGGAAGGAATGGAGGCCAGGGGCTCAGGGCCACAAAGGTAGAGGTAGAGGGGCTTGTCCCTGGCCTGGGAGCAGATGGGGGCCTCAGTGTCCCATATGTGTAGTGGGGACCCTAGATGCCACGCCCGCGTCCTCTCCCGCGCCATCGGCTGGAACCGTGGGACTCTCCCGTGGCCTGAGCGGGCCTGGGGGTCTTGGCTCCACTCGGGGTCTTGGTGCCCTCAGCACAGGTAGGCGCGAGGCTTGGAAACGGTCCTGGCGGGGCCTCTGGTCTCGGTCGTGGAGCTGCCCGCCTGCCGCCCGCTGCCACGTGGAGGCAGAGGACACGGATGCTGACATTGACTTCGGAAAGCCCCGCATACTCTGCACGAGAGATATGCGCCCAAACTCCTCTCGGATCGCAGACAGATGATCTTTAATAAAGCTGCCTTTTCGGGCTTGAATCACGGTCACTGCCGGCGTGAGGGCCGATTTGCTCCCCACTGCCCTCCTCAGCACCCTCTCCGGGGGGCTCAGGCAGCCCTCTCGTTTAGAAGACCATTTGTAGCTTTGTGTTTTGATTGTTTTCTGGCAGGCAGAGGTCTGAGCCTGGCTTCCCGTCCACTCAGGGGAGCAGGGGCAGCAGGGTGGGGGGAGGGGAGGGGACCCCGCTCCCCATCTGACCCTGGACCCGGGGGCAGGGCCCAGCCTGTCACTGTCTCCTGCGGGGCCGGGGTGCGCAGGCTAGCCCGGCCTTCCCTGCCCTCGACTACACTCCCACGGGGGCCGCACCCACAGACTGCTGGCCGGTCACGGAGCCTGTGCTGAGCAGCAGGGCTCGGGGCTCGGGCCACGGGGTCTCCAGCTGGGGTGCCGAGCACAGGAAGGGACTGCTTCCAAGGCGGCCGTGCCCTGGGGAACGGTGACGTGAACAGATTCCGGCCACGTCAGTGCAAAGCTGACCCCAATCCCTGCCACCCCTGCGGTAACCCCCCTGTGGGACCAGTGCCTCCGAGGCCGCAGGACACAGCTGTTCCTTCCAGATGGGCCCAGACCAGGGTCAGTCCGTCTGCTCTGCAGAACAATGCCTTGGAATGTCCTCCCAAGGGCAGCTTGCTGCTTACACCTCCCTCCCCAGGGAGATGGCACCCCAGCAACAGACCTTCGTCCGGGGAGGGTGGGTTCCCGCCTTCTCCCTCCTGTGCCGGGTCCCCTGGGCGCCCCTCACCCCGGCGGCCTCCCCCAGGCTTGGCCACCATGTCCCCGCTCTGCTCACCCAGCGTGCGGAGCACGGCTGCCCGCTGGTTGTGTGCTCTACCAAGAGGCTGTGTTAGGAGAACAGAAAGATCTCGTACTATTTGAACCTCTCAAGCTCCTTGTGAGACAGGCAGAAAAAGGCCACTGGTCATAGTGAGCGCGAGTGACTGACAGGCTCTGGTACCGGCCACCCCCGCAGGAGCACTGGGCGGGTGCAGGAAGTGAGCTCGCCGATACCAAGGGTGGACCGTGAGGTGCGGTCCTGCCTGACACTTGACACCCATCACAGTAAACACGTTGTTGGCCCCATTCAGGGTTCCGAAGGCCGAGGCCCTAAAGGGGGGCAGCTGGCGGGGATGATGGTCTTTCACTGAAGGGAGGGGGCTGGGGGGGAGGGTGGATGTGGGGGAGGGGCGAGCACCGAGGCCCCTGTGCGCCGCCCCGTTCTCCTCTGCCCACCTGCCCGGTCCCTCCCCTCCACCTCCCATCTGTAAACCGGTCTCGGTCTCGGAAACCCCGCCCCCTCCAGCCCCAGCCCCGAAATTCTAGCCCCAGGGGTGGGCCAGTCTCAGGAGCCCGGTGCGCACGCTCCCTCCTTGTGGGGGAAGAGCTCGGGCCTTGGGCGGCATGCCTGCCTTCTAGCCCCTCCTGCCCTGCTGGTGACGGCGACGACTCCTCCACTCCAGCCAGCGGGACCGACAGCGGGGAGGGGGCTTCGGGCGCAGGTGGCGGGCAAGCCATCCTGGCCCTGGGGACACCTGTCCTGGGGGAAGCTCAGGGGCTCCCGCCTGGGACCGGGGTTCCCGCAGCGCAGGCCGGATGCCCTGAGAGGCAGCAGGGGCAAGGCTTGGTCCTGCCAGTGACCTCCTGTCTGTCCTTGATGCCCAGGCTCTGGGCCGTGCCTCCGGTCCTTGATCCTGGGCTTTCCCACCCGCTCAGCACACTGGGAGGGACCCAAGGCCGCCTGCGTCCCTCGATCGGGCGCCGGGAGGGCTGTCTCGGCATCTGCCCGCGGTCCACTGCTTCCTCCGTGCAGCTCTGTGAATGACTCGCTCTGCCCACCAACAATACACAGAGAGGTCTCGAGGCTTTCTGAAGGTCACACAGCTGACGCGAGAGGCCCCTGCGGAGCACCCTGGCTTTGCCGCGATGTTACAGGTCGGGAAGCTGGGCGGCAGGGAGGGGAAGTGATTCACCCAGAGCCACGGGGCGGGGGTGGGCTGGCAGGGCCGGGCGTGGCATGGCTTCCCTTGCTGTGGTCCCCTCCGCCAGGCAGGGGGTCCCCAGGCTCAGCCTGGAGCGGCGGCCCAGGGGCCTCCTTGTGGGCCGGCGCAGTACCGTCTCCGGCTCCCAGGGGGCGCTGAGGCCCTGCGGCTGCGGCCGGCCTCCGGCCCAGGAGCCCCCCCCCGCGTGCAGCCTCGCTGGTGCTGTGTTTTCCAATCAATAGAAGATGCGCAGTCCCCGAGATGTCGCTCCTGGAGTCTTCACACATCTGCATCGGAAGGGTTCCAAATGAAAAGTCTTCTCCTGTTGGGGGAAAATGCAAAAGGAGAAAGGAAGACTTTGCTTGACGGATGAGGAAATTTTCCACTTCCCGGCATCTGAACCAAGTATTGTGTTTCTGGTGCCCAATTCCCCAGGCTGTGAAGGGAGGGCGGGGTGAGTCTCCGCAGCCCCCGGCGCATCAATCCCGGGCCGGGACCTGCAGGGCACTATGCGCAAGGCCGCAGGGGCCAGCCCCGGGCCTGGGAGACAGGGGTCCCCCGTCGGCCAGGCCTCCCTCCCCGGCCTGACCTTGCAGAAGGTCCCTGGTTACCTCGTGCTCTTGCTAAGGCCACATCGTCAGGATACTGACAAGGCCAAAGCATTTCATCCGAAACATCGAGCACTTACAAAGAAAATGGGTTCATCTTTTTACACTAATGGGAGTTTTCAGAGTGCTTCTGGAGTCTGGCTTCCTAATCAGCCGTGGGAGGTGGGGGACGAGCCGGACGTGGAGGCGGGAACGGGAGACCGCAGGGGTGGGGCACGGGTAGGGCCATCCGGGTGCCGGCACAGGAAGGGTCTTCTCAAACACCCAGCCTGGTCCCCCGGGGCCCGGCCCCTGACCCCGATCTGTGAATGTGTCTTCTGGGAGCCTGGGTGGCTGGCCTCCCTCAGGGGCCTCGGGTCCAGTGACTCTCTGTCTGGACGACACTCATGCAGGGGCTAAAGTCGGTGCCCAGCTTGGAGGAAATCCTAGCAACACTCGTCTGTTGAGAGTTGCTGAACGGAAGCCAGGGAAACCAGCAGGGATCACCACGGGAGACGCAGGCTTCCAGGGCCGGGGTGTGGGGCAGGATTTCCTCCAGCCCGGCAATCCTGGCGGGCTGAGGAGATGCTGGCTTCCGGAAGAGTCTTTTCTCAGTCTTCTCATGCTCCGCACTGAGCTCCTGGTGCCCCTGCCACCGTCTGCACATCCCAGGGCTCAGCTCCCTGGCCCCTCACTCAGGCCGGCAACTGGCTGTCCCTCCTGGCACCTCACCTCCTCCCGGGCTCTCCCCACCTGTCCCAGCTGCCACCAAGTCCGGCCAGTTCTGTGCTCCGAATCCTTCACTCGTGCCCACGCCTCTGCCTCCTCGCTGCGGCCACGATCGTCCCTCCCTGGGGCTCAGCCACTGTCCTCCCCACCGGCCCCTGCCTCCATTCTCCGCACGCCCCAACAACCCCTTTGCGTGCAATAGCCAGGGTCATCCTGGCAATACAGAAATCAGGTTGAGTCACTCCCTCATGAAACTGCAAAGCCCACACAGTGCCTGTGAGCCAGCATGATGCAGCCCCTGCCCCCTCCCGCCCCAGCCGCTGCCATGGTCCCTCTAGCTCGGCCGCTGCAGGAGGTGGGGGCTCTCTCTGCTTCTCTGCTTTATTCATTTCTCGGCCCTGGAGGTATGACAGTCCCTGGCCCGTACTAGGTGCTCAGTAATGCTTGGGGACTGATGAATGAGCGGGCGTTTGGGTGGGGTCCTCGGCTGGGAATGGCTGAATGGAGGAGGCACCAAGGGCAGAGGCTGGAGGAGCCAAGCACCTCCGTGCACGGAGAGCAGGAGGACAGTGCCGGGCCCCAGGGTCCTGCAAGCAGGGTGGGGGTCCCGGCCCATCAGCAGGCCCTGCGATGGCATGCACGGTTTAGTCCCAGAGGGCTCTCTTCTCGGATCAGGCTGACCAGCATGGCCCCAAAGCGCTGCACTGCGTGGGTCCAAGTCCCTGCTCCGTCTCTCAGGCAGGGTGGCTGTGAGCCGTCCCTTAGGCTCTCAGTGCTCTGAGCCTCATAGGTGAACGGTCATGACACCTCTGTCTGGAGCAGTGCCCAGCACAGAGGGAGCTCTCAGCCTGTTTCAGGGAACCCCAGGGAGAAGAGGGGCTGGAGGCAGGGAGGCCAGGGTGAAGCGAGGGCTCAGCCATGCAGTGACTCAGGCGACACGTGGGAGGGGAGTATGCTTTAGAGGGGCTGTGCTCTGCGGGCGAGAGCAGCGTGGACGGTTCCCTGCATGCCCCTCCCTATTTCCGAAAACTGCAGCCGTGTGTCCTCCGCCTCCTCTTGGCCTCCTGCATTGGGCCGCACCTGTTTCCAGCAGGTCAGGGTCAGGAGGGAGTGAAGTGGGGCTGACAGGACGCAGAGCTCACCACCTGTCCCAGCTCAGGCCCTGGGGCGTGATCTGCCCAGTGGCGGCCTCCCCCACCCAATCCCTGCCCCAGGCCCATCAACCCCCTCCCCACCCCCCACCTCCACCCCCTGTACCCTTCCCGTCCAGCAGGGCCTGGGAATTTTCAGGTGGCCAGCTCCCAGCTTTGCGTGGGACTCAGGCCCAGCTGAGCCTGGATTTCCAGGGCGAGTGAGGACCCCAGCCGCCTGGGGAGCCAGCTGTGTGTGCCCGGCCTCCCCAGCAAGGCTGTGCCTCTCCAGAGGAGTGGGGAAGACCCCGCCCGCCCAGCATACACACCCTGTCTTCCCTGGGGGACTCCCAGCCTGACACAGAGCCACCGATCAAACTTATCCAAGGATAGAGAGGAATTTCACAAGGGACTCATCATGTGGAAGAGTGAAGGGAATGTCCAGAGGCCCTCAAAAGAGACTAGAGAGATTAACCTCTTCGGAGCATCTTCACACCGTATGAGCAATCAAGACTCAGGAGGCCTCAGCTTCTTCATCTGCAACAGGAGAACCAGGCTCAAGGGGGAGTCCTACAGCCTCATGTTCTGATGTCTTCCCAGTGTGGGATCAGGGCCGAGCTCCCCGAAGGCTGTCCCCAGCTCCTGCTGCCCCTCTCCCTTGTTGGTCTCTCTGCAGCTTTCCTGGTTGGTTCCCACGTCTTTTACCCACCTGTGAGCACAGACCAGGTCGCCCTCCCTTCCCTGTCCAAACCAGTCAGCCCAGGCCCCCTGTGTGGGGCCCTAGAGCATGACCTTGAAGCAGCCTCCAGGCCACCAGGCTGCAACGCTGAACTGAAACTAGTCAAGTTGAAATTCCCTCCGTCTCCTCCTCCTCGCCCCCCTCCTCCTCTTTCCTCTTCCTCTCCCTCTGCTTCCTCCTCCAGCTGAGAGCCCAGCTCTGTGTGTTTCCAGGGAATGACTCACACATTTGCCTCCCACCTGCACTGCCAGCTTCCCAATTCTTCATTCAAAAGGGTCCCTGTGCCAGCAGACTTCCGCGACCAGAGGCGTCTGCGGATGTGACGGCAGCCAGCCAGGCATGCTCCCTGGGGGCAAGGGTGCTCTCCCTGCAGCCCTCAGCCTCGCAGCCTGGCTCGGCTGAGAGATTTCGGACTCTCCCAGGCCAGTGGAGAGAACCCAATCTCACCTTCTGATTCTAACGTACTGTTTGGCCTGGAACTGGTGCCTCTGCCTTTCTGGGCTCCCTGCCCCCACGCACAGGATGCACACGGCGGAGCGGGGAGATCCCTGGCCCTTGGCCATGACGCCCAGAGGATCCTGTGTTTTGAACTGGATTCCCGCCCCCCCCCCATTGCTCCAGGGAATGCGCAGGGCAGACAGCGCCAGGAGCGGGGCGCGCAGAGCTCTGCTGGACGCAGGGGGGAGTGGGGGGTGCAGGGGAATCTGGGGAGCAATGCAGGCGCGGTGCTCCTCCGCGGCCCCGGGTGACGCGGGGCTTCGGGAGCCGGCGCCGCCCTGCTCCGCGCTTTCCTCCCCAGCTCTCAGCCCACGTGGTGGTTCGGGGGAAATTAACAGCCCCTCCTGGAACACGTGACCCGAGCCTCAGCCAATTACGGCAGCACGTCCCCACGGCCCAGGGATTGGTTGAGGGATGAGCACGTGCCCCGGTGGGAGCCAATGAGAGGCAAGGAGCTTCCCGAGCCGGGTGGGGCTTGGGGGGCCCGGGGACTGGGGGCCTGCGCTGCTGGCGGGCCCCTGTGCGGGCGGGAGCCGCGTGTCCTCGGGCATGCGCCGCCCTCCCACTGTTCCCGTCTCCCCGGCCCATTTCGGACGCGCATCCTCAGCTCTTGCTGTGCTGATGGCTCCTGGCAGACCCCGCTGTCGTGGCCCTCGGCGCGGGAGGCCCGGCCGTCCTCTGCGCACGCGCCCCCTACGGCGAGGCCCTCAGCTCCCCGACCCTCCTCCCCTCCGCTGGCCGTCGCGCACTCGGGCTTACGGGCTTCTCTGTGCTGGGGTCTGTCCTGCAGACTGGACGGTTCTCTGGGAACTGTCCTGTTCACTGCACCTTCCCAGCAGCCTGCACACAGCAGGTGCTCAGTAAATACCTGTTGGATGAACAGATGAGAACATCAGTGAAGGCGCCTTGGCTGCCTGACCGCCAGCCCCGCACAGTCCAGGCAGCGCTGACCTGAGCTCCACTTCTCACAGCGGCAGCACGTGTGGGGGGCTCCCCGGAGGAGGCTGCTTGCCGGCACCCAGGGCTTGCACAGCCTCCTGGGCCTGCGTCCAGGGGCCTGTGCTGCCACTTGCTCCTTCACAAGGGCTCTGCTGGCCCATGCAGCATGCACCGTCATTAGGACCGCCGTGCACTGTCTGCAGTCCACGCACTGTGTGCCTGACACTTGCTGGCTGGCAGGAAAGGCCTGTCACTGGTAGTTCTTCCTTCCTGTCCCCGCTTTGCTCACAGTCTGCGGGGGACGGGCAGCCAGTTCGCTAAATGAGGCAGGACGAAGGCTCAGGCAGAGGCTGGCAGCTGCCCCGGCTGCAGAGGGCTGGGGAAGGGCAGGGGACATTGACAGGCTTGGTCAGTGAGGCTGGGTCAGCGAGACCGTGAGAGGAAGGGGACCTTCGCATCGGTGCTGGTCGCATGGCCAAGGACACTGATGTGTTGAAAAGGAGGAACAGAGCAGCCAGGCAGAGAAAGGTGTGGGCAAAGGCAGGGAGGTGTGAAAGTGAGGGCCCCCTGGGGGTGTGTGTGGGGGGTGGGGGGTGAG
>LNAC01000156.1:759010-787099 GCA_002007465.1 Ailurus styani | reverse complement strand
GGGGTGAGGGGGTGGGGTGGGGGAGGGAGGAGCCAATGCCTGGAGGACCCAGGGAGAGATGGAGGAGCGGACCCTAGGGCTGCAGCTGGGTGGAAGTCTGGGGAGGGGCTTCCAGGTGGGGGATGGGGCAGCGAAGAGGATTCAGGGTCAGGGAGGGGCCTGGCTTCCCCGCAGGAGGCCAGGCCCAGGCCATGGTGTCTGCGCATCCCAGGGGTTTGAGTGCCCGGCAGGGGGTGTCCTGGCCACTAGGCCAGCATTCACTCAAGCACCTCTGTATCCTCACCGCTCACTCGGAGGCGACGCTTCCCTTTCCACACCCGACGTGGATGGCGCCGGGTCGAGCAAGGCTGCTGTGGACAGAGCTTTCCAGAGACAGGTGTCTCCTGAGCCGCCGCAGAGAGGGTGGGGGCCCAGGAGTGTGTCTCCAGAACTCGCTCTCCCACGAAGCTATGGACCTCTGATAGGCCATGCGCCCCGGCCCCCTCCTCGGTCTCCTCATCTGTCAGCTCACGAAGCTGGGCTGCCGCCTCTCCAGCCTTCCCAGCCCAGCCAGGGTGCACAGAGCTACGGCGAGTCTGCCCCAGGACGGCGGGCGGACCCCGAGGGGCCCGGAGCCCCCACACCACCAGCCGGATCCCCCTGCACTGGCCCGATGGGAGGGTGGGACCAGCCACCCCTTTCGGGACGGATTCTGTTCCTGCTCCCTCTCACTTCATTAAAAAGCCATTGCTGGACCTCTCCCAGCGTCTGCAGAGGGAGTGGGTTTGTCGGGCCATGTGGGAGGAGGCGGTGCCCGGCTGCCCTCCTTGGGGAAGCGGGACACGGGCGATTTACATATTTATGAAATCTTTTCCATTTTGCCCGGCCCCGTGTGCTCTAAGAGATGTCACATCTCATTGTAAGCTGGGAATCTGTGCTCCAGGAGTGACAGCTCCAGCTGCCACGGGGCCTCGTGGATAGGTAGAGGTGACACATAGCCTTGGCCTGAGTTCCTGTCCCAGACCTGCGGTGACCAGCTGCGTAGCTCTGGCCAGGGCGCTGGACCTCTCTGGGCCTGGCTTCCCTTGTCTAAAATGAGAAGAGACAACATCTGGGGCAGGCAGCTTCTGGCGCGGCCACGAAGGTCCCCTGACCCCGGTGTTCACGTTCTCGGTCCTCTCTTCTTGAGTGTGGACCAGTCTCGTGACTCACTTCTAAAGGAAAACCGCAGGAGGGACGGGCCAGCACTCCCACTGTTAGGGACAAGGACCGGGACTTGTCCTGACCTCTTGCTCCCTTGCTGAGACGACGCCATTCACGGTGTGTCAGCCGCTCTCTGGGGGAGCCCACGTCCACGTCCATGTCTGTGAGGAACCGCATCCTGCCAACGCCACGTGAGAGTCTGAGGCTCTGTGGCTGCAGCCCCGGGGGCCGTCTGGACTGCAGCCTGTGACAGACCCAGAACCAGCGGCCCGGCCAAGTCACACCCCTTCCAGATTGCAGGAACCTTGAGGAAACCAGATGTGGAGATCCTGAGTCATTGAGTTTTGGGCCAGGTTGTTATGAGGCAATGGTAACTGACAGGCTGTGCTGGCGCTTGACCGAGCGGGTGCATGTGAGCACAGCAGGAACAGCATTCACACTTAGGAGGTGCTCCGAGGAGATGCTGGATTAGTCTGAGTTGGAAGAGCCTGTCGGAGACTCAGCACCGGGGAGACTCAGCGTGGGGGCCGGGCCTGCAGCAGGAGCTTGCCCGGTCCTCGCGGTGACGGGTTGAGTCCTGCTGCTGCGCGGGCCTGTGGGCCATGGTCCTCTTGTCGTGGTCGATGACAGTCCCCCGGTGTGTGTCTCGTTGTCTGCCCACTTTGCTAGGGTCTGTTACCTTCTCACTTCTAAAACAGAGGAGGGGAGCCAGTCGCCTCTAAGCCATTTTGAGTTTGCCCGTGTTGAGTTTGGAGGCCATGCCCCGTGTCACCTTGCTGTGCCCGGGCACCTGGAATGGAGCCCGGAGCTCGGCGGCTGCACGGGAGGTATCTGGGGGTAACGGACACACGAGCGGCCGCTCTAGCACTGGAGTCAAACCCCAGCGATTTGATTGGAAGGTGGGCGAAAAGTCCCCCCAAATATTCCCCTTTCCCTGTTGGTGCCTGAAATGACCTCCCTTACGGTCTCTGTTGGGCTGAAGACAACAAATGTCATTAAAAGGCAATCGGATTAGTCAGTTCGGCTGACACACGGGTTCCTCTGGCCATCAGACCGTGGTGGACAGTGGCTGCCGGTGAGGGTGAACTGGTGGAGAGGAGGCCTCGCCGGCGGGGTGGGCCTGGGGAGGGTAGAGCCCTGCTGCTCCTCAGACGCGGGCTAGACCGTCCTCCGTCCCTCCCGCCTTGAGGGCCTGACTGGACGGTGTGGGCAGCTCGGACCCACAGCCGGGGCTTGCTCTCGGCCTGCAGAAGGCAGAGGCAGGGCATCTGCCGCGGTGAGGCCCCTGGGACTTTCTGCGATGGTGGGAATGTCCCCTCTCTCTGCCTCCGCCACAGCGGCCACGTGTCCCCCCTGATCTCTCGAGATGCGGCTCTTGTGACTGAAGAACCCGTTGGAGCTTTATTCATTTCTCCCCCCTTTAAGTTGAAATCTGAAGAGCCATGGTGGCCAGTGCTTCCGTATCGAACATGGCGGGTCTAGAACTAAGACAGTAAACTGGGGCCACCCGGTCTTTATGCCTGGAATCAGATCTTTCCAAGAACACTAAAAATAACCCTTAAAAAAGAAGGAATACTGGGCGAGGAATCTCGCTGGGCTGTGAGGGGTGGGGAGGGGCTGAGGGCCTCCAATCCATCAGAGGGATTTCGCCATCTGTCCAGGAGACTGCTTGAGGGGAAAGAAAATTCTTGACTCATTCCTATTTTTAACAGTGTTTATCTTCAGATCCAGGAGATGCCAAGGGATAAATCTGCGATGAACGCGCCCCTTCTGCCCCGTCGTCCTCATTTATGGCGATCGGGCTCTGCCCTGGGCCCCAGGAACCGGCGCTTTCCACCGCCAAGTCACGGCAGAGGTTGTTTCTGGAAGCAAACAGGGTGGTGGGCAGAACGCCACTTGGTGTGACCGGCAGACCCCTGCCGGGTCCCGGCCTCGATGTGCTCATCACGGTCACGCTACCGGTTTCGCCAATGCTAGCACCTGCTCCTTCATCCCCGCGGCCCACGGCGGCAGCCCCCCATGACCCACGCCAGAACACCACCCCCCACATGTTAACCCCACTAGGCCCCCAATCTTCACTCGGATTACCGCAGCCGCCACGGCCAACTCCCCTTCGTCAGCTGGGACAAGCCCTGGGGCCACACGCAGAAAACCTGAAAACCCGCCTTGGGAGCCTTGTGGAGGCAGAGCGTGTCCCTGGGATCCTGGGGATGGCGCACCTAGGCTGGGCCGGAGGGAGGAGTGTGAAAGGCCGGGAGAAGGCCAGATGGACAGCGTCTCAGGCACTGTCCCCCCACACCTGCTCCCTGGCCATGAGCCGCTCCCCTGTCTGGCTTCAGCAGGAAGACCTGTATGATTACTGCCTCCCCAGGGGATACCTTGGGTGGCCTGCTGGTCCTGCAAGCTCTGTCCCTGAATCTGCACCGTGTCAGGCTGATGGCCATGAGCCTGGCTCTGGAGTTCCAGGCTGGGCGGACTCTGATGCCACCACTGCCCGGCCCTGGAGACAAGATGCTCACACTCCCCCTATGAAAATGGGGCATAGAAGCTCCTTTCGGAGCCGAGGCGAGGGGTCCACCTCCAGAGACTGTAGCAAGGGGCCAGGCTCGTGCTCAGCAAGGACGAGGGTCCATGGGACAGGAACGTGCACACAGGAAGTGCACCCAGGAAACGCCACAGGAAGTGGTGGGGTGATGCCACAGGATCTGGTCGGCACCTGGCTGGTCTGCCACGCCAGCAGCCAGCAGGCCGCAGAGGTCCGGGGGTCTGGAACTGATGGAGGGCTTCCTTGCAGGGAAGCTGCCTCTGATGCCCATGGCAGGGGACAAGGCCCTGGCTGCAGGTCAGACACAGGAAGGTGGCCAGCCACCGAGCCGAGTGCCCAGATCCCATGCTCTGGGCCCAGCACTCACACATGGGCTGAGCACTCCCTGCAGGGGGCTGGGGGTCCTCCCCACCCCAAATCCTCCAGGTCCATGAGTGCATGACCTCAGGGCCACCTGTGAGTAGTATGTGACAGACAGGAGCCCCAGAGTTTAAAGGGCGGTCTCTCTGGGCTTCAGGGACTCAGGGGGCTGCTGGGGTCAGGAGGAGCCCCCTTCCTGTCTGGGAAGCTGCTTCACCGGTGGTCCCTCCTGCCCCCTTTCCCTGCAGACAGCCTTCAGGATGGCTGTAGCTTCAATCTAGCAGGTGTTTATCCTGTGTGGACCCTGGGCCGGGCCCTGGCTCTGGGAGCTGCGGCCGTCCTCCCCCGTGCATGGGGAGCCAGGTGCTTTCCTGGCCCTCATCTGCACATGGGCGATCCGAGCCCCAGAGAGATGGCGGTGGCAGGGCCCTGGAGCTGCTGGGACGTGTGGTCCTGCTCTCCTCCAGACCCGCTTCCCGTGCCCGTGTTGGGTTTCCCATGCTTTCCCGGACTAGCTCATTTCTCACCTTCCCCCACAGGGGAGGTGCTGTGTTATTATCCAGAGCAGGTGGCCTCCACAAGCGGCATGGGGGCTCGCTGAGCTGCAGCGCTAGGAAGTGGGGCCCCGGGGTCCAGCTGAGCAGTCCGGCTCCAGCGCCAGGCTCTATATCCGTGTGCACCTGCCCACCCAGGCCCTGCGAGCCCCAAGCCAGGAGGGAGCCTGGAGGACCCAGAGGGCATGGGGCAACCATCTGCAAGCCTTGGATATTTGCAAGGTTTCAGGGCAGAGCACCGAGGATCTGGACCTGCCTTGAAGTTGGGGTTAGGGCTGGCATTAGGTTCGGACAGGGAGGCAAGCCCTTTATCAAATGGCTTCTGCAAGAACCGAATTGCTGTGGGAGGGGCAGAGAGCACCGTGGGGTCCACGGAGAGTGTGGTCCTGCTGCTTGGCCCAGCAGCCCCCGTGGTGTGGGGAGGCAGCCCCGAGCTGGCCCTTGTGTGGACGGAAGGAGCCAGGAGGCTCCCGGGCGTGGACAGCCTCCTGTCCCTGGGCTCCTGGCTCCTGGGGCCGCTGCCCTGCTTTGGGGTGGTGTGGGGACACGCTTCAGCCCTCTCCTCCAGCGGCCCCGGGCACTGCGGCCTCCCTGTCTGGGTGCAGGGCGCAGTTGTGCCCTGCGGTCACTGCTCTGCTGGCTCAGATGCGGGGGAGCCGGAGCTGCCTGCCGACCCCGAGGCCGCCAACCGCGATGCGGAGACGGAGTGAGGGAGTGAGTTCTCCAGCGTGACAGCCGCAGGGCGCTGGCGCTTTGATGCGTAATTGCTGCTTTCCTGCCTGCCGGCCGTTCAGAGCAAGAAAGAGAAAGCTTCCTTCATTTTATCTCGGGCGAGGCGGCAGCCTTGTCTGAGATCACAGTGAGGGCGGCAATTAGACCCCAGCCTGGGGTCCGCGCGGCAGTGCCGCGGGCTGGCACCCCACTCGGGGCTCAGTAGCGCAGGACAGCCTCCCTGCCGCGCTCCGGCCCTTCGCGGGCCGCGTCCGCATTTCAGGAAGCAGGCGAGGGCTGGCCTGGCCGGGAGGGGTCTTCAGGCGCTGGAGTCCTTGCCCTGCCCACCCCCAGGCCTCCCTGCCCACCCCTGCCCACGGGAGGCTGCCACGTGGCCCCCGCGCCCAGGCTCCTCGTCTGCCGCGCTCTGCGCCTGCCCGGCCTCCAGACCTGCTCGCAGGTGCAACTGGACTTATCGCCCCCCTGCCCCGCCCCTTCCTGGCCCCGCCCCCTCCTGGCCCTCCCATCTCCGACAGGGCGGGGCGCTCGGGCGCAGGTTCCAGACCTGGTGGCGCCCCCATTCTGCGCCTGGCACGGAATGGCCTCCCTGCAGGTCTCCCTGTGACTCTGGGGGCTCTGTCGTGCCCTCTTTCCACCGGTGCGTCAGTGTGGCAGCTCGGACCGTGGACCCCAGACTCCCACGGGCTCTTCTCACACATGGGCCCCTACCTGTGTCCTTGACCTGTTTCTGTGCTCCAGCTACTCAGCCTGTTCCTTTGACCCTGGGCTTTGGGGCCTCCTCCCCGGGCTATCAGCACCAAGGCCGTCTCCTTGTGCCTTGCCATCAGCGCATGCCAGCCACCGGTCCCTCCCAGCACCTCCTGTCACTGCCTGAATGTCAGTGTCCCATTTTTACCTACCTCACCTCATGAGGGTCTGGAGGGCAGGACTGTCACCCCATTCCTGGCAGGAGAGAGTCCCTGGTGCGTGTGACTGTCCCCCCGGGCGTGGGCACTGACATGGCAGCAGTGGGGAAGATGTGCGGCTGTGCTGTGCCCACCCTACCATCTTGGCTTCAGGGCCCATCTTCCTTCCTGCTCTGGGGGCGAGTCCTCCCTCTCTGTGGTGAGCCGAGGCCTGACTCTGCCCGGGGCTCTGCCCAGGAGCCTGCCAGGCTGTCCAGGCACGAGGGCAGAGGGCTCCGTTTGGAACGGTCCCCCCCAGGAACAAAAACAAACGCACAGAAGGGAGGCATGTAGGGCTGGCACGCTGATGGGGTACATGTAATCTCTGGGCGAAGGAGCACATGCAGGCATCCCAGAGTCTGAAAATGAGGCTGTGTTGGGAAGGGTTTTGGGGACCTCCCAGTAGCCCCTGCAATGAGGACTGGGCACACATTTGTTCACTAATATCACTCACGAAGCATCTACTCTGTGCTGGGGCCAGAGACCCAGCAACGAAAGCACAGCCGCTGCAAGGGAGAGGGAAAAGAAGTAAGCAGCGGCCCAAGTGTGCACGGCCCGTTCAGGACCTGCCGAGGAGAAACATCGACCCAGACTTCCCGGAGGAGGTGACACCTACTACAGTTATAAAACACAGCGCGAGGAGGGATTCTGGCAAGAGCAGAGCGCAAGGCAAGGAACGGGACAGGTGCTGCTGGGGGGAGTCTGTGGAAATGGGGAGGGAGGAGTTTGCAAGTGGACAGAGGCTGGTCATGGCAGGCTAAAGAATAAGTTAGTCTCTTTCAGGGGAAGGAACAGAGCAGTGAACAGAGCTGAAGCTACAGGGGCACTGGGCTCAGGGTTCAGAAACGGGTAGGGGGGCCGGATGCTCGGCTCCCACAGGTAAAGGACTCTAAAGGTCTCCTTGGGACAGCAAGTTCAGCCAGCTTCTCAGCCTGAAGCCAGGGCCGCCCCTCCCTGTGCTTCCCCACTTGTAAAAGGCAGCAGCAAACGAACAAGACATGACCACGCATAGCCACCTGGGGCCATGGGTGGGCTAAGGGAGGCAAGTGTGATGCAGAGAAAGTCTCCACCAGGAGCCCAGCCTCAGAGACTACGAGGGGACCTGAGGGACAGGAGCGTCTTCTGTCAGGACCCTGGCTCCGTAGTTCTGCACGGGGTGCCCAAAAATTCAGATAGTGAGAGAAGAAGAAAGAGAGTAAGAGGAAAGTAAAACAAGGAAACAAGACCCTGTTTCTCTCTACGAGCCTGCAAAGCAAATTCCAAAATGTGCAAAGAATGCAATGCTCATAAAGGCGGCGAAGACCCAGAGTGAGTGGCTCTGGACAGGACAGATGGGGGTGCTGCTCTATCCCAAGGGTTAGAGGGAATGAAGTGGGGGCACCGCAGAGGATTTGCGGGGGCTCAGTGACTGAGGAGAGGTGGGAAGGAAGCTCATGGATGTGCCCTCGGTGTCTGGCTTGTGCAAGAGGGCAGCAACAGAGGGTAGGTGTGAGCGGGAGGTTTGGTTTGCACTGTGGCACTGCCTTTCTGCCCCATTCCTGGTATTTCCTTCAGACAGGGAGACCCGAATGATATTGGGAAATCAGGAAAAATAACTGAGTATGCTCTTGGCCTTTCTCTTGGGACGGTTGTCTGTTCTATGGTACCTCATTCCCAGTGGCCTTGTGGATAGGGGGTCTATTCCCCCAGGGCAGTGCTTCCTACAGCAGGGGCTGGAGTCTGCCTACCCCCGGACAGCAGCCCCACGGTGCTCGCAGCAAGCTTCACTCTCCAACTCAACCTTTCTCAGCAATAAAGGTGATAGTTTGGCCTCTCTCTCTCCCTCTCTCTCTCTCTCTCTCTCTCTCTCTCTCTCTCTCTATATATATATATATATATATATATATATATATATATATATAAGTAAGTGAAAATATCTACAACAGGAATGTGAATTCATTCCAGATAAAATTAATTTTATAGAACAGTCTGAGGAAGACTTATGTTCAGGTTACTTAAAGAGATTAATGAAGTTACAATTCTTATTAAGAACAAATAAGAAATTATGGGGGGAAAGCCGGAAAGAAACAAGATCAAATGGATATGGATAAGCAAATAAAAATCCTGGATATAAAAAAAGAGTCATCAAAACCGAATGCCATAGATGCCGTAAACCTCAGAGGGGACATATACTGAGAGGAGTGATGTGTCGGATGCTGGTGCTGGAGCTCGCCGATAGCACATGACAGACAAAGAGACAAAAATGAAAGAGTAGTCGGCAGGGTTGGGGAAGAGACGGAGGCCCTGCCACTGGATGGCATAGTAGAGAAGCATGCTTTGAAGAGATAATGGCTGAGAATTTTCCAGAAATAAAGAACCACATTAGTCCAAAGATTAGAATTGCCCTCAGAGAAACTGAGCCAGATAAATAAAGATGCCCTGTTCATGGCACATTGTCGCGATAATTAAAAATACAAAGGATTAGCCAGCAGTCTTCAAAGCTACTGGAAGACTTCTGCTTCCAACAAAGACACAATAACAGGGACTGGATTTACTCCCACATGGAACTAGCCCCGAATTAGAAATAATATAGGACAATGGCTTTCGTTACACTGGGCTTCAGGCAATGAGGCACAGTGGCCCCTGATATATGAGAGACTAATGAGGAGAGCCCTAGAGTTGTCCCAGCTTGCAGCCTTGAGTCTCTGGGCCACAGTAGAGGACGGGAATTCGAGCAGACCCTGGGTTGAGTAAGCGGACAAAGAACCCGGGAGAGTTCCCAGGAGGAGGGTCAGCGAGAAGAAGCTGCACAGAGAGGGATGTCTGGGGCTGCAGAGGTCCCCTTGGGCACTCGGCCAGGTACTATTGAGCATGCATGTGTGAAGAAACTAACTGAAGCTGGATGGGATGAAATTGTGCCTAACACTCACACCAGCCAGGCTGGAAGCCCTCAGGATTCATGGAGTGTTGGGTAGAGTGCACACAAGGGTCTTACCTTGGGTGTGGGGAACAATCAGCCATACGCCGAGGACTTCTCTCATCCTGTCCAACAGCTTTATGAGCAAGACCTAAAAATATCTAACTGTTTCTAGGTAACTTAACTGGATCCCAGAAGAAAGAGGAAACATATTTATAGGAATATAAAAATACCTGGTACCTAACAAAATAAAACTTACCACGTCTGACATTCAATATAAAAAACTACCAAGCATGAAGTGGGAAAATATAACCTACGACAAGGAGAAAAAAATCAATCAGAGTCAATGTAGAACATAGGTGTTAGAATTAGATGTTATTAGAATAGGACATGAATATTTATATGTGTTCAAAAATTTAGGTAGAAGTAATATACATAAATTTTAATAAAAGGAACCAAAAACTTAAGTAGAGACATGAAAGGTATAAGGACAGGACTCAAATCCAACTTGTAGATATGGAAATTCAGCATGTGAGATAAAGGCACTGAGTTGATATGGAAATTCAGCATGTGAGATAAAGGCACTGTATGGGGTTAACACAAATTTGGACTGCAGCAGAAAGGATGAATAAGCCCGAAGACGTAGCAAGAGAAACCGTCCAAAATGAAAATGAAAGAGGAGAGATAAATATTTTTTTCAAATACGAAGAAATATTTCATGAGGTTTGGCACAACCTCAGTGCCCTAACAGACATGGAATTGGAGTCTTCTGAAGGAGGAACCAGCAAAAATATTTAGAGAGATAATAGTAAAAAAAAAAAAATTCTAAATGGGTGTAAAACAAAACACTTACAAGCTAGATTAAATTCCAGGGCATTGAAACATTTAAAAGCGTTTAAGTCACAGGAAGTATGTTTTCTGACCACAATGGAATTAACCTACAATCAATAATAGGTATCTGAAATATCTCCAAATATTGGATAATTAAGTCAGTCATTCATAAAGCATGCATGGGTGAAAGAAAAGAGTAAAAGGGAAGTTAGAAAGTATTTTGAATCAAATTCATATGAATGTGCAACACCACAGAATTTTGGGGAGGCCATGAGAGCAGTAGATGGAAGACTTGGTAGCAATTGTCGCCTACACGGGAAAATAAGAAAGGCCTGAACTCTGTGCCTCCAGATTTCACCCTAAGACAAGGGCAGATTTAACCCAAAGTAAGCAGAAGAAATGAAGTGATAAATAGCAATGGAAAGCAATGAAATAGAAAATGTAAAAACAATAGAGAAAATTGCTAAAATTGAAAGCTACTTCTTGGAGAAGATAAATTGTGTTTATAAACCTCTAAGCACCGTCATTAGGAAAGGTTGAGGTAAGACAGAAATTACATCGGGATTCTAAAAGGTGAATCACTACAGATCCTACAGACATCAAATTGATAGTAAAGGTACACCACCAACCAATTTTCACCAATAAATTTGGGAACTTAGATGAAATGGACAGATTTCTTGAAAGACACAAACTCACTCAAGAAGAAATAGGTAACACAAAGAGCCCTATATCTATTAAGGAGATTGGATTTTTGGTTAAGCACTTTCCCACAAAGAAATCATACTCTCAGATGGCTTTTCTGGTGAATTCTACCAAGCACTTGGGGAAGAACTAATGTCAATTCTAAGCAAACACTCAGAAAATTAAAGAGGAGGGAATACTTTCTGCTATGGACTGAATATTAGTGTCCCCTCCAAGTTCCTATATTAAGGCATAATGCCCAAGGTGATGGCCTTTGGAGGTGAGAGGCCTTTAGGAAATGATTAGAACGTAAGGACGGATCCCTCACGGATGAGGTTAGTGCCCTTATAATAGAGACCTAACCCTTACAGAGACCCCTTCTGCCACGCGAGGACAGTAAGAAGGCACCAATTATGCACCAGGAAGCAGGTCCTCACCAGACACTAACCTGGTTGGCGCCTTGACCTTAGGTGCCCAGCTTCCAGAACTGTGAGAAACAAATGATTGTTGTTTCTGAGCCCCTCCCTGCAGTGCGTGATATTTTGTTATAGCAGCATGAGCTGACTAAGACACTCTTCCAACTCATTCTGGGAGGCCAGCATTACCCTGATAACAAAACCAGGCAAAGATATTGCAAGAAAAATAAAACCGCAGGCCGATATGTCTTATGTACATAGATGTGTAAGTTCTAAATGCAATTGTGTCAAACTAAACCCGGCAATACAGAGGAAAGATCACCCATCCTGGCCATGCAGAGATCAGCCATCAGGAGCACGAGGCTGACTTAACATTAGCAAGTCAGTTAATTTAATCTACTGTATTAACAAACTAAAAAAAGAAAACCTATATGATGGTCCCAAGGGCATTTAACTGAAAAAAAGTATTTGACCAAATCCAACACCCATTTATGGTTAGAAACTGTTAGCAAATAAGGGCTAGAAGGAGACTTCTCAATGTTATAAAAGGCATCTATGAAAAACTTGTACCTAGCATCCTTCTTAGTGATGAAAGACTGCATATTTTTTTGCTAAGATGAGGAGCCATACCATATTTATTCTCCTCACTTGTATTTAACATTGTAGTGAAGTCTCCATCAGTTCAATAAAGCATAATAAAGGAATAAGAGTCACGGAGACTGGAAAGGAAAAAGCAAAACTGTCTTTATTCACAGAAAACATGATTTTTTTTTTTTGTAAAAAAAATCTAATGGCACCTACAAAGCACCAGAAAACAAAACCCCGCTAGCTGATAACGGAGTTCAGCCCTGTTGCAGGCTATAAGATCAGTGTACAAAAACATCGTATTTCTATGTATGAGCAAGGAACAGTAGGAAGCTGAATTTAAAGATACCACTGTGAGTAGCATCGAAATTATGAAACACTTAGGAGCAAATCTGGTAAGAGACACGAGAGACGGGAATGCTGGGAAAGTAGGGAACATTGCTGAAGGAGGTATTGGACCCGACTAGTTGAGGTGACACGCCCCTGGTCACATGCCAGAAGATCCAGACCGTGAAGATGTTCATTCTCTCAGAATTGATCTGTACGTTTGGTGGGACCCCAATCAAAATCGAAGCAGTGTTTTAAAAAAGAGACGTACGGATTCTAAAATTCATATGAAAATGTAAAGACCCAAGAGTAAGCCAAACCATTGACAAACAAGAAGATTGGATTAGACACGATCTGATTATTATAAAACACAGCGGTAGGACAGAGCGGTATCAGCACGAATTTAGACAAACCCACCAAGGGAGCAGAAGAGACGCGCCCACGAGGGCTGATGATTCCAACCAAGGTGCACAAGCAGTTTGGAGGACAGGATGGTCTTTTTGGCAATGGTGCTGGAATACTTAGACATCTGGAGGCCAAAAGGAGAAAGAAACGCAGTCTATTCTTTGTACATATAAATTAATTTAAAATTGGTGCAACGGGTGCAAGCATCCAGCTCTTGGTTTTGGCTCAGGTGGTGATCTTAGGGTCTTGGGATCGATCCCCGCATCGGGCTCCGTGCTCAGTGGGGAGTCTGCCTGAGATTCTTCCCCCTCCCTCTCCCTCTGCTTTTCCCCCCATTTGTGCTCTCTTTCTCTAAAATAAATAAAATCTTTTAAAAAAATGGATTCAAAATGGATCGTGAGCCTAAATCTGAAGGAAAAATATACAAGTCCTAAACGAAAGCATGGGAGCCACCTTTGTGAGCTCCCTCCCATTGGGCAGAGATATCTCAGCCCAAATGCCAAAAATAACAAACAAGCAAACCGGATTCCATCAAGATTCTGAATGTCCGCTCATCGGAAGACACTGTGGAATGAATGAAAACACAAGCCACAGACTGGAAGAAATGATTTGTACGTCTTGTACAGGAGAAAGGACTTTTATCCAGAAAGGCCACGTGGAGAACTCTCCATGGTTTCCTCCAGAGGAAAACAGCCCAATACAGCCCTGGCAGAGGATTTGACGAGACACATGGCCAGTTTAAGTCGATGGCAAAGGAGCTCTCGTGAAAGGCTATGCGGTAGTCTGTGTCATTAGGAAGACATACATGCGAGTCCCAGGGAGATCCCGCGTGCACCTGCTGGAACAGTTACAATGAAAAAATCGATCCCATGAAGCGCTGGCGAGGATGGGGGCAGCTGACCCTCAGGTGCCGTGGCTGGGGATGCACGTGGGGAGGGCCCCTTGGGAAGAGCAGTTTGATGGTTTGCTCAAAGTTAAACATACCCTACTGCAGATCCAGCCATCCCCCCCCCACCACTGGGGAAACGAAGCTGGTGTCTAAGCCAAGGCTTGCTTGCGAATATTCACAGCAACTTTTGTTTATCAAAGCCGCAAACAGGAAACAGCCCCACGTCTGCCAGCGCCTGGGTGGCTGAGCACAGTGGCAGCTTCCACCGTGAGATGGAAGGCGGCTCAGCAGTGAGGAGGAAGGAAGTACTGATTCAAGCAAGCACACAGGGGATTCTGCACGTGAGTGTGCTTCGTGGGGGCGGCCGGACGTGGAGGGATCCTGAGTCAGCTGCTCGCCGCCGGGAAAGGGGTTTCGGTGTGGATAATCCACAGAGTATCTGAAACGTAAAGGGCACCTCCAAGAAAAAGCAGAAAATCCTTACGGAAAGACGGATAAAGAGTTTGAAGGGTCAGTTGACAAAAGAGCAAACAAAATGGCAAATAAATAGATGAAAGCAGCTCAATCTCGCTCTTGGGGAAATGGCGGTTGCTCCGAAGACCTACATTGCACACCCGGCCGGCAAACGCTAGGAGTGTGCCCGCAGCCGGAGATCGGGGGCGCAGGACCACGGGCCTCTGAGCCACCTCTGAGCCACTGCTGTGAGACGGTCCCGGCACCAACACGTGGGGAACAAGGCTATCCGGGAAGCGGCTCACGGCCTGTGCCCAGCAGTGCTGCTTCTACAACATTCCTCATGACACACACAGAGGCACGCAGGCGTGCCCGTGAGCAGATGGTCAGGAGAAGGCCTGGGGTAGGGTGCTTGGCGTTTGAACCCAAGCCGCCCCCGTCCACGTGGTTGTCTCTCCAACACGAGAGTGGAGCACCACGTAGCACACTATTTATGTAAAGTGTAAAACCCTGCAAAAGAGCATCACATATTGTTTATGGGAACATAAAAATGCAGTAAAGTAGACAATGCTAGCACGTGATAAACATTTAATTCCTGCTGGTGGTTGTCCCTGGAAGGGGATGCAGGGAGACGGGAACGGGGAGGGTGACGGAGGCAGGCAAGGGCCAGCTCTACTGTGACGGGCCAGCACTGGGGAGTCCCCGGAAGGCCAGACCCCTAACTAGGGCCCTGGGGTGCCTCCTGGAGGAGGTGACAATTTCCTGGGGCCCAGTCCAGAGTGGATGGAACAGAGTGGGGCTCGGGGTTCCTGGGAGGAGAGACTCCAGATGCCACTGCCTGGGGGCAGGACCCTGGACACCTTGGGGACAGCAGGGCCAGTTCAGGTGACACCCGGAGAGGGGCACTGAGGTGTCCCCAAGGCCTTGGGGCTTGTCCTGGAGGCCAAAGGAGCCCAATATAAGGACGTGGAGGAGGAGAGGGTGAGGGTTGCCGCCCAGGCTGGCTGCTGGTTTCCCCATCCCTAGGGGTCCCTCGCTCCCGTCAGCCTCTGTGGCTGGCCACCCTGTCTGTCTCTGCTCCACGCACAGAGCCTCAGCCCTGGCGGCCTGCGTCGGGCGAGCTGCTCCTTAAGGCCCTGACTCGGTAGTGGGGCTGCCTGCTCTCTGGACACTCCTCTTCCTTCCTCCTTCCCCACGGAGACGGGTCCCAGGTTCGAATCCTGCCTTCAGGCCCAGGAAAGCTGTGCACAGGGATGGACGGCGCAGGGGGACCTGCTGTGACCGTGAGGAGCGGATGTCCTGACTCCCCACGGCCCCCCGTGCCCATCAGGGGGCTGCCTTCCCCTCTCAGCACACCCTGCCCCCTCGGCCTTGCCAGACCAGGCTGGAGGACCCCGAAACTGGTTTCCACCAGCACCTTCCCCTTGGTACCCCTCCGATGCACTTGTCACGTGCAAATTCCTGGCAAAATGTCCCACTGTTCATGGGGCCTCTGTTTTCACATCTTCCTATTCTCTGACTATTTCCAGTGGATGCTGCCTCGAGGATCTTCCGTGTTGTGGGTGGACAATGCTGGCAGCTCTTCCGCGTGCCGCCCCTGCCCCGCAGCCCGCACTGGGCTCATGAGTCCACCCCCGCCGACCTCCCAGTGCCCCACACTGCTGCTTGCCGTCAGGTGCTTGGGGGTCTGGGGGCCCCTGGTGCTGTGGGGTGACGGTGGAAAAGCTGGATCCTCCTCCTCCAGGCCCCTGGAGGGTCTCCGCAGGGCCGGAGCTGGGTCATGCCCACCCCGCCCCCAACTCCGTGCGGGTCCCGGCCCCCACACCCCCTGCCCGGAGCCCCGCCCTCACGCTTCTCCCGGGGCTGCCATTCGGACAGGTGCTCCTGTCCCACCTGCCCTGTGGTCCTCGGGCGCTGACAAACACAGTCAGGCGTTCCTGTCTTCACGGCCGGGCAGGGACTTCCGGCTGCAGATGTCAACCTTGGCTTTTGCTCATTCTTCAGTTGTCTTAACCCTTGTGTTTTACAGAAAAAGCCGCTTGGAGTCCCTGAGGGGCAGGGTGCACCCGGGGTCATGGCCATCAGATGTAGGGCTGGACTGGAGCCCTGGGATCTGGACGCCGAGCACCTCTCCTGCCCCTCGCCCCCCCCCCCACCAGCCAAGGTGCCCATGGGGCACACCGACGCCCTGCGCGTGCTCTTCTGCTGAGCTGTCACTCAGGCTGTTATCTCTTGTTGCAATATATTATTGCCACAGACACGCCATGTTAGATCTCAGTGTCAGCAGAAAGATCAAGGAAATTCATTTATTATTCACTTATGATAGATGTAAGACTGATGGCGTTGCAGGCTCTGGGTTTCGGGAGAAAGTGGGGAAAGCATGGCCACGATTCAAGGCCACCTGTCCGCCCCACCCAGCCACGGAGGGAGGGGGCTGGCTCCCAGGCTGGAAATGAGCAACCGGGAAACTGGCATCCCTATGGTGTCTGCTGGTCAGCCCAGCGCGCAGGCCCACTAGCGCGTCTCGTGCCTGGGGTGGCGCGGCTGTGGGATGGCAACGCCAGCGTCGGCGTGGGCAAGCGTCCTCAGCCTGCCCCTGCTGACGTGCGCCCCCAACCCTGAGAAGCATGTGCTGTCCTCACCCCATTTCTCAGAGGAAGGGAGTGGAGGCCGCCAGCGCCGTGCCCAGCAACCCGCCATCCCAACCGGGGACGGCTGCCCCGACGTGCACAGCGTCAGTGCCCACGCAACAGGTTGCCTTGTCCTCATCGCCCGGGTACCCGTGGCCCAGCTGAGGAGACCGGGCTGGAGCCCCGTGGTGTCCATTCAGGGTCGCCAGAGGGGGGACTGGAAACTGCTCCGTCTCATCCGCCCCCCACCCCAGGCCTTCGGGGCAGGTGGGCCTTCCTCCCGGGCTCCCAGCCCGCCCCACATCCCGTCACACCCTCCATCTGAGGGGCCCCGCTCCTCTCCAGGGCCCGAGAAGTCAGCCAGGCTGGTGCGTCTGTCCTGGCCCCCGCAGCTGTTGCAGCCCGCCCGAGCGAGGGCCCTCAGCCAGGACAGGGCGGCAGGAGTGTCAGGAAACCTGAGGCTGCCTGTGGGCTTCGTGTGCCCGAGGCCGCCTTGGCCCCTGCGGGATGGTTCTTGGGGTCCACCCACTCTGCTTGGCTCCTGGCTGCTCTAGGAGCTGCTCCCCTGGCCAGGTGGGCAGGGGGTGGTGGAGGCGGGCGCAGGGATCCTGCAAGGGGGAAGGCACCTGGAGGAACACCGTCCCAGAGTCCCTGCCCTGGGTCTCGGTCTCTGGGCTGGGCCGTGGGGACAGGGCAGGAGGGGTTGCGGGACTGCAGCTAATGGGAGGACTGAGATAAATGCCTTCTTAATGCTACACTTTTTAAAAAAATTGAAATAAATGCAAAACTATCCCCATGGAGCAAAACACTATTTTAAATCAATTCAGCATCCGACAGGGCGAGGGTCAGGGTCAGAGGGAGGGGGCCGTGCATGGTCCTCGTTTACAAATGCAGATATTTACTTCCTCACGGATTCCTAGTGTGAGTTTTTGTTTTAAAATGTTGCATCAAACGACTGTTTATCTGCATTCGCTGAGCATTTTGCATTTGACTCTCCCTGGTCCCAGCTCCATGGGAATCCAATCTTTATTTAAACTTTTCATATTTTATTCACCTCAGATTTTTTTTGCATTGTTTTTTAAATATTGCATTAAAATAGTATTTGTTTTGATTGCTGAGTTTCCTGGCAACCCCTCAGGTTGTGTGTCTGAGGCGAGGGCCTCGCTTCCCAACCCTGGCAGAGCAGGGTAGTCTCAGCTCTGGGAGCAGCGCCCGGGCCCCCTGCTCCTGGCTGTGCTCTGCGCTCTGGCCACCCCTCCCGCCGCACCCCCCCCCCCCNCCTGGCCTTGGTATTCTCACTCATACGAGGGGGTATCTCAGCCTCCTTGCTCTGCCCTCTAGTTCTGTTGACAGTGAAACGACACGGTAGCCACTTCCCCGCTCAGAGGCAAGCTCCGTGTGATTTGGGGCAAAAACGCCCGTCTTCCGTAAACAATTGGAAGGCACATGCAATCTGTGGGGTGCACAGCCCTGGGGCTGTAAAGGTGAGAAAGGCCTCGGGTGCTCCTGCTTTGGGCTTTCCGTGGGCAGGCCGCCTCCTCGGCACCAGGAGTGCGTTGCCCTTCGCAGCCCTGGCCACGGCGTCCAACATGGGGGCCAGAAGACACGGTGTCAGACACGGCGGGCTCAGAGCAGGGCCTGGCACAGAGTCACCACTGGACCCATGCCGCCTGTCGGATCTACTGTTGTGTGCTGCCGCCGAGGTCCCCTGGGGTCGCCCGAGATCCCTTTTCTCCGAGGTCCCCCGAAAGCGCCTGCCCACCGGGCCCTGGGCTGCCCGGCCAGGCCTGCACCTGCCGACATGCCCCACCCCCGCCCACACTTCCTTCCCTGATTTCTTCATCTTCGTAGCGGGCCTGCTACAAGCCCACGAGCCTGATAGATACGCTTGAATGTGTCTAATCCTTGTCAAGAGGGTTGGAGTTGAATTAAACAGAACAGATGAATTAACCATTTTGGCAGGGCACGGGGCTTTATCTGCTTTTGAGAAACGGGGACACCGAGGTTCTTAGCACGTGGCCGGGCAGGGCCTGGCGCCTGAGGTCCGGACCCCCGTCCAGGGTAGGTGCAGAGGCCCTGCGGCACCGGCCGCCTTCTGTTGGTACAAGACAGGAGAGAAGGAGTTAAGTAGCGAGCTGCCTTCCCCAAAGCAATTAATTACAGAATTGGAGAGGTAGGCCCAGACAATTACGTCCTAGACAAAGGAGGCAGAGGGAGGCGAGGGTAATAACTTCAGAGAGCCTCGCTGTGAGATTAATAAGCGTTTGGCATTTGGGCGGCAGTGCGGGGACTCAGGCCGCTCTGCCACCAGGCCCTGCTCGGTGCTGCCCCCTGGGAAATCCTGGGCACAGGTCGCTGTTACCGTGGTTACATGGCCCCCTGGCGACTTCTGCAAGAGGGGGGTCCCTGGGGCTGTCTGGGATCCAGGCCGGACTCCTGCCCCAGCCATGCCGCCCCCCAGAGGAGAAAGGCCCCTTGGCCTGGGCTTGTGTCCCCGCTTACAGGAGAGTGGCCTGTGACAAATGGGATTCTTGTCTCCTTCACCAGGTGACGACGATCACGCCGGGCTGGCGGGCCTCAGGAGCAACGGGAGGCCTCGGCGAGTGTCTGGTGCAGGGTTCGGGTCCTTCCCCTCTTGCCTCTGTGGCAATCCCAGGGGCCCGGCACCTGGGAGGGCCTGTCCTCCGCCGCCCACCCCAGTGCTGGCCAGCGGGGCCCTGGGCTGGTCCCTCCTGTGCAGGCCTGGTCCTCATGCCCCGCTGCAGGGCGGCTGTCTGCTGCTCCGAAAACGGCCTGTCAGGGGAAGGGGCTTCCTAAGGAGAAGGCGGTCCGGCTTTGGGAAGAGTGGGTTCGGGAGAGTCGAGAACATTCATTCATTCACCCACTCACTCATCCGTTTGCTCGTCCCTCAGACAGCCGTGTGTCCCCGAGCCAGGCTTGTCTGGCGCGAGGGGCCTCAGTGGGCCAGCCCCGTGTTCGGGGAACGCCCCCCAGGACCAGGGACCCACGCCCGGGAGACTGACGGAAGCACTCAGCTGCATTTCAGGGAAGGGACAGTTGTGCAACAAGGCTCAACCAGGTCAGGGCAGCGGGGCCGAGGGGGCAGGGCGGGCCCCGAGTTCTGGTGGAGGAGGCGCCCGTGTCCAGGGCCCGGGCGAGCAGCCCTGGGGGAGCGAGGCTGCGTGGCGCGGGTAGGAGAGGCCCGAGTCGGACGGAGCCGGTCACTCCCGGCCGCACAGGCCACGTGAGCTCTGGTTTACCGCGCAGGCCAAGGGAGCATCTGGGCGGTGAGCTCTCTGGACAATGCTCCAGGGCCCAGGCCCCGGGGTCCGGTGCACAGAGGGCTCCAGCAGGAAGGCCAGGCGGGAGCCGGGGGCGGGGGCGGGCGCCGGGAGCGGCACCCCGGCAGCGCAGGGCTCCTCGTAGGGAGCTGCAGCCTCTCTGGCCGACTGGGTCCGGCCCTGGGGCCTCAGCCAGCAAGGGGAGCAAAGCCCTGATGTCTCCCCAGCCGTGAGCCTCACAGGGTTGCAGGAGACCCCAGAGGACCACCCAGAGGCAGCTCCCGCCCAGAGACCCCCCTGCATGGGGCCCTGCCGGTCCTCCAGCCTCGCTCCCGCCCGTGGAGGGGGAAGGCCGGCCGCAGCGGGGGCCGAGCTTCCTGCTCCAGCCCGAGCTGAGCTTCGGGCCTTTCAGGAGCCTCCTCGCGGCCCACCTCCCCCCGACAGGCGTGCGCGGGGGTGAAATCGCCCTTCCCTGCGCAACTCCTATCTCTGTGCAGCAGATGCGCGGGGAAGCTTTTAAACACTAAATGGAAAGCCTCGAACCGCTGGACTTCTGCGGGCAAACGCCTTTAATTCTTCATTTTCTCCCCGCCGGCCCCACCCTCGCGGGCCTCGCTTTCTGGTTAATTAGGGGAAAGAGAAAATTGTGACATGGACACAAGGGCTTCACCTTCCCGATGTAGTGAAAGCAGGGAATTAATCCCGGGCCCAGCCGGCACGTCCCCCGGGGAAATCCACTTACAGATTTGCACAGCTGCAGATAAGGGGGGGCGGGGGCGGGGGCCGCGGCCTTCCAGAACCGAGCGGAACGATGAAGGAGTGTCCACAGCTGCTCCCGTGCCTGTGCCGGGAGCCGGCCCCCTCCAGGAGGCTGGGCCGGGGGGGCAGGGCGGAGGGTCCCGTGGCACCGCGCACCCCGGAGCCTGCCGCTGCTGGAGGCTGGGGGCGGGAGCAGGTGTGTGTTCTCGGTTCTGGAAATCTAAGAGCTGGGAACAGGCCGGAGGCAGGGACAGCTGGGTGGCTGAGGGGGTGGACTTTGAAATCTATTCATTCACTCACTCATTCATCCACCCCTGCATCCTTTCATGCATTCATTCATTGGACACACACTTCCCCAGGGCAAGGCAGGCTTCAGGCCCCGTGGTGGGCACAGGGCTCAAGGCCAGGCAGACCCCCACGCTCCTTGCCCGCTGTCCAGGCCAATCTTCGCAAGACCGACGTGAACATGACGGCCACAGCACCTGCTGTGTGTGCCCTGCCCTGCCCCCAGGTCTGGCCAGTGGCGGCATCCCGGCCCCTCCCCATCCTTGTTTGTCCCTGGGGTGCGGGACTGGGGGAGGGGGGTGTGCACTTGGTCCAGGAGCCGTGACCGAGCGTTGCCTCGCCGTGTCTCATCCAGAGTCCCCAGGGCCCCTGTGACTGCCCTTCTCCCAGGCGGGCGTCAGGGATGCAGCCTCAGTGTCAGCCTCCCCTCTGAGCACCCGGCCTCCCCGGCCCGGAGGACACACGTAGGGACCGTCCCCAGCACAGGCTGTGTCCCCTTCTTCTCCAACTCTTGGGGCGCCATCCCTGTTCGCGCAGGAAGCAGGTGGTCCTTCCTCTGACACGGGGTGAAGCCTCCCCTGGGGGCCTCTCCCCCTCCCCCCTGGATTTATCCACTCACGATGCCGTCTCCCTAGTTATCGGGCTCCTAGCTTCGTGACCCACAGCTCTGCCCCCTCACGGGTCCCCGCCTCAGCGAGGGGCTGTCCAGGTCATGGGTCTTCCTGCCCCAAAGCCTTGGCAGGGCGGGGGATGGGGGACAGGCAGGGGGCTTCGATCTGCCGTTACTCTGCTTGGCCAGCGAGGCGGCCTGAGCAAGTGAGCTCCCGGACCCCAGTCTCCCTCTGCGCGAAGGAGGGTCGGGCTGGAGGCCCATCCCTGCTGGGACAGTCTGTGACTTTGCAATGCTCCTGGAATCATGGGGTTGGCCCCCCAGTCACCGGGGCAGGGGTCCCCACCTCTGTCCCCACCTCTCCTGGCCTCAGGATCACGGTTTTAGTTGGCGGTTTCAGCCTCACTCCTGATTCAGAGACCATTTCCATGCTGACTGGCTTGTGGCCAGCGGCCAGGGCTGCTGCCATCCGAGGGCTCGACCGGGGCCAAGTCCAGCTTCCCAGGTGGCTGCTCTCCTCCCGCCCCCCGGATGCAGCAGGACAGCTCTCCCTAGAGCTGCCAGAGCGTCCTCACGAGGTGGGGGCTGGCTTCCCCCGAGCCAGTGATGGACAGAAGCGGGAGGAGCCTAGGAGCCGGTCACCCATCCAACCCGGCCAGAGGGTGGGGGTCCACTCGGTGTCTCGAAGGAGGAGCAGCCAGGTCACCCGGATGCAACTGGCCCTGAGCGCCCTCCCCTCCCAATTTCTGCACCCTCCCCTCTGCTCTCCCCCTGCCTGGCTCTCTCTCCTCCTCCCTCTGTGGGCACGGCCCCTGTTGGGCCTGTCCGTCTGGCGGTGTGTTTCTCACCGGTCCGCTTTCCCACGTCCCACCTCTGCACCCACGAGACACTGTCAGTCTGCAGTCTCCGGGCCTGATGTACGCCCGTCACGGGGGCAGGGGTGCCCTGCAGCGGGATGTTAGCCTCCTTTTCTCGATTTAAAACCAGCCTCTTCAACGGCTAGTTGCTGAAAGGAAGAGAAAAGAGGGGAAAAGAAAATCAACCGCAGAGAAGCTGGAGGACACCGTCAGGCCCACCGCCCTTTGCAGGGAAGCCCGTGAGAAATTCAGAGCCCCGTATCAACCCCAAGGGGACCCGTACCTCCTCCTCGCCCCCTTTCAGCCTGGAACCTGGCTGCCTCCTGAGTGGGAGCCAGACTCCCCTCCTGGCCAGGCTTTCTGTTCCGTGTCCCCTCCGCTGGCGGGGGGAGGTGGCCACCATCCTCACAGGGGAAGGTGGAGACTCGCCTGTCTGGTGGGCTGCTGACCCTCGGTGCCCCGAGAGGAGCTGCTGACCACGGCCTCACCCTCACCTGCTCTGGGCCCATGCTCCTGCCCCGTCCCAGCAGGGGGCAGAAGTCCCCTGAGTGATTTCGGAGGACACTCGTGACACCTGCCGTGGCCCTCACTCTCAGGGGCGTCCTGGGAGCAGCCAGGTCTCCGTCTCCGAGCGCACCTTAGACGCTGAGGTCTGAGCATGGGCAGGGAAGTCCCTGCTGACACCCCTAGACAGAGGTGAGGGGCTGAGGTCCCCCCTCGGAAGGCTGCAGCTGTGGTCCTCCTGCACCGTGACCACGTTCTGGGATGCACGTTCCCGACAACCAGCACCTGTGCGCCTGCCCCCAGGCCCCCGGAACCTGCACCAGCTACGGGAGCAGGTGCCTGGTGGGGACAGTGACTCTAGCGGTTCTCCATGGGACCCAGCCGGAGTGTGCTCCCCAAGAACTGGCTTGGGCTTACATGCTAGTTTGTCCCTGTCCTGGGACTGTCCCTGTGAGTGCTTCTGCTGGGTTTCCTGGAAACAAGTCCTGACAAGTCATTGGGATCGTAGGGTCTGCTTCTGGAGAGCTCAACCCAAGACAAGGCACACACATCACGGCAGCTATGGGGTCCAGTTGCGGAGCCGAGTGGGACTTGGGCTGCGATGTGGCTGCCCCTGGTCTGCGTGTGGGAGGGACTGATACGGTCTGGAAGTGTCCGTGCGTCCTGGGCAGACAACCCCGTCACCACCAGGGGGTTTGGGTCTAACAGGAGTGGCCATCCCCCCTTGTCTAGGGCCCAGGGGTCCAATGGAAGGATTCTGGACTCTGTATGGATCAGTGTTCACATATATTCAGATTTCAGACAGGCAGGGGAGGGGCTGTGCCCGCAGACGAGCCCCTGAGATGAAAGCGTCTGTGAGGAAGGAGAAGAGAGCTGGCCTGCAGGTGTCGGGTTCCCGGAAGCTCCCAGCGTGGGCGTGCCCCATGGACTGAGGAACAAACCCAGTCTAGGATGCTCTTGATGGAGTCACAATACCCTGTGCCCCAGGCACGTTACCCCAAGGAGAAGTGACCAAGATTCGGGAACAGCGTCAGTGCCAACAGTCTTCTAGGAGGGGGGTCCGGCCTTGGACTGTGGAGCAGAGCACAGGTCTGGTGCAGAGAGAGCAGAGGTGGGTAGGGGGAGCTGGCGCCCAGCAGCCCAAGTGGGCACAGTGCCCCGAGGCTGGAGGGCAGTGGTGCCCACGAGGCAGAGGCTGACAGCAGAGCAGAGCCCCCAGGTGCGTGGGGAGAAACCCTCCTCTCCCTCCCGGCCCTCCCCTCCTTTTGAGATGCGCTGCTCCCAGAGACGCTGGGAGGGGAGGGACAGGCCAGTGCAGGAGCCACTGTTCATTGAGCAGATCGAGGGACGAGCCCTGGAGGGAACCCATTTCTGCCACCAAGCCACGGGATCTCGGCGAGAATCCACACTCTGTGGCTGGGAGGCCACTTCAGAGCCACCGGTGAATGTTCTTAAACACAGGCCTAGGACGTGCAGGGACGCATGAGCTGGAGGGAGCCCAGGAATCCCGACCTTTACGGGCTGGTCCACACACTGGTGTGAGCTACCTGTGCATGGGGAAGCTTAACCCAGCCCATGTGGCCTATGGGGGTGTGCGAGTGTGTGTGCACACATGCAAGCGTGTGTGCAAGAGTGTGTGTAAGCATGTGCGTAAGTCATTTAGTGTTTTTGCTCCTAGGTGTGGAGCAACTACTCTGGGCCAGGCTGTGTTGTAGTCACTGGGGACACAGCGGGAAACAGGTAAGATTTCCTGGCCCCCACGGCTGACCTTCCAGCAGGGAGGCCATGAGCAAGAGCAAATGTAGAAAATGTCATTCCAAACACGGATTTCATTCACTTCCTTGTGAGGACACTTACCTTCTTCTCTGTTTTTTTTTCTTTTTTCTTTCTCTTTTTGGGAGAGGGGCTGGGGGTGCCAGGCATACCTCTGGGCACTGTGTGGATGTAAGACACACATCAGGTGCTGCCAAGATGGCAGCATGGACTCGCAGTGACCATGGCACCATGACACGTGCTCCTCTGTGTTGTGGCTTCTTGTTCGTGATGTCCAATCACGTGGTCTAGGGACCCAGCAAAGACAACTGACCTGTCCTCTTTCTTCCGTTACAACCCGAGGTGGCCGCCCTAGTCCCATGGCATGTGGACTTGGCAGCAGAGTAGGAAGAAAGACTGCCAGTGGGATACACATCCTGGTGTCAGGTTAGGGGACTCTTTCCAGCCTTTTCTTTTCTACAGAGGCTCTTGGTGACAGCGTGTTGGGAATGAGTGCATCCACCCACATCTTTGAGCAGCACTACGTGATGTTTTCTGAGCTGTTGGGGAGTGTGCTCAGGTATACTTGGTATGGATTCTTGTTTTATTGTGAAGACTAGTCTTATTTATGTAATTTTCCCTTTGTGGTTGAATGTCCATGTGATCTCTGGTATATCCAGATGATATGTAAACCTGTAATCAACATCTTTGTGTCAAAAGCTTATTTTTCCGGGCGCCTGGGTGGCTCAGTGGGTTAAAGCCTCTGCCTTCAGCTCAGGTCATGATCTCAGGGTCCTGGGATCGAGGCCCACATCGGGTTCTCTGCTCAGCAGGGAGCCTGCTTCCTCCTCTCTCTACCTGCCTCTCTGCCTACTTGTGATCTCTCCCTCTGTGTCAAATAAATAAATAAATAAAAATCTTTAAAAAAGCTTATTTTTCCCCCTCAACTATTGTCTCAGATGGATAAATAAAAAGGGAATATTGAGTTGAATCTAAAGTCACCTAAAGCGTTTGATGCATATTTCGTGATTTCTTGGAAGAGAACATTGATTTTCATGTTAGAGTTTATTTTTGACATAACTTTCCAGTTTTATGAATCCAAAATAATCCATTTTTCCTTTGTTATGTCTTCTGTTGTTTGTACCTGCGAAGACTCCCTTTCCGGCTGGAAGTGGGCGGCTCAGTCAGTTCCTGGCTGATTGTCCTCCAGTCCCTCTGGCCGCCACTCCTGGCACCCCTGAGGGCATGTGGCTGAGCCGGGGAGGAGCTGGGGGCTGGCCCGGGATCCACCACTCAGGCTCTGTTCAGAGCACTGATGGGTCCAGACCCGGCTTGCACACTGGCTGCATAGCTCCGATCTGCTGTTCTTCACATTTCAGAGGACTGGTTCCCACCTTCCCCCACCCCCTGACTCCAGGCCCCTCTTCCCACGCAATGCCCAAGTTCCAGGAGGATGACCTGTCTGCTGGCGACACACCAGCCACACAGGCCGGGCTCACCTGCCCCCCCCACTGGTTGGTCCTGTCCCCCTGGTGCTCTGAGGGGATGTCCTCCCATAGCCCATCCAAGATGGCTCTCCCCAGAACTTTCCGTCTTTCCCTCCTTCAGAAACCTCACGTGTCAGGTAGGCCTTGCTTTTTACCTGTCTGTGGACACGTCCCACAGCCTCCTGAACACTCGCTCATTCGCTGGTGGATTCGGTCACTCATTCATTCATTCGACAGCTCTGCGGTGCACAAGTACTGAGTTCGGGGTTGCGGCAGAGAGCGGGGACCCCGGGTCCGCAGCCCCAGCTCACTATCACTCCAGCTTGGAATGTCGTTGGGGGCGATGATGGTGTGCGGAGGCGGAGTGAGGGTGAGGGGTGCCCGGGGAGGGTGTCCTGGGTAGGTGAAACCGGGGGCGGGTCCTGAGTGGGCAGAAGGGCAGAGCCACGGGCTCCCCTGAGGTGAGCAGCTCTGGGCAGAGGGCCAGCAGGTGAGGACAGGGCCCCACGTGGGCATGAGACAGCTGACCAGGACGGAGAATGTGGCCGGGATGAGCGGGGCCCGGGGAAGAGGTCTCAGCGCCCTCCCAGACCTGCGCTGTCTGCATGGCAGCCTCCGGCCAGGTGTGGCTCTTGAGATTCAAACCTAAATGAATTAAACTTCAACGGGACTTAAAAATTCACTCTTTCTGAGGCACAGACCACATTGCTGGCGCTGGATAGCCACGTGTAGCTGGCTCTGTACACTGGGCGGGCCGGACACAGAACATCCCTGCACTGTCCCAGGCACCGGGAGAGGAGAGGACTGGCCTTTGGGTGGACGCTGACGTGTCTGCTGTGGGACCCTGCCCACGCCAACCCCTCTCCAGGCCTGAGATCCGTCGTCCGAAGTTCGAGGGAATATGTCAACAGGTGCACACAGAGCACCGGTGCGGCGCCAGGCCGTGCCCTCGGGGCAGGCAGACCTGAAGCCGGCAGGCGCACACACGGTCACAAGGCTGTGATGAAAAGCACAGAGGATGGTAAAGGAACAGGACGTGGCATGGGCGTGAGAGTGTGTGTGTGTGTGTGTGTGTGTGTGTGCAAGTGTGTGCGTTGAGCGTCCCACAGGGCAGCCGTGCAAGGACCCTCCAAGGGCAGGGCTTCCTGGTGAAGAAGGAGCTGCCGAGATGGTTCTGGGCATGGTGTTCCCAGAGGAGGGAACAGCCTTTGCAAAGGCCCAGTGGCAGGGACAACCAGATGACCTCAATGTTTCTTTGGGAATTGAGTTTGGGCAGAGCCAGCTGACAGCAAGGTGGGGTGGAGGGCTCTGTGTGGGTCAGGGGCAGCCCAAGAGCCAGCTGGCTGAAGACAGGTTCCCAACGAAGCTGTCTAGCAAGGGGATGGAGTGAGCCTCCCATCTTCAGAGGCATTCAAACACGAGGAAAGGCTCCTGGCAGGGATGCTGTGCAGGGAATCTGAGCAACATAACTTGATTTTTTGTAAAGATTATTATAGTGGGACAAATGTTATCTTTACACCTGAGCCCCAGAACCAGCAAGAAAAGGGTCTTTTCAGATATAATCGGGTTATGGGTCTTGAGATAGGAGACTATCTTGACGGTTCCTGAATCCAATGACAAGTGTCCTTATAAGAGGCAGACAGTATGGTGACTAACACAACACAATAAAAAAAAATGAATAAAAAAATTCATTAACTTTAAAAAAAAAAGGCAGTAGGAGGCAGATAGAGGAAAGACAGAGAGGAGAGGCCATGAGGCCACAAGCCAGGGAGACCCAGGGTCCCCAAAGCTGGAAGAGGAAGGAAGCACCCCTCCCAGAGCTTCCGGGGGAGTCCAGCCCCCGACACCTCGGGTGAGGCCTTCCGGCCTCTGGAGCTGGGACAGGGGAGGTGCTTTGTGATGGCGGCCCCAGGACCCAAGTCACACACACGAGCGAGCCGTCAGATGTCCCCAACCCCGGCCCAGCGGCCCAGCGCTGCCCCCGCCCCGCCTCCCGCCCCCAGAGGCAGGCACCCTCATCCCCTCCCTGACCACCCGGCATTTTCATTTTCGCTCCGTTTCTCTGCCTGGCCTCACTCGGTACTTCTTGGTTTTTCTCCATCGGCCTCTGCTGGTGACCTCACC